>CM029678.1:20248967-20785814 GCA_017311315.1 Dendrocalamus latiflorus
TTCGCACAACAATCGACATCATCCGGCAGCATATCATTCACTTCACCGGCGATGTCGTCCGGCGGCATTTCATTCACTTCACCGGCGATGTCATCCGGCGGCATTTCATTAACTTCACCGGCAATATCATCCGGCGGCATATGATCGTTGACTTCGCCATGACTGGTCCAACACGTATAACCCTTTTTGAAACCCCTCCGAATCAAGTGCGCTTCAATTTGCCCTCGGTTCTTAAACATCTTTAAATTCTCGCAGTCAGTGCATGGACAGTACATATATTCCACCCCCTTATTCAACATATCCTCCTCGGCAGCTCTTGTAAAATCAGACACGCCATTAATGTACTCTTCACTCACACGGCTAGCGGCATACATCCAGCTTCGGTCCTACGTTACGTACATATATAACAACTTAGTATTACAAATTAAATTAACTAATTATTACTACATATATATCGGCCACATGTATTATATTGAGGCTTATTAATTTGCTAGCTCAATTCATATTATAAACACAACAACTATTATTGCAAACTATCTTCAATTAATAACACTCACCAATTACTTATATCTAGAGCATGAAATTCATTACTAACCAAATCTAGAGCAAATTTGTAATGCATGCAAAGAAAAAATGAAATTCATTACTAACCATATCTAGAGCAACCGGGAAAATATAAGTAGCTTCAAAGCTCAATATCTGCCTCCTCCCACCAAATTAAGTGGCCTGAAATCGCCAAGCTTGCCTCCAGAGCGAAAGAGTAAAGCAACCAGCTAGATCTGTGGATCGAAATGAAGACAGATGCGGTCTGAGCAGCGCAATAAATGCCTTAGCCATTATCACAGACGGTTTTTAACTAAAAACCGTCTGTGAATTATCACAGACGGTTTTTAATAATAAACCGTCTGTGATAACTAGCTTATCACAGACGGTTTTTTATTAAAAACCGTCTGTGATAATCTGGGATTATCACAGACGGTTTTTAATACAGACCGTCTGTGATACTTAGGTAATAACCGCCTGTGATAATCCATTTTCCCGCCACAAATACCACAGACGGCCTCCTAATTACAACCGTCTGTAATAGTGTTCATCAGAGACGGTTTCACAAAACCGTCTGTGATGAGGCGTCTCCTATGAGGCTTTCTGTAGTAGTGTGACCATCACAAGGTCTGCCAATCGAATCAGGGGAGATAATATTGTATCTTTGTCAATGATACATATATATGCTTAGGGAACTTAATTTGTATCTACGCTCACACAAAAGAATGTAGCATATGTTTTGAAGTAACTGGGTGGCTATCAATGATCCATTTGGTATGTAGCTGAAGCTGACGTAGTGTATGTGAAATTCTCTTGTTGGATAAGTATGGAAGGACAGATCCTAAATAACATAACTTGTATAAATATTGTAAAAGTGGAAAGTGCATATTGTTATTATTTTTGAAGTGGAGAAACTGCTTGCCTTTTAGTTACTACTTGTTCCTATGATCCTATCAGATCTGTACTCTGTAGTCTACTAGTCTGTACATTTCTACGTGAAGATATACATGAACATGTAAAAAGGAGTCCGTTAGTTTTAGTTGAAAAACTGTAAAATCACATCAGAAAGTACTTAAAGTTGCTTTAATTCTACCTATGAACAAAACAGCAAACCCTTACCTTGGGGAGGAGCCACGTCTTGCGATCACCTAATCCTTTTCCATAGTTCATTCTGGATGACAGTAACATTGCTGATGTGACTAATCTTCATAAGATCTTCATTGCATTCATTTGGTTCTTTCTTTTCTCGAAGCTTCTCTACGAGCTCTTCTGATGTTTCATTGCATTTTATTCCCTCGGATTTAATCAATAGCAAGGGTTTACGTAATGACCAGCCAAGCTGCTCCTCTATTTTCTGGTCAAAAGTTCAAGTTATACAAATGGATACTTGAAAAGAATTTTTCTATAGGGTCGAGTATGGTGACTAGAAAGAGGTGAATAAGAGCCCAAATTAATTTTGAAACTTTTTAAAATCTTTTTCTTTGTGTGGAAGCAAAACTCTTTACTCCAGTAGTCATGGAAGCTATGAAGATCAAAAACACATAATCGCAAGGAAAAGATTTGATGAAAACTAAGCAAAACGCACTTTGACAAACCCCAACTGTCTAACCTTCATGAAGGAAGCGGTTTGACCTCTCTTTAGGTAGTCTGATCTCTGTTCTAGCAGTTTGATCGCCACGAACAGTAAAATTAGGCAAAGCAACAGTAACCCCGACTAGAGCGCTACTACAGTTCCGGTCAGACTATTGCTACAGTAATTTCAGGATGAATAGTATTTTCAGCGTTGTTTCAAGTCCAAAAATCCATAAAACTTTTGATTGGTTCATCCAAATGACTTGAAAATTTTCACACCTTCTCTAGGATGCCAGAAACCTATTTGAATCAACGATCAAGAAAATTATTGTTAAAGTTATGGTCTTTTTCCATTCGAAGAAAGGGTGCACCAAAACCGATCAAAAGAGGAAAATTTTGAACTATTCTTGCTTGTGAGTCCTAGATGGTCTAGGTGACTTGAGATGGGTTCTCACATATTACAGCAAGCTAGAACATAGCATAAATTCATCCCAAAATACCCACAAGAGCAAAATCCAAAAATCACCTCTCTTGAGAAAAACCTAGTAAACTCAAGAACTTCCTCTAGATTATGCCTAAATGGATAGGATCTTATCTCCAGGAGACATCTTCACCTCTTATATGTCCTTGGCACCAGAAAAGCTTAAGAGAAGAGAAATCCAAATAAGAAAGCCAAGAAAATCAAAAACACAAGAGAGGGTTCATGGCATAGTTTACTTGGGCAAAGTTTAGATGTTCATTTTACTTAAAGAGGAATGTTTTACAGCCAACCCTTCAGGATAGCAGAGCTCTAAGCCTAGAACACACACACATACAAAAGGCTCCAACACAAGGAAACCCTAACCCTAATCTCTCTCAAGTCTCTTCTCTCCAAAGACTCAACTCAACATAAGACTTATATAGTGGAGGCTACCACCTTACACCAACCAACCACTTCTTAGAAGATTACACCACTTAAATATGGGGGAACCTGGTGACCCACACACAAACGGGTTTTACACACACACACTTGCATATTTTTTAAAGTGTGACTTCCAAATGGTCCATAAGTCTGATAAGACATTCCAAACATAAAGACGTGACCTAACCACTTTAGGCCACCAAATTGCCACCCGCCAGTCTTGACAATGGTGCCAAGATCGTACGCTAGCGCCAAGGCCACCACTACTTGAAACGCCTAAGTCCTATGGTACACCAACATCACTTCACAGTCTGTGATGCCAAACGCCTTGTCGTCAAGATCGTACTCCTGCTTCGAGTAATGTCACCATGTGAAATGCACAAGTCCAATTGGCACATCACATACAAGCATTGTCTCTTCATGATCCTCGTGTTTCTCCCGTGCTTCCTGGCTTGAGATGATACTCCACTCGAACTTGCCGCTGGCCAAAGCACCTACACATCAAAGAACAAAGCAATTGATTCGAGCATAAACGACATCCACTTGACTCTCCATTAGTAAACCATATGCATGGATACACGACATGACTCACATATGCATAGACTCACGTCATGGCTAACGTCCAAACCAAACTCAATAGAGCAGATTGCAACTCGATTCAACAGGGTTGGTCTAACAGCGGCTCACACACCAGTCAGACCACCCAGACCACCATCGGTCAAACCACCACTAGAGGCCGGTCTGACCACATGCTCCTAGTGGTTAGACTGCCTAGCCAGGCCAGTCTGATTGGAATTCTAGAAAGGCACATGCCAAAATTCAAATTCACAAAAATCAAACTCAAGCAATGAGAGCAAGACATGATCAATGTCAAGTATTCATCACTTACATGGGGTTACTACCACATAGTCCTTCAATCTCCTCCTTGATGAGTAATTTGACAAACACCTTAAAGGAAAGAATTTGAGTTTGACTTTTTGGAAATTTAAAGCACACAAGATGCAAGAGCCACTAGTGGTCTAGATTTAATAGAAAGAAAGAACATGATTACAGCGGTGAGGTGTAGAAATGATGCTAAAACCAAAAAGAGCCAGTTTTCAACAAAAACTCCATCCACACCTAAACTGCCTCACATAGCATAATCTTGCTCATGGTCCAAATAAAAAAACAATTGTTTATCATGACCATTGTCATAACAAGATAAAGTATAAAAAAGCAAATAAACATAAATACAATACCACTTGACAACAAAAGATCATGAATGACCCAAAATGCAATTTTCTCACATAAAAGCTCAATTTGCTCTAATACAACCTCACAAAACTCATTTTCCCTTTTTTAACCTTTTTAAGCATTCTCTTCTTTTTAAGTTCATTCTCATTAAATTTATCTTATTTAGACTAATACCAAAATTTTGCGTTGATCATTCTCCCCCTTTTGACAAAATAGTCATCAAGGGCAAAGGGCCTATGCAAGCTCACTACAATTTCCCTTCAAATGATGCATGAAAAATACTCGTAAACAACAAGGGAGTAAAAAGGAGCATGTATGTATGAATAAAAAATGTCCAACCTAAAAGAGATTTGAAAATTGTCCAAAGTGAGGTTAAAGGAAAAAAATGCCACTTGAAGCCATGAAATACATACAAAGCTACGTAGGTCATGGTAAGGAATATATAATCAATCTATGCAAGATAGCACAATTTAGAGCATTTAATTTAGTTTCAAGTTAAGTAAGATTTCAAAATTGACAAGTTCAATTAAAGGTATCTAAGTATGAGTTAAGCCATGTTAAGAAGGCTAAACAGAAACAAAAAAGCTCAAATTGAATCATTTAAAGTGCTAGAAGCTCAATTTTAGCCAATTATGCTCAAGTATTAGATAAAAGCCATTCTTGAAATTTTAGAAACCATTTAGGCCTTATCTTAGCAAAGAAAGTTCTAGACTAGGAGCCATCCACAACTGTCTCCTAAGCTTCAGCCATTTTTCACATTTTTATTTTCGTAGCCATGTGCTAGATCTCAAGCCTTACTACGACCATTCCAAACAAGAACCTTAAAAGAGTAGTCTTGATTATCTAAAACTCCTCTGAGTTTATGTCTAGTGTAATGGCAAGTTATCTTATGAGAAAGAATTAGTGAGATTAGTTTTTTGCACAAAAGAGATCATTTTTATCAAGTTAGGCATTAGTTAAATAAGCAAGAAATTCTTTTTCAAAGAACTAACAAAGCACTATATAAAGCTCAATAAGACGTTCAAGATTCAATAGAGCATTTTTCACATAGCATATTTCATAAAAGGATCACTAGAGAGCAACTAGTCAACAAATCCATACTTACAAACTTAAAAGATACTAATTACAAAAATTGATACCACTTACAAAATTAAGTTTAAGTTGACAAGTTAAGATAGCATGGCAAAGATTTAATCATACATACAAAAGCATGACAAAGCTAGCTAAGTAGGCATAACATGGCAATGAGCAATATCAAGGCAAGATTACATCACAAATGAGTAATAGTTAAAGCTCATATTTAAATGCATAGTTTACAATGCAAAGCTACGTATGAATGATGCAAAAAGGAAGCAAGACTAAAAACTCCCCCTATCTACAAGAACTACTAACAAATGAAAACTCTTGTAGGAAGAAAAACCTCTCCACCACATGGTCTCTAGCCCAAGGAACACATACACTGCTAAAGAGCGAATATATCACACTAGCCACCACACTACTAGAAGCTAGTGAAAGAAGAAGCAAGCTCAACCTAGACAAGGTAAGAGATCTTAGAGAACCTAATGAAGAAGAGAAGTTCTTAAGAAAAACACAAGATAAAAGTGTGACTCACAACACCCTAAAGACCTAAAACCCTAACACTCCCAAATGCTATACGATGTTGAAAATGGAAGTAAGGAATTGGCAAAACTGAAGCAAGAACCTGCATCACACTGCTTGACAGTATGATGTAGTCAATGTAGTTGAAATTGAGCAAACTGCATCCTAAGAAATGATAGTCATCATCAGATGCCCAAAGTGAGGTAGGAGATCCAAAGAAGCTGAGACACACGACCACTAGGAGCAAAAGAACCAATATGAGGGTTAGCATGATGCACATGAAGGTTCAAGAGAGAAGATCCAATAACAAACTCGGAGGCACGCTGCGAGGGAAAAACTCGATGAAGAAAGTGAGTGCCACCTCTAGGAAAGAAACGAATGCTATTCTTAAAAGCTCCATGTTGTGGACCAAAACTATGGAAATCCTTCCATGGGGCAGCACGTGAACCAAAACTAAATCCATGAAAAACAAGTCCACGATGTCAGCCAAAGCCACTAGAAGGTGGATCAAAGAAGCCATCAACAAAGTGAGTCCTCAGGCTAGGCTCTTTAATGTTCATGCCATGAGAAAGACTATGAGCACTCGAAGACTTAGAAGCATGAAATCGATGCATGCATTTGACACACCTAAAGCAAAACTCCACAAGATGCACATCATTCTTACAAAATACGCAATGGTACAAAAGTCTAGAGGTAGACATGGTCCCGAAGGACGAAGTACCACCCTCGCTCAAAGAAGTCCCTTGATGTGGCACCAAGTAGCACTACAACTTTGGTTAGTGCTTGCAGTTCTATGCACAATGTTCAAAAAGATTTGAATACCAATTCTGAGGTTTATAATGTGCACAAAAGACATATTTGAAAAGCTAATGAAGTCTACTTTTCAACGAATCAAACGGCACTTGATTTGGAGATTTCTACACAAAGTTATGGCAATTTCATTGGATGCTGCACGAGCTGTCCGGAGAGACGCGCGAGACTTGCCAAACATAAAGAGTTCGAGTATTGCAATGCATCTAAGGGTAAAATCCGACCACACCATAACTTTCTAAAGGTTGAGAAGGGCTCTTTTTCAGGTTCCAAATGGATTTGGAAGCCCCTTGAACAAGAAAACAAAACATATAAATATTTGAAACCGATTCGGACTCGAATTAGGACAGCTAGCAAGACCGGTACTAAAACGTTCATAACTTTCACAAACGGAGTCCTATTTGGGCGTTCTTAGACTCGTTGGAAAGCTATTTCGAAGCCCCCACACAATGGATATGCTCTTGTTTGGTGGAACCAATTGTATCACGTAGGAGCTCGTCCGGATACTTGGGTACAATTGAAGAATATTTTGAGGCATCGTTTTATCCCAGCACACTACACTAGGACCTTGTACAACCGGCTACAACAACTACGTCAAGGTAATTCTAGTGTTGATGAATATTATAAAGAGATGGAGATGTTGATGATCCGTACAGGGACAGAGGAGCATGATGAGGCTACTATGGCACGTTTCTTTAATGGATTGAATGAGGATGTGCAAGATAGGGTGGAGATGGTCCATTACTACAACATTCAAGATTTGGTGCATCAAGTCGAACGTGCTAAACAACAACTGAAGCGCAAACAAGCTAAGGGTGGACATGCCAACACTCAAACAAACCCATGGAGGCGTCCATCACAGCAAGGCGATGATGTTGATTCACACTCCAAGGTGGCGACATCAAACCGTTCAAATGAGGCTCTTTCAAAGGAGACAAGCAACAGAGGTAAAGAAGCAACTAAAACTGATTCTAGTTTGCCTTCTAATGCTCGTACTAGAGAAATTAAGTGTTTCAAGTGCAAGGGAAGAGGTCATATGATGCGTGATTGCCCAAATCAACGAAGAATGCTTCTCACTAAAGATGGCTATGCTTCAACAAGTTCTAGTAGTGATTCTGAAAGTAAAAAATCCAATGATTCCAAGGAGAATGTTGTCTATTATGATCCAAAATTGAATTGTGTTAATCTTTTGGTCTGAAAGGTGCAAAGTAAAGAAACTGAAACCAAAGGACAGCGGTGGAGTGTTTTCCAAGCGAAGTGCAAGATCAAAGATAAAGCATGCAAGTTGATCATAGATGGTGGAAGTTATACCAATGTGATTAGCAAAGATTTGATGTATGCTTTAGGGTTGTCCATGTGGAGGCATCCTCAACCACATCATGTGGAGTGGCTACACAACTCCGGAAGACTAAAGATAACTCACAAGGTACGTGTTCCGTTTGTTGTTGGTGACTATGTTGACAAGGTGGATTGCGACGTAGTTCCAATAGATGCATGTGGGTTATTGTTGGGAAGACCATGGCAATATGATCGCAATGCTACGCATTAGGGCCGGTCCAACACATACACTTTTGTACATGGGGGAAAGAAGCATGTGTTGAAACCAAAATTGGAGAGTGCTATTCATGTTGATGAAGAAATTATAGCCAGGAAGAAGCAATCTCCCAAGATTACCCCAAGCCGAGGACGGCTTTGCTTCAAGGAGGGGAGGATGATGTGGCACCAAGTAGCACTACAACTTTGGTTTGTGCTTGCAGTTCTGTGCACAATGTTCAAGAAGTTTTGAATACCAATTCTGAGGTTTCTAATGTGCACAAAAGACATATTTGGAAATGTTGGACCGAAATGGCGGCAGAGGGGGAGGTGAATGTCGATTTTAAAAAACTTGCCCTAAAAAATGCCCCAAAAGAAACTCCTCTTCAATAGCTATGGAAGCTATGAAGCTGAGTTCAAACAATCTTTGGAACGCTAAACTTACAGAGAGGAAAGCAAGGGAAAAGAGATCAACACCCAAGGGTAAAACTAAAAACAGCACAAAACTTAAAGGAACGGACTGACTTGAATGCTCCAGGCGGTCAGACCGCACTTGCCAGGCTGGTCTGACCGGTCACTTGCCGCCGGTCAGACCGCCGGCCATAGGCCGGTCTGACCGCCCCATCAGAACCGGTCTGACCGGGTGTCGGGTTCAGACAACAGACAGGGGTGAAATTCAGGCAGCAGAAAATGCAGACTTTTAGAACTTCAACCAGCAGAGCAATTCTAGGTTTCTCCTTGATCCTTTTGGTCCAGAAAACCAAGGAAATAACCACAATAGCCCAAGGAAAATAGGGGACCACAGAAATCCAACTCAAAACCACAAATTTCAGATTTGGACAAAAACCTGAAACCTTACAGAGGCATTACAAAGAACTCAAATTACTCAATGGTCTTAAGTCCTTTGCTCATGAGATTTTGCAGTCAAGATAGCAATAATCTAAGGACATGCCAGCAGGAATCTCAGGCCATTTCCTTAAGGGAATCAAGAACTTCACCAAAACCCTAGAGAGCAAAATAAGAGCAGAGGAGTCCAAAAACCTAAATCTGAGATTAAATGCGATTTGCTCTTGGGAATATCGATCAAATGATCTTGAGGCATCATCCCAACATAGAGCAACTCATTTTGGCACTCCCCAGCAAGAATCAAGCCAAAACACAAAATCTCAAAAATCAAGCCTAGAAAGCATCGAAGGGCAAAAACCACAGAAAGCCTGGGAACTCAATCAAACTCAAATAAAATCATCTTGGATTGATAATGAGGAAGAGAGATACATGATTGCATAGAGTATCAACTCATACCATCCCTACAACCCCATACATGCTTGAAAGATCAAGAACCCATCTCCTATCTCTCAAGAACACACACACACACAGAGAGAAAGGCATCGAAGGGGACACAGCTCTCTGCCTCCTCCACCCACTCTCAACAACTAAAAAGAAAGCAAAAACAACCTCCAAAAGCCTTGGAATTGCATACGTCCACAAGGAGGCATCCCCTCCTTATATAGCCCTTGGCTAACGGTCTCCAACCCGTTACGCCCGCTAAATCCAACGGAACCCGCTCCCGCTTGTGCAGCCTCGCGAAATTACCAATTCGCCCCTCCTGCACCTTCCGAGAAGCTTCCGCGTTTCGTGTCGTCCAAGCCTCGCAAACACCTCGAGTCTCCGCCGTCTTCGACACATCCCGACCGTTCTGGCCTCAGCGCCACCTGTGCCTAGTCCGGTCACCTCGTGTCTCACCACGACTCCGCCTCGACGTCCTGCAGCCATCACAGACAAGAAACACATCAAATAGCACCACTTTGACCAGGTTTGACCAAGTCCGGCCGAGCCCGATTGCACCATGCAACGTCAAGGTCCGAACCATCCAAATCAAACTCGACTTTCCTAAGCCGATGTCAATTACTCATCACACACATGGGGTCACAACCACATGGTCCATCAATCTCCCCCTTGATGAGTATATTGACAAACCCAGAAAAAGCACAAAGTTGAGTTTGTTTTGAAGAGTCCAACATGGTCCAAAGGAAGAAATTGAAGCTAATGATCATATCGACACAAGGAGCAAAAGAAAGAGCAAGTTTTCCTCAAAGCTTCCAAAGCTCCCATAATGGCTTTTTCTATGACTATTCTCCCCCTTTTGGCAATAAACACATCAAGGATGCAAAAGAGAGAATAAGGTCACAAAGATGGATGAAATGGCTGAAGTTTGTTTATTTTAAGCATTTAGAGCCATGAGGATTATCCAAAATGACCATATGAGAATTACATCAAGCCATAACACATAAACATGCTATCTAGATCATGACAAGATATATATAAGCCAGCTAAACCAATAGAGTCAAAAATCTGAAATTTTAGTGCAAATTCTTAGCATGTCAAAGTCATTCATGATCATAGTCTAGCTAGAGGTATCCAAGGATGATGCAAACCATGTCAATAAGCTAAGCGGAACCAAGAAGCTAGGATTGAATCAATCTTAGAGTGCTACAAGTTCTAGAATGAGACATTTGTTGAAGTACTTGTAACCTTTGTAATTTTAGCAAATTGAGCACATTTGACAAGTTTTTCTTTAGAAATCTCATGATTGTTGCCAACCAGATTTTTGTTTTTATCATGTGCTAGATCTCAAGCCTTATGCGACCACTCCAAGCAAGAAGCTTAAGAAGATGATCTTGGTCATCCAAAACTCCCCTTGAGTTCATGCCGAGTGCAATGGCAAGCCGTCTCATAAGAAAGAATTGGTGACATCAGTTTTTTCGCACAAAAGAGATCTTTTTGCATTCATAAATGGTTGTACTAACTCATGTGTCATCAAGAAACTAGAATAGCTCAATCTAAAGCTCAACAAAGATTCAAGACTCAACTCAGCCTATTTGACATGGCATGAATCATAAGTGGATAACTAAAGGCAGACTAGTCTCAAAAATTTAACATGACATGAATTAATTCAAGTTGTGCATTTTAATTAACATATCATGGCAAAGACTTGACTACACATATAAAGTCATGATCATTCTAGCAAATAAGCACAAGTTATGGCAAGGTGTAATGCATTGTAATCAAGTTATGAAAGGATAAGAATTAAGGCTCCATGTAGTTATTTACAATGCAGAATGACATGCAAAAAATCCAGCTCCCCCTCAACATGTGATGCAACTTTTAGTTCAAGTAGAGTTATGTCAATATTAAGCTTCAGAAGCTCCCAAATGAACTCCCCCTGAACCAAAGCAATAAAATCGAGAAGCTGGCAAAGAAAATCCGAAAGGGCAGTCCTTAAAGCATAGACAAGATATAGAAGAAACTATGGCTTAGACTGACTCGCATCTACCCCATATGACTCTAGGACTATCAGCTGAACATGTAACACACTAAGGAGCAAATACGTACCCTGTCTACTCGAGGGTGGCCCAACCCTCGCTAGAACCTATAAGAAGTGAGTGAGCTCAACCTAGTGAGAAGAGAACATCTAATAAACAGCATCCTAGAATCACAAGATAAGAGTAAGAAGTCTAAACAACTAGACAAGAGAAGCACTCTAATCTATGTTAGGAGGACTAACCCAATGCACCCGTATGCAGTGCAACAGAAAGGAGTAAGAACATAATCAATATAATAAAATAGTAAAGCACAAAGCTCTCCTTCACAACAGTCCATAAGGACAAACCACCCCAAGCTCTCCCCGTAGAGCCGAAAACCTAGAACTATCCAAAGGCTTGGTAAAGATATCGGCCAACTGGTGGTCACTCTCCACAAACTGGAGCACTATGTCACCCCTCTTCACATGGTCGCGAAGGAAGTGATAGCGAATATCGATATGCTTGGTCCGAGAATGCTGCACAGGGTTCTTAGCAATGTTAATCGCAGAAGTGTTATCACAAAAGAGTGGAACACTGTCGATAACTAACCCAAAGTCCCGCAGGGTCGAGACCATCCAAAGCACCTGGCTGCAACAACTAGCAGCAGCAACGTACTCGGCCTCTGCAGTGGACTGTGCAACACCGGACTGCTTCCTCGAAGACCAGGAAACGAGAGAAGTGCCAATGAATTGGCAGGTGCCAGAAGTGCTCTTCCTATCTATCCTACAGCCAGCAAAGTCTGCGTCCGAGTAGGCTCTCAAGGAAAGACAGGAAGAGGAAGACTACCAGATACCATAGTCAATGGTAGCTCGAAGGTACCGAAGAATGCGCTTCACCGCCTTGCAGTGAAATACGCGAGGAGAAGCCTGAAACCGAGCACAAAGACACACGGAGAAGTGTATGTCCGGTCTCGAGGCGGTGAGGTACAAGAGGGAGCCAATCATGCTGCGATACTCCTTCTGATCAACTGGCTCGCCATCCTCATCTGGGTCAAGAGAAGCTATGAACGCCATGGGAGTTGACACGGGCTTGCCATCACTCATGTTGAAGCGTCTCAGGAGGTCACGAGTGTACTTGCCTTGATGCAAGAAGGTACCCTCCCGAGTCTGCTTGATCTGGAAGCCAAGGAAGAAGGTCAACTCGCCCAACATACTCATCTCAAACTCGGTGCTCATGACATCCGAGAACTGTGAAACAAGAGTATGAGAAGAGCCGCCAAAGATGATGTCATCCACATAAATCTGGAGGAGCAAGAGGTCGGTGCCATGCCGGCGAATGAACAAAGTCTTATCCACCTTACCCATCTTAAAACCATGACTCAACAGGTAGGACTTAAGCCTCTCATACCAAGATCTAGGGGCCAGCTTAAGTCCATACAGCGCTTTGAAAAGCTTGAAGACATGGTTTGGGTATTGGGGTTCTCGAAACATGGAGGCTGTCTCACATAGACCTCTTCCTCAATAAAGCCATTGAGGAAGGCCCTCTTGACATCCATCTGGTAAAGCTTGAAACCCTTAGAAGCCGCAAAACCAAGTAGGATTCTAATGGCTTCAAGTCTAGCTACAGGGGCAAAGGTCTCCTCAAAATCTAGACCCTCAACCTGAGAAAAGCCCTGAGCTACCAGTCTAATCTTGTTTCGAATGACTACCCCATCCTCACTCTGCTTGTTCTTGAACACCCACTTAGTCCCAATGATATTGTGACCTCGAGGGGGCTCAACAAGCGACCAGACCTTTTTTCTCTCAAAATTCTCTAGCTCCTCATGCATGGCATTGACCCAAGATTCGTCAGAGAGAGCATGACTAACATCCTTGGGCTCAAAGGTAGCAACAAAGGCAGAATGGAGACAGAAATATGACATGCCAGACTTTGAACGTGTGACACGCTCAAAGAGGTCTCCAATAATCTGCTCAGAAGGATGATCTTTTTGGATGTGTCTAGGAGGTCCTGGATGAGAAGAAGAAGTGGCCTCTACCTCATGAGCTGACGAGGTAGGAACAGAGCCACTAGCTCCAGAGGAAGCCGAAGGCATAGGCTGATCACCTCGAGGTGTGGTGGAAGACGTCACCTCGGGTGGAGGATGAGTAACTGGATCGGGTAAACAACCCTCATCTGCATCGTCCTCATCATCCACAAAGATAGGCTCGGACTACTCTAAAGAACCTGAGATATCGGGCCTAGTCCCCAGACTAGCCTCATCGAAGGTCACCTCACAGGTCTCTACCAACTTACTAGACTCACAGTTCCAAACCCTATATGCCCGCGAAGAAGTCGAGTAACCTAGAAAGATACCATCATAAGAACGTGACTCGAACTTGTCTAGGTTCCCGGACTTCAGAATGAAACACTTGCCACCAAACACGTGAAAATGCGAGACACTGGGCTTTCGCCCATATCTCAACTCATAAGAAGTGCGATGCAAGTGTGCCCGAAGAAAAACTCTGTTCGAAACATGGCACACGGTCACAATAGCCTCAACCCAAAACTTCCTAGGTGTAGAATACTCATCAAGCATCGTCCTGGCCATCTCGACCAAGGTACGGTTTTTTCTCTCCACGACGCCATTCTGTTGTGGGACGTGCGGAGCAGAGAACTAGTGCTCTACACCTGTCTCATCGCAAAACCTCTCAAAGTAGGAATTCTTGAACTCCATGCCATTGTCACTGCAGATCGCTCGTAAGGCACCCGGGAGCTCAACAGAAAGCCTACTGAAAAGACCTTGGAAATGTGTAAACGTCTCATCCTTCGAGGCTAAGAAAAACACCCAAGAGAACCTCGAGAAGTCATTGACCACGACAAGAACATACCACTTCCCTCCTGCTGACTGCACTCGAGCCGGTCCAACTGTATCCATATGGAGCAGCTGTCCTGGTGCATCGGTCATAGTAACTGTGACCGGAGGATTAGAAGCGGCAACCATCTTGCCGTGTCGGCAAGGAGCACAAACTAGATCTTTGACCATCTTGAGTTTCGGCAGACCACGAATGAGATCATGGCCGCTAACTCGGGACAAATGGTCAAATCTAATATGACCAAGTCTCCTATGCCAGAAAGAAAGATCACGGGACTCCAAAGCAACTAAACACCGGAGAGGATCACCAGAAGACTCAGAAAAATCAGCACAAAAGATCCTCCCAAAACGAGAAATCCCGCAAACCAGACTACCCGAAGAATCAAGAATTTTGCAATTGTTTTTCTTAAAGCTCACCTCGAAACCATTATCGGTAAGCTGAGAGACTGAAAGCAAATTATAGTGCAGCTTACTAACCAAGGCAACATCTCTCAAAATGAAAGAATCATTAACGCGCACTGTACCTTTGGCGATGAAGCGCCCAGATGAAGCGTCTTCGAAGGTGATCATCTCATCACCTGGAGCACGGGCAAGGGAAGAAAAACCAACGGGAGTCTTCGGTCATGTGTCGTGAACACCTGGAGTCTACAAGCCAAACCTTTCCCTTCCCTGCCCGGCGAACCTGAGTTAACAAGAGAGTAAAGTCTCAGTACTGGGATAAATCAAGAGTGATTTTGGCACCCAATACTGAGTAAACGTCGACCAGATGAAGTAGTCAAACACGACTGACCTCTATCTACCCTACGCTCTCTGTCATTCAAAGAAGCAGACGGTCTATGTGTAGACCTGAAGCTGCTGTTGGGCTTGACTGCTACAGAGTAGCGAGTCAAGACACCAGCAACATGCTGATCACGCCGCGGGTAGCTATCTCGATGGGGGAAACGAGATCTACCCTCAGGACGGCGGGAGTCACGACCAGGAGCATATCGAGGACGAAACCAGAAAACTCAGAAAAACCAAGTCCTCGATGCTGCCCAAACCCATCCAACTGAACAGTCCTAGACCTCGTGTGGGTCTTAGGGGCACTCATGGTCTGGGGCTGACCCTGAATACGCCTAAGAGCCTCAGCACGGTCTCTCCGCGCGATCTTGGCGCGCCTAAAGCATCGCTCGATCGAGTGTCCATCCTTCTGACAGAAGGTGCAATGGTACTTCACCTTCTGAGAGGTAGAAGTACCAAGGTGAGGCTTCGCCTTCTGAGAGGCCGAAGCAGCAGGTGGACTCACCTTGCTGTCAAAAATCCCTTGGACAAAGCCCGCTGACTTAAATTGAACTTTCTCGGTCCTGGGCTCAATCTCAATCACACCTGCGGCTATGGGTCTAAGCACGGCAGGTGGATGCTTCCTCATGTCCTCATGAAAATCATATCCTAGACCCTGATTAAATCTGCAAATCTTAGATTGGTCTAGAATAAGATTAAGCTTCTTCTTGCCTCCTACAAATCTCTCGAGAGTGTTCATAAGATACTGACACTCGCGAAAGAGAGAGGTGCAAGAAGAGCAGGGGGAAGAAGGAATAGCAGAAGGTAAGGTAGTAGAAGAAGAAGAACCAACAGCAGAGGAATGAATGGCTTGTGCACGCACAACCGACTCAGAATGGACAGTCCTACTGCTAGCCAATTGGTTTACGTCACTAGGTGTCTTTACCTTACCCTTGGACTGCTCCCCCTCAGCAGCACACACATCACAACAAAATTGTGGCTTCTCTAGTAAGTCCTTAGTTAGCTTCACACATTTTTCATTCAATTCAATCAGGTCAGATTTTAGTTTATCACAATTTTTGCAAGGTAAGCTAACAGGGTCCTTAGAAGCATACTAAGCCAACTTGTTGTTGTGATCAACCATCTCTTGGAATTGCTTAGAGACAGACTCAAGCTCAAGTGTTAACTTAGGACAGTTGGTACAAGACACAATCGGCTCAAGTAATGAGGCTTGTAGTTCAGCAATTTTATGATCTGCCCGTTTTAGGTTCATCTTCAAATTATTGCAATTTTCACAAGTCTTGGGCAGATCGAGAAGCATAGTATAAAGACCTCTAAAAGCATTGTCCTTATCCTCACATGAGGTGCAAGAAATAGTCTCAACAGTAGTAGATGAAACAGGAACTACCCTACTCATCTCAAGTTCAGCAAGAAGACTAATGTTCTCCACCTTAATCATGTCTAGCTCGGAGGACACACTATCATGCAAGGTCCTTAGCTTCTCCATGTCATCCAGCAAAGCAGAACAAACATCACAATCATCACGGGAAGGAGCGGATCTAAGTGAAGTAAGGTCTCGTGACAATCTATCTACTTCCTTCTCCAACTCGCTACACCTAGCTCTAGATCTAGCATGGAATCTACCTAGCTTAAGAAAAGCATCATTAAGCTGGTCGTAGGTGGGGGATATCTCGTCGGCGTCGGAGTACAGCTCACTGTCGCTTAGTTCGCCCTCCAGAGCCATGAAGCACATGCCGGAGAAGTCGTCGCCGCCCTTGGGTTCTTGCTCGTCCGTTCCATTGTCGTTGCTTCACCCCTCCACCTCACTGAGATCGAGGTCGTTGAAGGTGGTGAGGACGCGGTGGAAGAGCTTCTTGGTTTTGCCAAGGTCGCGGAACTTCTTCTTGCCTTGTGCGTGAGCTGAGGGCTTCTTGTTGCGGTTCTTGTCGATGTAGTTGTTCTTGACCGAACCGCCGTAGTCACCTTTGCCCTTTCCCAGCTTGGGGTAGTTTGCTCGAATATGATTGGGGCCACCACACTCGAAGCAAATCACGGGTCCTCCTCTCTTTCCGTCCCTCCTCCTCTTGTAAGCATGGGAAAATCTCCGAGCTAGGAGGGCTAACTGCTCATCCGCAAGCTGCTCTAACTGATCATCAGTTATGTCACAGAGAGCAGGAAGGGAGAATCCGCAAGTTGACTCGGAAGAAGGTCCAGATGCGGGATCGGTGACTAAAGCCATCGATTGTGACTTCGACCTACGAGAGACTATGTCAATCTCGTGAGTCTTGAGGCGTGAATACAACGCATCAAGAGTCAAGGTCGAGAGGTCAGTGGTGTCCTTGATGGTAGTCACCTTCATCTCCCAAACACGTTAGTCAAGAGCCGCGAGCATCTGACGAGCGTTGTCCGAGTCGGGGTATGTGAGACCGACCGCTCGGAGGTTGCTCAAGATCTTGTGGAAACGCGCAAAACACTCATCAAGGGACTCGCCAGCGAGCATTTTAAACTTGTTGTAATCTCGCTTGAGCTGGTCCTGTCGGACTGTCTTGATCTGGGTGGTGCCCTCACGGTAAGCATCGAGGGTCACCCAGATGTCGAAAGCCGACGTAAGATGAGAGATGCGGTTAAACTCGCTTCGGCTCAACCCCTGGATTATGATGTTCCTTGCCTTCGCATTCGCCTCAACATCATGCATGTTTCCAGCGTTGATGTTTTCATCGGCAGGAACAACATATCGTACTTTGACCTTACGCCAGATGGCGTAGCCCTGAGCCTGGATGTAGGTCTCCATCTAGCTCTTCCAAAAGGGATAGTCGATCCCATCGAAGACCGGGGGCTTGGTCGAGTACTTGTCGGTCGCCATGGCTCTAGAGACCGGTCAAGATCTATTGAGAATAGCTAACCAGCTCTGATACCAATTGTTGGACCGAAATGGCGACAAAGGGGGGTGAATGTTGATTTTAAAAAACTTGCCCTCAAAAATGCCCCGAAAGAAACTCCTCTTCAATAGCTATGGAAGCTACGAAGCTGAGTTCAAACGATCTCTGGAACCCTAAACTTACAGAGAGGAAAGCAAGGGAAAAGAGATCAACACCCAAAGGTAAACTAAAAAATAGCACAAAACTTAAAGGGCCGGACTGACTTGAATGCTCCAGGCGGTCAGACCGCACTTGCCAGGTCGGTCTAACCGGTCACTTGCCGCCGGTCAAACCGCCGGCCATAGGCCGGTCAGACCGCCCCATCAGAACCGGTCTGACCGGGTGTCGGGTTCAGACAACAGACAAATTGAAATTCAGGCAGCACAAAATGCAGACTTTTGGAACTTCAACCAGCAGAGTAATTCTAGGTTTCTCCTTGATCCTTTTGGTCCAGAAAACCAAGGAAATAACCACAATAGCCCAAGGAAACTAGGAGACCACAGAAATCCAACTCAAAACCACAAATTTCAGATTTGGACAAAAACCTGAAACCTTACAGAGGCATTGCAAAGAACTCAAATTACTCAATGGTCTTAAGTCCTTTACTCATGAGATTTTGCAGTCTAGATAGCAATAATCTAAGGACATACCAGCAGGAATCTCAAGCCATTTCCTCAAGGGAATCAAGAACTTCACCAAAACCCTAGAGAACAAAATAAGAGCAGAGGAGTCCAAAAGGCTAAATCTGAGATTAAATGTGATTTGCTATTGGGAATATCGATCAAATGATCTTGAGGCATCATCCCAACATAGAGCAACCCATTTTGGCACTCCCCAGCAAGAATCAAGCCAAAACACAAAATCTCAAAAATCAAGCCTAGAAAGCATCGAAGGGCAAAAACCACAGAAAGCCTGGGAACTCAATCAAACTCAAATAAAATCATCTTGGATTGATAATGAGGAAGAGAGATACATGATTGCATAGAGTATCAACCCATACCATCCCTACAACCCCATACATGCTTGAAAGATCAAGAACCCATCTCCTATCTCTCAAGAACACACACACACAGAGAAAAGCATCGAAGGGGACACAGCCCTCTGCCTCCTCCACCCACTCTCAACAACTAAAGAGAAAGCAAAAACAACCTCCAAAAGCCTTGGAATTGCATACGTCCACAACGAGGCATCCCCTCCTTATATAGCCCTTGGCTAACAGGTCTCCAACTCGTTACGCCTGCTAAATCCAACGGAACTCACTCCCGCTTGTGCAGCCTCGCGAAATTACCAATTCGCCCCTCCTACACCTTCCGGGAAGCTTCCGCGTTTCTTGTCGTCCAAGCCTCGCAAACACCTCGAGTCTCCGCCGTCTTTGACACATCCCGACCATTCTGACCTCAGCGCCACCTGCGCCTAGTCCGGTCACCTCGTGTCTCGCCACGACTCCGCCTCGACATCCTGCAGCCATCACAGACAAGAAACATATCAAATAGCACCACTCCACACATATAAGCATAAATGCATTAATGAATCTACATTAAGCATGAGATAGCCCAACCTGACAAGTCAACATGATATGCATCCTAACCACTTTGACCAGGTTTGACCAAGTCCGACCGAGCCTGATTGCACCACGCAACGTCAAGGTCCGAACCATCCAAATCAAACTCGACTTTCCTAAACCGACGTCAATTACTCATCACACACATAGGGTCACAACCACATGGTCCATCAGGAAAGCTAATGAAGTCTATTTTCCAACGAATCAAACGACACTTGAGTTGGAGCTTCCTACACAAAGTTATGGCAATTTCATTGGATGCTGCACGAGCTGTCTGGAGAGACATGCGAGACTTGCCAAACATAAAGAGTTCGAGTATTGCAATGCAAATAAGGGTAAAATCCAACCACACCATGACTTTCTAAAGGTTGAGAAGGACTCTTTTTCAGGTTCCAAACGGATTTGGAGGCCCCTTGAACAAGAAAACAAAACATATAAATATTTGATAGACCATGTGGAGGTGACCCCGTGGGTGTGATGAGTAATTGACATCTGTTTTAGGAAAGTCGAGTTTGGTTTATGTGGTTCGGGTCATGTCATTGCGCAGTGCAATCGGTTTCAGTCGGACTTGGTCAAACTTGGTCGAAGTGTTTAGGTTGCTTATTCTTTTGATTCGACAGGTTTGGGCTTTTTCATGCTTAAGATTTCTCTTAATGTTATTGTTGATTACATTATGTCGAGTGGTGCTATGTGATGTGTTTCTTGTATGTGATGGCTGCAGGACAATGAGGCTATGTCGTGGTGAGGCACGGGATGACAGGACTAGGTACAAGCGGTGCTGAGGTCGGAGCGGTCGAGATGTGCCGAAGACGGCGAGGACTCGAGATGGTTGCGAGGCTTGGGCTGCAAGAAATGAGGAAGCTTCCCGAAAGGGGCAGGAGGGGCGTTTTGGTAAAAGCGCAGGGCTGCACAAAAGGAAGCGGATGCGGTTTGGGTTAATGGATAAAGCGCAAAGTTGGTGGAGTTATCGGGTAAAGCAAGATGTTGAACCCGGTAGTGAAGGCTATATATAAAGAGGTGCTCTCTAGTGCTAGGGTGTGATTTAGAGAGATGGCTTGAGAGAGTTGATGTGAGGGTTATGCATGGTTGCTCTCCATGTGTGTGTGTGAGTTTGTCTCCTATGCATGTGTGCTATGAGTTCTTGATTTTCAAGCGTGTATGAGGACTTAGTTAGTGTGAGATTGAGAGAGAGATGAGCTGAGAACAACTCTTTGTAAGCATTCATGTCTCTGTATCACTATAAAGATTTTTGAGTTTGAGATGATTGGGTTTTGTTTATGTCTCTGTCATGTGCTTTTAGTTCATTCTGCTCTCAGCATTTCTTTGATGTTTCTTTGTTTTTGAGCTAATCTTTTGATCGAGAAACTAGAAATGATTTTAGCTCTGGACTAGGGATCTTCCCAAAGTCTCTTGGCTAACATCTTCCGGAGAGCATCTTGCTGTTCTGGTTGCAGTCCCATTCAAGTAACCTGAGAAGAACTCTCTTCATGTGATCCTTTTTGTTTTTGCCTCAATCTTGCAGTAGCTACAGAGTGTTTAGTTTTTGGCCTACAGTTCTCATGTTTCTTTGCTACTTCTCTGCCAACATCTCTAGGTCTGTATCTTCTTTGTTCTTCAGGCTCCTGACTATTTCTCTTCTTGCCTTCGGTCAAGTAATTGCTGCAGATCCTATTTTCGTTTTCAGCATTCTTGGTTCACCATCTGCAGTCCTTTTACTTTGCCGTGCAGACCTAGCTCTCTGGTTTGTTATCTTTTTGCTTTTCTTTTTGTTAGTTCAGTCTTTCGACAGCAATAACACCCTTTGGGCAATTAACACCTTACACTGTTTTCAGCATGAAAATCAGCATATCTTTTTAGCTTGCAGTGTTTGGCTAGACTGTTTTAACTGCTGTTTTGGTGTGTAGAATTCTGCACCTTTTTGGCTTTTGTTTTCAGTCCAAGAATCTGCAGTAAGCCTCAATTTTCAGCTCCTGGTCCTCTTGTGTGGTGTTCTTCCAAGAAGCCTTTGATGATCTTGTTTTGGCTCTCTTTCGAGTTACCTCAGTCTTTTGGCAAAACCGTTTTTTGGCATCCAGTGAGTAAATATTTTTCTAACTTCATAGCGGCCATAGCTATTGGAGGAGAAAATCGTGAGAATACTTAGGGGCGATTTTTGAAGGCACCATTCACCCCCCCTCTGTTGACGTTTTCGATCCAACAGTAAGGGTAAAATCCGACCACACCATGACTTTCTAAAGGTTGAGAAGGACTCTTTTTCAGGTTCTAAACGGATTTGGAAGCCCCTTGAACAAGAAAACAAAACATATAAATATTTGAAACCGATTCGGACTCGGATTGGGACAGCTGGCAAGACCGATACTAAAATGTTCATAACTATCACAAACGGAGTTCGATTTGGGTGTTCTTAGACTCGTTGGAAAGCTATTTCGAAGCCCCACACAATGGACAAGGTGCCAGCCATGAAATCTTTATAGTCAGATCGCAAATTAAGAGAGAATCCGGTGGTAGTAGATTAGATATTTCCTTTTTAGTTCGTATTGGAGTTTGTTTCGGCCTTAGGCTAGGTTGTGCATGAGTTTTAGTCAAAGCCGTGCATTGTGCACCAATATAAGGCCAGGGCCTTAGCCCCATTGTAACTTAGGCTATGAATTGAGAAATAGAAACCAGAAAATTACCATGGTTTGGTGGCCATTGTTGGCGTGTTCTTGAGATTTCCATCGAGAAATTGCTCTTAGTGTGTTGAATCCAATTATGGTGTTGGATTTTACTCGCTGAAACTTCGGTTTCTCTACCCTTCGTTTACGTGCCGCGATGTGCGTGGGAGAAGGCTTATCTTGGAGAGGGCTTCCAACAAAGCGTATCGTGAAAGATCAGGGCCAAAGCAACGGGGTTCAGCTAGCTTGCTAGGTAGATCCACATCATCTCTTGCGACAAACAAGAAAAGTCACCACCACTTATAGTGCTTGTATCAGTACTAGGTGCACACACGCCATGAGATAGGCGATGTATGTTACTAGAAGCTTGATGACGCACTCGACACTTGTGTTTGACATGACAAAAGAAAAACTCAAAAATGTGTCCATCTTTCTTACAAAAGGTACATTAATACTCCTCTAAGAAGATGTAGTACCATGTGAGAAAGAAGCACCTTTGTCATTTGAAATCCTTTTGACAACACATGAAGAACCAAAAGAGTCAAAAGACTTGGCACTCAGATCATTGTGCACTTTATTCAAAGACTCAACTTCTCTCAAGGAAATGCAAGAAGTGCAAGATGACAATGATGCATTTTCAGCAAGCTTACATTTAAAGCATCAATTTCAATTTGTAGACTAGCACAATTCTTGTAAGAAAGTAAGCCATCCATAAGTAAATTTTCATTCTCTAAGCACATACTACAAGGGTTAGCTCTAATCTCAATAATTTTAGCCCTAACATTCTCTAATTGCTCAAGATGAGTGGAAGGCTCAATTTCAACTTTTCATTTTTAGTTTTAGAATTTTCTAATTGTTCTACACAAAGAGAATGGGCCAATTTCACATTTTTATTTTCAACATGTATGCTTCTGCAATAATCACATTCATTGCTAGCCGATGACCTAAGATTGCCAATTTCTACCTAAGCACTATCAATATTATGAAGTAAAACAATACAATAATTACATGGCATAGCAACCTTCAAGTTGAAAGATTCGTTTTTAGATTTTAAGCATGCAAGAAATTTGTTCATATTACACAAGTTCTTGAGAAAAGACTCACAAGATTCGTATGGCAAAGGAGATTTCAACCAAGCAATTTCATTAGATAAATTTATATTTTCCCTTTTTAGCTTTTGTGCTTTCTCCTCAAGCTTATGCCTTTTAATTGATAGGGACAAAGAACTCTCAATAATTTTCTCCTTTCTGAACTTACCTATCTCAAGTAGATGATCGTTCTCAGTTGTCACATCATGATCATCCTCTATCGCTACTCCAAGATGTCTTTAGCTTCCCTTCTCCTCCTTAGAGTCCAAAACCTTCTTATCCCTGAAACTATGATAATTGAAATAAAAGAATCCGCTACAAGCCTTGCAAAAGAGTTTTTTCTGCAATGCCTTGGCTTTCAACTTGAGCTCAAGCCTCTCATCATAGTGGACATCATCGGCAAAGGAATCCCGGCAAGAATCAAAGAACCACTCACAAGTCCTCATTCTACTCACCATGCTCAAGATTGATTAAGAAGATCTATAAAAGAGCAAACCAGGCTCTGTACCACTTGTAGGATCGAGAATAGCGACTAGAGGGGGTGAATAGGAGCCCAAATTAATTCTGAGACTTTTCAAAATCTTTTCCTTTGAGTGGAAGCAAAACTCTTCACTCTAGTAGCTATGGAAGCTATGAAGATTAGAGACAAATAATCACAAGAAAAAGAGGCTCCAACCACAGCAAGGTCATTTTCACCATCTCCACTCCCTCCTAAACAAGTTCTTGTGCTTCATTGCAGTCGTGCCCCTCAGAGGAGCTCCATCGCCATGAAGCCCATCGTCGTCACCATTGCTAGCCATTGTCTAACCGCCACATGCCTCCTTCACCTCCACCAACCTCACTGTCATGTCCGTGGTGAGCTCCTGGTTCTTTTGTGCTGCTTGATTTTGCTCCTCATGGTTGTTTGTGTCATCGCCGTTGTCTTTGTGCCTAGTGTCGCTGCTCACCGCCATTCCTCCACCTATACAGGTGACCATAGGTCTTCCCAATGGTCCAATGAAGCCCATGTACTCTTCCTTTTGGCTCATCCTTGGCTCCTTTGAGTTCACCACTGCACCAGTGTCGGCATCGCTGCTTCGCTCCACCGCTAACACAACTTTAATGAGCTCTGGCACCACCACCAAAAGGGTCATCGTGGCCTCCTCTCTCCATTCTCTCGAGCTCCCCTATGCCTAGTTGTGCTTTCCTCACAATCGGCAATCTCGCATGAGCTAGCCTACTCTATTTTTTTGGTGTATGATAGGTAGGGGCCCTGCATGATTAGAGTCTAGTTAGCACTAATGACGATAGTTAGTCGAGGTGTGTCACTGACATATGAGCCTAAGTAGGTTGATTAATTAGATTTTTAATTAAATTGTAGTTAATGTATTGTTCCACCAACATGCGAGTCCCCCGTCCCTGTAGACCCGACCCCACCCATCAGCCTAATGATGCAATAAAGTCCGATTTTTAAATAGAAAGAAAAATAGAAATCAAAATGAAAAGTGATGCACAATACTTTCTCTCTTTTTCTAGGATTTTATCTCCTGAGAAAATTTTGAATGCTCGTAACTTTTGCATTTGAACTCCAAATTGAGTGAAACTCACTTCTAATTTTTTTTGTAAAATCACAAACTTTCATGAGATGCAAAAAAATTTGAATTTTCTCTCTATTTGAATTTATTTGGTGTTTATTTTTGTATCGTGTCTTTTCCCATTAGATACCAACGTGCTGGAAATGCTTTAAAATTGATCCAGAGCAAGAAAAAGTGTTCAATAGCAAGACAACCAAATCCCCTTGATCATTTTGCTCATATGTTTTCAGATGCTATGTTGTTTTCTTTACAAGTATTTTTGCATGCTTAATTTGAGTAAATTGTCATATTTATACTTAGGAAATTAGTTATATCCTATATTACGATGAAATGATCCATAAACTTGAATTTTATTTGCCATTGTCACCCTAGGAATATTACGCATTGGTTTAGGATATATTTAGTGGGATTTAATGAGCAAATGCTTAGCCATTCTCATTGCAAATGTTATGCAAATTGACAAGAAAATGTTTAGAACAATTATGTAAACTCTTGGAAAACTTCATGGCACATTTGGACAGAGGGGTTACCTTTGGTATTTTGGTTAGCAAAACAAAACTAAAAAATGATTAAGACTTGGGCATGTGGTTAGCACGAGATCCAGGTTTGCGGTAGCCTCGCCTGAGTCAATTGAGGACCGAACTTTAGTGCTGTTGACCCAAGCATTTTAGTATAGTTACATGTTCCAGAATGGAATGGACTTGGATGAATAATTTGCAAAGTCTCAACTTTGGATTCGTTATGCGTTGAATGTGGGTGTCGGTTAGACATGTAAGTCCTACACGACACAAGAGGAGGCTTCCGACTGGGTGGATGGAATGCTTCGGTAGTGAAATCTTAGCAGGCATAATCAGGATGGAAAGGAGTATTATAAAGGTCTTATGATAATCACTTAGTCGCACACCTATAAAAGCGTGCAATGGTCTATAGAGTGCTGGTAAAGTTGTACATCCCCTGCAGAGTGATATCTCAATCTATTCGAATAGCAATATCCCTAGTCATGGACATCACTTGGTGATACTACACTTGGTTAAATTTTATGGTTTGAAAATGGCTTTGGGAAAATGGTATAGGTGGATGGAACCCTTACTTGAAAAACTTTAGTTCAGTATAGATGGATAGAATCCATACTTGAGAGGTTGTTTGGTGTAAGTAATGGAGACCTACAGTGTGCAATTTTTGATATGATTAATTATGATTACTTTCAGCTATTACAATCCCGCTTTTACTTATTGCTTTACAATGCCTATTGCAATATACTATTTATATTGTAAAAGCTAAATTTGCTTTGAGCAATAAAGCAAGATAGAATAGACTTCTTTGACAAAGCCAAGCATGTAGCTAGTAGTATTTAATATAAGTCTTGTAGAGTACATTTTGTATTCATGGTTGCTTGTTGAACACTTTTAGTTGAAGATGAAGGCTCGATGATCGGTTTCTTTCATGCTGCAAGTTTTGGTGATGATGACATCGTGTTCTAAGGTTTAATACCCAGTCGGTTGTTTGTGGGAAGGTGGAAAACAACAAAGACTTGTTATCTCTTATTTATCATTTATTCCACTGCAAGTATTTTTTGTGTGTGCATTTGGCTGGTCGGCCTTGTCATGTAAAGTTTGGTCATTATAGCTTATGTTCGACTGCTTAATATTATGTGCTACTCTATTTTATTCATTCGTGTATGGATGTGATTTAATGTTGTACATGTATGTG
Organism: Dendrocalamus latiflorus; assembly: GCA_017311315.1. Lineage (NCBI taxonomy): Eukaryota > Viridiplantae > Streptophyta > Magnoliopsida > Poales > Poaceae > Dendrocalamus > Dendrocalamus latiflorus. Next base: position 20,275,576 of record CM029678.1, read on the forward strand.
CTAGCCACTGATCATGGGACTAGCACGATAAACACATAGAGTTCAAAATTAATTTTCTGGGTCCGGCAACGTGTATTGATGGAGGTCATGCCCCTATTCTGTAGGCTTGCTTCTCCAAGTTAGTGCCCAAGTATTGAAAAAGTGTCGAAGTGGATGTGGCTGGCTGGTGTGTGGGGATGGGCCAGTTGGCCAGGTGGAGCGCCAAGATGGACCGAAGTTGCCGTGGAGAAAATGTCCTTGCACATGCACCACCCCGGTGTGGACCGACTTGGCTGGGCGACCAAGTATCGGCTTGACTCGGCCAAATCGGTGGAATTGTTGGGCCGATCGGCTTATCGGCCTAGGCGGCTAGCTGGTTTGCTGGGCCAATCGGCCTATAGGTTTTGGCTGGCCAATGGAACCTCTAGGCCGATGTCGTACTGCTCAGATAGACAGCCGCTTAGATGGCCGGCTGGACTAGGGGTGGGCTGGCCATCCCACTAGTGGGATTTTGGCTTTTCCTGCTTTTTTGTACTTTTATGCTTCTTTTTATGATTTTTGCTGCAAAGAGTATTGACGCACAAAACATATAGAAATAATTGCATAATTGGGCACGAACTTCAAAAAAAATGTCATTTTATCTTACCTTCTATAGGATTTTCAAGGGTAGAAAATGGGTAAAAATCACTTCAATACCACTTACTTGAAACATTGCTCCGAGCGGAAGTAGGACCAGGCATGTGGGTGGCGATGGTTCCACCGGCCGGCCGTGGGTTCTTCAGCGGGAGATGGATAGAGCTAGGACAGCCGACAAGAAGGCCAACTAGCTAGTTATGTTGGGAAGAGGCGGCGATGGTGGTAGGGAAGAGGCGGCAGCACGGAGGGCAGCTCAGCTACTGCGTCAGTTGGTGGTTCGTTGAGCAATAATGGAGGAGGTGGTAGCCAGGGAGATGAAGGCAGAGGGGAGGTGGTGCATGGTAGTCGAGACAACGGCGTTAGGGATGATGGTGTTCCCTGGACAGAGCGATCCATAGAAATATACTTCCTCCACACCAAAATATACGTACAGCAATCCGAGCAACCAAGTTTTTAAACTTCGACTACATTAATGATTGACCTGGAAATAACGTTGTTGGATTTTTTTGAAATGCTTTTATAATATATTATTTTGCTAGTATATTGCTATGAAAATTCATGGTCCTGTCTCGCACTGGAGAACATAAAAAAGGCTTACGTATAAAGAAGAATTGAGTATATTTGACAATATTGACGCATCTACGCAGGGATGCAATTTGCAAAGCAATTTGTTAAGACAATTTTCCGCTGTTTATTACTTTATTCGTCAAACAAAAGATTAAAAAAAGCAAAATTATTTTTTTCTGATTATATCCAAGTTCCATTTGCGTTCGATTAATTTTGGTATACATCAGAAAAAGAGTTGCGCCTAGAGGTGAGTCCATGTAGACGCGAAAAGCAGCCTGTTTAGTCTATTAGGCATGACTTATTTACATCAGAAAAAGGGTTGTGTCTAGAGGTCATGTAGACACGAAAACAACCTGTTTAGTCTATTAGACACGACTTGTCTATTGGACATGACCTGTTAAGTATAATAGCACCTAATTAGACATGATCCATAATACTATAACACTATACCGGCCCATCGAACCGAAATAGGCTAAACGAGTCATCTCAACTTGTCAAGCTAAATGGCCCCGCATAAACACAATACGGTTCGCGTCCTCTATAGACAGTATCTGGGCCTGTGGCAAAGACCACATGTATCTAGGCCTATGGCAAAGACCACATGCCTACATAGCACAACCGGGGCCTATTTAGGTGCTGCTCGGTTGGACTGAAATAAGTTGGCTTATAACTGAAATTACACTATAGCTGACTGAAATTACACTATAATTGATGATGACTTATTTGGCATAACTAAATTTAAAAATAAAAAAATTAGCTCATCATAAACAATATAAATGAATACGAAAAAAAGAACTAACAAAAAAAGCTAAAAAGATAAAAAAAATAAAGTTTAAAAATAGTAAAAAATAGAGTAAAGTCCATTACCGGTCCTTAAACTTTTTATGTTGTGTCATCCCGGTCCATAGACTTTTAAAGTATGCCATCTCGGTCCCTAAACTTTCAAAGTGTGCCATTACCACCTGTTACGGGTCCAGCTGTAATGTCACACTTTTGAAAGTCTATGGACCGGGATGACACAGCATAAAAAGTTTAAGGACCTGTAATGGCACATTTTGAAGTTTATGGACCGGGATGGTATACTTTAAAAGTCTATGGACCGGGATGACACAGCATAAAAAGTTTAAGGACCGGTAATGGACTTTACTCTAAAAAATAAATTAAAAGCAACAAACTCACGAACCTTGCCGTGCCGCCCATGTGGCCAGTTGGACCCGCATCGCCAGCGCCGCCCCCTCAACCTCGTACTCTCCCCTCCCGGCTCTCCCGTTCGTGACAACAAGTCTCCCACGGAATTCCCAAATCCGCCGCCGCCGAAACCGAACCTCCGCCGAGCAAGCCGACCCTCCGGACCTCCCTCCCCCTCGAAGGAATTCTTCTCCCCTCGCCTCTGCTGGATTGGCGATCCATCCGTACTGGATTCCTTTGCTGGTGAGGAATCCCTAACTTTCTTGGATTTGCTGTTCTAGTTTGCTCGGCATGGTCTATTCTTTGCTTGCTGGTACTAACCTAATCCATCTACGGTTCGGTTTGGATCGGTTCGTTCTTTTCCACTAGTTTACTCTGCCGCTAGTGTGAGGTGGGTTGGTGGGTTTGATCGTGCGCTAGGGTATGGGTAGTAGTACATTTGGGAGCTTTATTTTAAGGCGGCATCGATTACGGTCGCTTGGGCATGGTGAGGGTAGAAATTGTGCTTAAAAGTTGAAAGATTCGATTCTTGGTCGCTTGCTATCTGCTTTGGTAGGTAGAGATTGTGCTGAAAGGTAGTTCCTTTGTTGGTAATTGCTTGTTGCATTGCGGATTAATTAGCAGTGTACTCGATTCGGGATGTGCGCATCGACCGACCTTTAGGTGCACAGTGGTCGAATTGTGGGGTTTGCCTTGATCGTTCTAGTTTGTTGAAGTGGAGAGTTTTTTAGGCTTGTTAAGATTTGATTGTTAGTTGCTACTGAGTGGAGTTGGAGTGAGTAGGCCTGGTTGACATGCATGTAGTCCTTGTTGCGGTAGGAGTTTAATTCGTTCTATAATTGGGTGTTTCTAAGTTTAGAAAGTTAATCCAGGCTTCATTTTTTTTTCTGAACTAGCTCCTGAGGTAGCTTATACAAAAAGTATAGTTATTGCTGGAAATACTCATTTAGTTGAAGTTTTTCAAAGAGGGTTTTTTTTTGCCGTTTTCATAGGAATCTGTTAGCAAAGTATGAAGCATTCGGTTGATTCTTTTCTTTTTTAAAAAATTATATTGCAGGTGATCAGCTGTGGCATGGCAAGGAAGACTTCAGCTTGTCTTGCCTTTCGTTTTCATAAATGATGTCCTTCCTTTCGAAAGGCACACCCAGTCAAGCAATATTTAAGTGGCCATGGAGAAGCGAATCACAATTGTCAACACATCTGCTTGTTGATGTTCCACCTGAAATAGAGTTGTCGGACTACCGAAGATTGCCGAGTTCTGGCAGTGAGAGCCCATCAGGACTTCTCCATGGAGATGACTTAAAGGCTGAGCTGATTCCTGACCTGGATATTTTCTTTGAGAGGCTTTATGAATATTTCTGTGCAAAAGGTCTAAGATGCATTATCATCAAATGGATAATTGAGATCTTTAATGTGACATTTATGGTATGCTCTATTGGTTTTTTCTTCTTGTTTGTTGATTGGGGTTCCCTTGGCCATTTGAAATGTGGTGTGGAAGCACTTGAGTCAGGGGAGAAACCATGTGACCTGATGAAAGTCATTAAGAATGACCCTCTAGTTCCGTTCACATTTATGAAGATGATCACTATTGGATCGATGGTTATATTGACGACTTATGGACTTATTAATTTTCTGAAGTTCTTTGTAAAACTGAGAAGCACACTCAATGTTCGCGACTTCTACTATAACAGGTAATATTTCAGCTTCATGCATCACACTGTGTTAACTATTGCTGAGTAAGACAGTGACTTATCTAAAAGTTTCCATTTTTTTTCTGTGTGTAGTCTTAAGGTTACAGATCTCGAGATTCAAACTATATCGTGGCCCAGAGTACTTGAGAAGGTTGTCCTTCTCCAGAAGTCACGACAGCTTTGCGTTGTTAAGGACCTGTCAGAGCATGATATCATCATGCGAATAATGCGGAAAGAGAACTATTTGATTGGGATGGTTAATAAAGGCATCATTGCATTTCCGATTCCCTGTTGGCTTCCTGGAGCTGGTCCAACGGGCAGTTCTCGTATGCATGGAAAGAAAAGCTATCTGATGCTTCCGAAGACCTTGGAGTGGACTTTGAATTGGTGCATCTTCCAAAGCATGTTTGATAGGTAAAAGAAAGTTTACGTCTATTTCTGGTTTATGTCTGTTTCTGGTATTAGTAGCATATTACATTACTACCATCTGTGTTTCAAAATACTTAGTCAGCAAGGTTATTAAATTATTTGAAAGAAATCAATATAATACCACATGGTATCTTCAGCTCGAGTAGAGTTATGACTGTAAATGGACTCAATATGGCATAGAACATGGACATATAATAGAAAAAATGGAATTGTTCATATCAGAACAGATATGAACACTTCCTGCTGTCTAGCATATACCTTTGCCAATAAATTACTCAGTGTCTAAAGAGTTGCATGGTACCTTTTGTCATGGAATCCTTTCTACTGTTGTCCTAGTAGATTTAGGTGTTGTATATGTCTACAGTTGTCCTATTAAATTTAGCGCCATTGCATTCCTGATTATTTAGATCATTTCTCTTGTTCGTTCAAATGTTAGCTTACTAATGATTTTCATCCTTTTGTAGATGTTAGTTCATACTGTTTTTATTTGCACTTGAAACTCATGTCCTCTTCTGTTGCAGTAAATTTTGTGTTAGAAAAGATTTTCTAACAAGCCCATCTTTGTTGAAAAAACGGCTTGTATTTATGGGCATTGCAATGCTTCTTCTGTCACCCTGCCTTGTAATCTTTCCATTGGTATACCTGTTTCTGAGACATGCTGAAGAATTCTACAATAACCCTAGTACGGCATCATCTCGAAGATGGTCAAATCTGTCAAGGTGGATTTTGAGGGAGTATAATGAGGTAGTCTCTCGTAAAACTAAGTTTCTTTTGCAGAGAAATTTTACTACTTTGAATATTCTGAAATCTATTTTTTTGCGCGATGTGACATTTGTGCCCTTTTAAGGCCTATAGATCGTATGTAGTTAAACCTATTCCTTTTTTATTAACACCACTGCTTTTGACAATTTCAGGTTGAGCATTTCTTCAAACATAGGATGAATAACAGCACTGCTCATTCTTTAAATTATTTGAAGCAGTTTCCAACTCCACTAGTATCTATTGTTGCAAAATTCATATCATTTGTATCTGGTGGCTTGGCTGGGATTCTTCTCATCCTTGGATTTCTGGGTGAATCCATCCTTGAGGGCCATGTAAGTAGTTTGTTTCCACATGCTCATGCTTTTAGTGTCACACAATGAATGCCTTTTTCACCTTTTAAAATCTCATATGTCCATAATTTGTGAAGGTTTTTGGCCGAAATCTATTCTGGTATACTATTGTTTTTGGAACAATAGCAACTGTAAGCCGGAAAGTTGTGGCTGATGAACTTCAAGTGATTGATCCAGAAGGAGCCATGTCCTTTGTTGTCCAGCAGACACATCACATGCCAAAAAGGTGGCGTGGTAAAGAGAACAGTGAACTTGTGCGGAGAGAATTTGAAACTCTGTTTCAGGTAATTCACTCCTGCTGCTGTTGCTGTTAAATTGTCGAAGTAACTAATTCGATTGATTTCATGCAAACTACACTTGGAGTGATCATTGTTGACAGTAACCACAAGTCAGTATGGCACTGAAACAGTGCATATATGAAGGAATAAGTCTTGTGTTAGTTGGTCAGTTTTGCTTTAGTATCTTCAGTTTTGCTTTAGTATCTTATCTCTACTTTCAGTTTTGCTTTCAGTTGTAATCTGACCACTTTGGTCTATAAGTATGTACTTAGTTATGCCTAGGAGAAATCAAGAGAAAATTGCCCCAAACCTATGTCTGATACTAACAATTGGTATCAGAGCCTTGCTCTTTCCCTTCCCTTGCCTGTGGCGCCATGTCTCGTACTTCCCACGCCTCTGTGACTTCCAGCCAGCGCAGAGCCAACGCCGGCGACGCTGCAGACGCAGACGCGTGCGAGGCGCGCATCGCCACAGCGGAAGCAGCGGCTGAGTGGGCGGCTGAGACAGCCAAGCAGGCGGCAGCCGCGGCCCAGGCCGCAGCGGCTGCTGCCGCCACCCTGCGCGCGGAGGTGGAGATCGACGCCGGTCGACCCCGCGTCTCGCGGAGCCCTCACAGGCACTGCCGCGTTTCGCTGTCGCCAGAGCGTCGCCGTGGGCGCAGAGGCAGGCGTGGGTCGCCAGCGGCCATCCAGACCGTCATCAAGGAGTCAGGCGGAGGCACGCCGTGGGCCATGCTCACCAAAACCAACTACAACGAGTGGAGTTTGGTGATGAAGGTGAAGATGCAGGCGAGGGGGATGTGGGATGCGGTGCGGGACGAGGATGTCGACTTCCACGACGACCGGCGGGCGTTGGAGGCCATCCTCGCTGCCGTCCCGCCAGAGATGGCGCCCACCCTCGCGGACAAGGAGACCGCCAAGGACGCCATCGCCGCGGTGCGCATCGGAAAAGACCGCGCCCGCCGAGCCACACAGCAGAAGCTGCGTCAGGAGTGGGATCACTTGGCGTTTCGCCCCGGTGAGGACATCGACGACTTCGCGCTCCGCCTCACCGGTCTGATGCAGCAGCTAACTCGGCACGGCGACGAGGACATCGACGAGGAGAAGGCGGTTGAGAAGTTCCTCCGCGTCGTCCCTAAGAAGTATACGCAGATTGCTCTGGTGATGGAGACGCTCTTGGACTTCTCCGAGCTGTCCATCGAGGAGGTGACCGGGCGACTCAAGGCTGTTGACGGCCGCGACGAGCAACCACCCGCAGAGCCGGTCACCATCGGTGGCAAGCTACTCTACACAGAGGAGCAGTGGCTCACCCGCCAGAAGGAGCGGAAGAAGGGGGAGGCCTCAGGTTCGGGCGGCAGCTGCCGTCGGAAACCGCGGAACAAGGAGAAGGCGCCCCGAGGACGTGGCGGCGCTGACGCTAGCGCTGCCGGCGACCGAAAGACCAACCGGGACGACACCTGCTTCAACTGTGGTAAGACCGGCCATTGGGCCAAGGATTGTCGGCAGGCACGGCGTGGCGGCCAAGCGCATGTCACGCAAGCAGAGGAGGAGGACGAGCCGGCTCTGTTTCTCGTTCACGGGAGCATTGAGCTACGGCCAAAAGCAGAGGAGGTCAAGGGAGGTTCGATCTTTTCCCCTCCCGCATCGTCCGCAGCCGCGCTCCTCCACCTCGACGAGCCGCGAGCACATGTCTTCCTCGGCAACGGGTCCAGCGACGACAAGATCGACGGCTGGTACCTCGACACCGGTGCCACGCACCACATGACTGGCCGGCGGGAATTCTTCTCCGACCTGGACATTGGTGTACGTGGCTCAGTCAAGTTCGGAGATGCCTCTGCCGTGGAGATCAAAGGCGTCGGCTCCGTCGTCTTCACGGCCAAGACCGGCGAACACCGACTCCTCACCGGCGTCTACTACATCCCTGCCCTGAGGAACTCCATCATCAGTCTGGGGCAGTTGGATGAGAACGGCTCGCGAGTGGAGATTGACCACGGGGTGCTGCGCATTTGGGATCGCCGTCATCGTCTCCTCGCCAAGGCTGCTGCAGCGGATGCCATCCGGCACATTCAGGCCGCAGCGGAGGAGTGCGGTCGCAGGCTTCGGGTTCTTCGCACGGACAACGGCGGCGAGTTCACGGCGGCTGAATTCGCGGCGTACTGCGCCGACGAAGGGATACAGCGCCACTACTCCGCGCCCTACACCCCGCAGCAAAATGGCGTCGTCGAGCGCCGTAATCAGACGGTGGTGGCCACGGCACGCGCCCTCCTCAAGCAGCGAGCAATGCCGACGATCTACTGGGGTGAAGCGGTGATGACCGCCGTGCATTTGCTCAACCGCTCGCCCACCAAGAGCCTCGACGGCAAGACGCCCTACGAGGCCTGGCATGGGCGCAAGCCGGCAGTCAGCTATCTTCGCACGTTCGGCTGCCTGGCGTTCGTGAAAGAGCTCAACCACGTCGGCAAACTCGACAATCGGAGTACGCCGGGGGTGTTCATTGGCTATGCCGATGGTGCCAAGGCATACCGCATCCTCGACCCGGCTACGCAGCGTGTGCGCGTGGCCCGTGACGTGGTGTTCGACAAAGGGCGAGGATGGGCGTGGACCAAGACGGCGGACAGTGGTTCGTCAGCGGCATTCAGCGACTTCACCGTCGACTACATCGACATTCAAGGAGCTGGGGGAGCAAGCGGGTCAACTCCATCACTGAGCCCGTCTGTCTCCGCCCCGAGTGCACCGCCTGCCACGCCGCACTCATCCACGCCAGCGGCCACGCCCCAAGCATCGCCAGCTCCTACCCCGACACACAGCGAGCACCGCTCAGTGGAGTTCGCCACGCCGCCGACGCAAGATGAGGAACGCATCGACGCCGCACATGAAGGTGAACCTCTGCGCTACCGCACTGTCGACAACATCCTGGGCGATCAAGTCGTTCCGGGGCTGGCGCAGCGCGACTTCGAGGCAGAGCTTCACCTGGTCCACGACGGCGAGCCCTGCTCGTTCGCTGAAGCGGAAAGCGATGCGGCCTGGCGCGAAGCAATGCGGCAGGAGATGGATGCGGTCGAGCGGAACCAGACTTGGGAGCTGACCGATCTTCCTGCCGGCCACCGCGCCATCACACTCAAGTGGGTGTTCAAACTCAAGAAGGATGAGGCTGGGGCGGTGGTCAAGCACAAGGCGCGGCTGGTGGCACGGGGCTTCGTCCAGCAAGAAAGAGTGGACTTCGACGACGCATTCGCGCTCGTCGCACGAATGGAATCCGTTCGCGTCCTCGCGCTAGCGGCTCAAGAGGGATGGCGCGTCGATCACATGGATGTGAAGTCGGCCTTCCTCAATGGCGACTTGAGGGAGGTCTATGTCCGTCAGCCGCCGGGATTCATCGTCGCCGGCCAAGAGAACAAGGTTCTGCGCCTCCGCAAGGCTCTCTATGGCCTGCGCCAGGCGCCGCGAGCTTGGAATGCGAAGTTGGACACGACTCTCAGGTCAATGGGGTTCCAGCAGAGCACCCATGAGGCATCAGTCTACCGGCGAGGTCGGGGAGGCTCAACTCTGCTCGTCGGCGTCTACGTAGATGATCTGGTGATCACCGGCGCCAAGGAAGAAGAGATGGAGGCCTTCAAGACAGAGATGAAAGCTGTCTTTCAGATGAGTGATTTGGGGCCGCTCTGTTTCTATCTGGGAATTGAGGTACTCCAGGATGATTCCGGCATCTCCCTCCGTCAAACTGCTTACGCTCAGCGCGTCGTCGAGCTCGGAGGGCTCACGGGCTGCAACCCAGCCCACACTCCAATGGAGAGACTGAAATTGAGCAAGGAGAGCAGGCGGAAGAGGTGGACGCCACGCAGTACCGGCGAATTGTCGGGAGTCTGCGCTATCTCGTCCACACGCGGCCAGACTTGGCATTCGCCGTCGGCTATGTCAGCCGCTTCATGCAGCGGTCGACGACAGAGCATCAACAGGCCGTAAAAAGGATTCTACACTATGTTGCGGGGACTTCTGATTATGGTCTACACTACCCACGATGTCCCTGTGCGGCACACTTCATCGGCTACAGCGACAGCGGCCACGCTGGCGACATCGACACGAGCAAGAGCACGAGTAGGAATCTGTTCTTCCTCGGCAAATGCCTGATCAGCTGGAAGTCAGTCAAGCAGCAGGTGGTGGCGCTCTCCAGCTGTGAGGCAGAATACATTGCAGCCACATCTGCCGCCACTCAAGCTCTCTGGCTAGCTCGGTTGCTGGGCGATCTACTGGGCAGAGAGGTTGAGGCAATGGAGCTACGGGTGGACAGCAAGTCTTCCCTGGCCCTGGCAAAGAACCCTGTCTTCCATGAGCGCAGCAAACATATCCGGGTGAGATATCACTCCATCAGGGGCTGTTTGGACGAGGGAAGCATTAGGGCCAACTACATCAATACTCAAGAACAACTCGCTAATTTCCTAACCAAGTCACTTGGGCAAGTCAAGTACCAAGAGCTGCGCGCCAAGATAGGGATGGTTCAAATCACCCAAAGGGCGCCACACAAGACTTAGGGGGAGAATTGAAGGAATAAGGCCCTGTTTGGATCCCATGGTCTAAAGTTTAGTTGTCTAAAGTTTTGGACTAAACTTTAGTTGGCTAAACTTTAGTCGAAGGTCCTGTTTGGATCCTGTACTAATGGATAGGACTAAAGTTTCAAAAAGACCATACTACCTCTCCTCGTTTCGTGCGTCAGCCATTAAATGGGAGGTGAGAGACCAACATGCATGGGTAAACACGTCTTTGTGCCTAAGAACCCAAAACTTTAGACCACTTTAGTTCACTTTGGTGGACTAATGGTCTAAAGTGTTTTTTAGGGGTTAGCTAAAGTTTAGATCTAACTTTAGACCACTTGTTTGAAGACTTTAGACCTAAACTTTAGTAACTAAACTTTAGATGGAGGGATCCAAACAGGGCCTAAGTCTTGTGTTAGTTGGTCAGTTTTGCTTTAGTATCTTATCTCTACTTTCAGTTTTGCTTTCAGTTGTAATCTGACCACTTTGGTCTATAAGTATGTACTTAGTTATGCCTTAGAGAAATCAAGAGAAAATTGCCCCAAACCTGTGTCTGATACTAACAATATAAAGAATTCTTGAGGGATCAATGTTTTTAACTTCATATGACCTTCAATAATCTATAGATTGCAGTGAGTCAGTTCCTTTAAAAGTTCAGTTTCATGAACCTATTTTTGGACTTATTTGCAAAAGCCTATTGTATCAATGGGCCCCATTTAAATAGGAAACATTTAGCACTACACTGATACATATATTAAATATTGTACTGTGTAAAAACTGGGCTAATATAAAACATCGTCTAATATTTGGAAACAAATTTTACTCAACTAATCTTAATTTCCATGGGCAATTAATGAAATTGTAATCTATTGCTTATTTTTTTCTCGGATGATACTGAAACAAAATTGGTGCTTTCAAGTTTTTCTTGTCATTTTTAATTTTAAATGATACATCTAGATGATAAATACTTATGTGTTCTATGCCGCCAACCGCTAACACCTTCAGAAATACTAAAGTAAGGGTTGATTGATACAAATCAGAAAGTGCTGCCTACCTGCAATCGGTATTGTGTATTTACAATTTGGTTGCTTTTACTTGTGCAGCTTGTCTGAGATCCAGCATTGAATTCTATTACTTGTGCAATTTGCCTTTACAAGTGCTATAGCTGATCCTTGTAAATTGCAATTGCAGTATACCATAACAATGCTCCTAGAAGAGATGGCCTCGATTTTCATCACTCCTTACCTGCTAATATTTGTGGTACCAAAGGTAATGTTTTGGAGCTCGGTAAACAAAAATTCACTTCTATATTTCTAGATTACGTTCTGCGATGGTTGACTTTTTACTGATGTACAGCGTGTCGATGATATTCTGCGCTTCATTTTAGACTCCACAGTTTACGTAGATGGAGTGGGAGATGTGTGCAGGTTTGTTTCTGTCTTTTGCAATTAATTATCACAATCTAGTTACTTTGCTGCTTCTAATGCCATTACTATTTGACATCTCAACAGCTTAAGCTTGTTTGACTTCAGAAGACATGGAAATAGAAACTATGGTTCACCACTTGATGCAGTTAAAAGCATGAGGAGTTCCCAAGGAAAAATGGAGAAATCATTATTGAGGTGCCCTTTATTTTAACACTAAATATATCTCTTACCATTTTTACATGATGGCTTGTTGTTCTGATTATTCTGATAAATGTGGCTTGTGAATTATATTAGATTATAAGTACCTTAGTTTTTGTTTACAGCAACCTTATACTGTTGCATTCTTTCATGCTATGCCTTCTTATTATCTCATACTGAATAATATCTTTATTTTTTTTTGTAATTAGTGTATTTGTACATGCAGTAGAATTTAGATTCTGAGGACTTTTAGCATTTGATCATATGATATAAGTACGTGCCATGTGCCAGTCATTTTATGTGTGCAGTTGTGCGCTTCCTATCATGAGCCACTCATCTGGTTGCTTTTCAAAGAGAATGCTTGTCGCATGCTTGTAGATCTTTTTTGGTGTTATTCAGTTTATTTGTTGTCTGAGGGCTCTGTTTGTTTGAACCACCTTAACTGGAGAACTTTTGTGCCTAGTTATTGGCTCTTCATTGTTCACGATATACTGGGAGCTTAATGTCAATAGGTCCTTTAGTTTTCATAATCTATACTTGTAGAACTCCCTAGCTGTCTACCTATTTTCTGTCACAAGTTCCATTGCCATTATATTAATTCTGGTTGATTTGGTGCACAGAATCATATGTTCAAAAAAAATTCAGGAGGCGTTACGTCAATTCATTACTGAGAATTTTCTCAAGAATGCTTCTTTAACATTTGGGATTAAAAAATGTTTCAATGTAAGATTTGAAAGAATTTGCATATACAGTGGGTTGAAGCTACAAAAAAAAGCATTTATCATTGTATATAATATGCTACGTTCTTGTCTAAACTAGCGGAATCACCTGCGCAATTGTGCGGCCAGATATTATGGTACAATTGTTTTTTGTCGTGCAACTCTAATACCTAGGATTAAAAATACATATGTGTGTTATACAACTCTAGTGTCTATGACTATATATGATTAATCTGCGCTGTTATAATCTGGCCTCACCAAAATAACTACTGTAAATCCTTCTCTTTTTCTCTCAATTAAGGGGAGAATTTATAGTATTATTCTTTTTTTAGAATTATTGTGGGATTTTCCTGCCCTCAAAACAAAGGGGGCTTGAATCTCACCAATTGTTTGTATTTATATAGATAGTGACCAAGACACCAAGTGTTTTCTGAGTGCTTTCCATCCAGAACAAATAAATAAATTCCAATCTTAATATCTCATTAACACCGCAACAAAGAAAAACTGATATTTGAAGTCCTTCGACTAAAGAAACTTTGGAAAATGGTAATTTACTTTTGGTGGCAGTTGGCATGACATAACTATGCTGTTTCATTATTTACAGTTTCCAAAGCACCTATACATCATGGGAGCCAAATGCAGATGGCAAGAAATTCTTGTGCAACCTCCAGAAATTCAAGGAAAAGCAAATCCGTCAACATACCTTTCAAGCAATGGAAGCATCACAACTTGGGTCGAGTACTAGAGGTCAAAGTGCTGATATTTTCCATCGACTGCTCCCCAGGAATATCCATCCCGGCAATGGGGTTATTTATAACTTTGGCCCTTTAGGACTGCTTGACACAGATCAAAGAGCTTGTCCATATATCCTGGATTGGTATTACACATATCACCTGCTACACTCGGATAGAGGAGAGGACTCATCTCCCCACCTTGATGAAGCATCACCTGACCCAGGGGAGGATATATGGCCACCTCTGAGCAAGCCATTAACGGAAGTTGAAGAGGAGCAAATCTGGGATTCCAATTTGTATGAAAGAGCTCGAAGCCACTTGGAGGCATCAACATCAAGTGCATTCTTTCAGCGTGCCACCTTCAAGTACCAGGATAGGGAACAAAATTCTACGAGCCGTCACTGGTGGGCTCAGTCCTCTGCACAGCCGACTGGTCCACAAGATAGTTTTCTTGAGCCTCCAAACTTTGCAAATCATTACGAGTCTGGCCATTATTCCAGCCATCAAAGCGATTGGGCGCTGACCTCTGCACGGCCGACAGGTCCACAAGACAGTTTCCTCGAGCCTCCATTCTTTGGAAATCATTACATGTCTGGCCATCATTCCAGCCATCACAGTGATGACATGTTGGAGGGAAGCTTAGAACTCGATCAAAGCAACACCAGAAGCAACAGTAGTTGGAGATGCCCCCAGGCCCCGTCCGAGAAACGGTACATGGAGGATGACTTCGACATAGAGCAAGGCCTGAGTTTCCATTTTGCTGATGTCCCTCAGGATGATGATGAAGTTGATGATGGCCACAGCGTAGCCGATATTTGTAGCTCTACGCCAGCCAGCCTTCCTGTACGGATAATACCTAGAAGTAGTGACCCTATTTAGTTTGAAGAAGAAAAACACACGGGAAAAAAATGGTAATACTTAGTGCAGGGAAATGATCGATGATCTGAATTAGATTAGAAAGAAAGGATGCATACGTCAGTTTATTGTGAGCCGGCAAAGGCCGACCAATTCTTTTGTAAAGATGAATTACACACGTAATAGTCTTGTCCTTACCTCGTTAGGGGAGAGGGGAGAACCATTCTTTTGTGACGAAGTGCTTCAATCAGCTAATTTACCGCTCATTTGTTATATATTCACTCGGAGGGTTGTGAAGATCTATGAATACTGACTCGGGGAGCACTAGAATGCATGCAGATGGCAGTTCTCTTACGTGATTGGTGATGTCTGAAACGAGTGATGATTTGTTCTACAATATAACCTTCTGTAAAGTAAAATATACATCAATTACTTTACAATCATCAGCAGTAGCTTTATTGACTACAATCATCAGCAGTAGCTTTATCGACTATTGGGACGATTAAATCAAATTCACCAAAAAAAAAAAGAAATACAAGGTAATTGGAGGACAAAAAAGGGTCCTAGCTGAATTATACATCCAGATTTCTCTAGAAAAAAAAACTAAAGAATTATACATCAGGATAAATTGCCAATAAAGGATCTAACAGACTGGAACTGTAAAGTATCAGAATAGAAAGATGCAATTCGTTTGATCCTATTTGCAAGTTCACAATAATGTCATGGAAGGACTTCAGTTTTATTAGTTCTGCTTGAATCAATAGTTCCACGTAATCTGAACAGAAAACATCGTTGTCTTAGGCATCCGAATCTTCTCGAACATCCATCAAACTATCAAAGACACTTAGCAAACAAACAACACGTCAGCAAATTTTGATGATCACCCTACTGCTGTTCTAGCACAATTTGTTGTGTAGTAGAAACAAAATGTTGATGTGGCACCAAGTAGCACTACAACTATGGTTAGTGCTTGCAGTTCGGTGCACAATGTTCAAGAAACTTTGAATACCAATTCTGAGGTTTCTAATATGCACAACAGACATATTTGGAAAGCTAATGAAGTCTATTTTCCAACGAATCAAACGGCACTTGATTTGGAGCTTCCTACACAAAGTTATGACAATTTCATTGGATGCTGCACGAGCTGTCCAGAGAGACGCGCAAAACTTGTTAAACATAAAGAGTTCGAGTATTGCAATGCAAGTAAAGATAAAATCCGACCACACCATGACTTTCTAAAGGTTGAGAAGGACTCCTTTTCAGGTTCAAACAGATTTAGAAGCCCCTTGAACAAGAAAACAAAACATATAAAGATTTGAAACCGATTCAGACTCGGATTGGGACAGCTGGCAAGACCGATACTAAAACGTCCATAACTTTCACAAACGGAGTCCGATTTGGGCGTTCTTGGACTCGTTGGAAAGCTATTTCGAAGCCCCACACAATGGACAAGGTGCCAGCCACGAAATTCTCATGGTCACATCGCAAATTGAGAGAGAATTCAGAGGTAGCAGTTTACATATTTTCTTTTTAGTTCGTATTGGAGTTTGTTTCGGCCTTAGGCCAAGTTGTGCGTGAGTTTTAGTCAAAGCCGTGCATTGTGCACTAATATAAGGCCAGGGCCTTAGCCCCATTGTAACGGGGGTTATGAATTGAGAAACAGAAACCAGAAAATCATCATGGTTTGGTGCCATTGTTAGCGTGTTCTTGAGATTTCCATCGAGGAATTGCTCTTGGTGTGTTGAATCCAATTGTGATGTTGGATTCTACTCGCTGAAACTTTGGTTTCTCTACCCTTCATCCACGTGCTGCGGTGTGTGTGGGAGAAGGCTTATCTTGGAGAGGGCATCTAACAAGGCGTATCGTGAAAGATCAGGGCCAAAGCAACAGGGTTCAGCTAGCTTGCTAGGTGGATCCGCATCATCTTGGTATCAGAGCGTGGTTAATCACGGTACGAGGTTGCGGAATTTTTCTTGATGGCGGGTTCTATGAAGATTGAAGATGACAAGGTGCAACATAATCATGCCGAGCCAATCGGGGAGGTGCCCCAATATGCGGCATCTTTGCTGCCCGAGGTGCGACACGGGCTTGAAGCGACACGTGACTACTTCTTAAGTTGTCACCGGAAGCTTGAAGGCAAGGTTGATGATTTGGGGGCGCGAATTGATGCTTTGACGGAGGCGATACGCAACCAGCCACCACAATTTCAGCATGCTGAACGAGGACCTCAATATCCCGAACGTTGTGCACCATATGAAGACGACAAACACGAGGAGGTCTTTGATGGTGCAGCGGGCTTTGCTTCACAACTACGTCATGCTTGGGACTACCGTGGTGCTGACTGTGGTAGGGACATGCGTGGCAGAGGTGCTGCCCATGGTGGAGATATGCATGATGATGTCGGATTTGCTCAGCGTGTTGCCGTGGATAATGGAATTGGGCGGATAAAAATTTTTATCCCATCATTTAATGGTAAAGCTGAACCGGAGGAGTACTTGAAGTGGGAGATGCGCGTCGAACAAATTTTTGACAGCCATCACTATACTGAGGATAAGAAGATTCGTTTGGCAACAATTGAGTTCACCAGATATGCTCTTGTTTGGTGGAATCAATTGTGTCGCGTAGGAGCTCGTCCGGATACTTGGGTACAATTGAAGAATATTTTGAGGCGGCGTTTTGTCCCAGCACACTACACTAGGACCTTGTACAACCGGCTACAACAACTATGCCAAGGTAATTCTAGTGTTGATGAATATTATAAAGAGATGGAGATGTTGATAATCCGTACAGGAACAGAGGAGCATGATGAGGCTACTATGGCACGTTTTTTAATGGGTTGAATGAGGATGTGCAAGATAGGGTGGAGATGGTCCATTACTACAATATTCAAGACTTGGTGCAACAAGCCGAACGTGCTGAACAACAATTGAAGCGTAAACAAGCCAATGATGGACATGCCAACGCCCAAATAAAGTCATGGAGGCGTTCATTACAGCAAGGCGATGATGTGGGTTCACACTACAAAGTGGCGGCATCAAGCCGTTCAAATGGTGCTCTTTCAAAGGAGGCAAGCAACAGAGGTAAAGAAGCAACTAAAACTGATCCTAGTTTGCCTACTAATGCTCGTGCTAGAGAAATTGAGTGTTTCAAGTGCAAGGGAAGAGGTCATATGATGCGTGATTGTCCAAATCAACGAAGAGTGCTTCTCACTAAAGATTGCTATGCTTCAACAACTTCTAGTAGTGATTCTGAAAGTAAAAAATCCGATGATTCCAAGGAGGATGTTGTCTATTGTGATCCAGAATTGAATGGTGTTAATCTTTTGGTCCGAAAGGTGCAAAGTAAAGAAACTGAAACAAAAGAACAGCGATGGAGTGTTTTCCAAGCGGAGTGCAAGATCAAAGATAAAGCATGCAAGTTGATCATAGATGGTGGGAGTTATACTAATGTGATTAGCAAAGATTTGGTGTATGCTTTAGGGCTATCCATGTGGAGGCATCCTCAACCACATCATGTGGAGTGGCTACACAACTCTGGAAGGCTAAAGACAACTCACAAGGTGTGGTTCCGTTTGTTGTTGCTGATTATGTTGACAAGGTGGATTGTGACGTAGTTCCAATGGATGTATGTGGGTTATTGTTGGGAAGACCATGTCAATATGATCGCAATGCTATGCATGAGGGCCGGTCCAACACATACACTTTTGTACATGGGGGAAAGAAGCATGTGTTGAAACCAAAATTGGAGAGGGCTATTCATGTTGATGAAGAAATTACAGCCAAGAAGAAGTAAGCTCCCAAGATTACCCCAAAAGCCGAGGACGGCTTTGCTTCAAGGAGGGGAGGATGATGTGGCACCAAGTAGCACTACAACTATGGTTAGTGCTTGCAGTTCTGTGCACAATGTTCAAGAAGTTTTGAATACCAATTCTGAGGTTTCTAATGTGCACAAAAGACATATTTGGAAAGCTAATGAAGTCTATTTTCCAACGAATCAAACGACACTTGATTGGAGCTTCCTACACAAAGTTATGGCAATTTCATTGGATACTGCACGAGCTGTCCGGAGAGACGCGCAAGACTTGCCAAACATAAAGAGTTCGAGTATTGCAATGCAAGTAAGGATAAAATCCGACCACACCATGGCTTTCTAAAGGTTGAGAAGGATTCCTTTTCAGGTTCCAAACAGATTTGGAAGCCCCTTGAACAAGAAAACAAAACATATAAAGATTTGAAACCGATTCAGACTCGGATTGGGACAGCTGGCAAGACCGATACTAAAACGTCCATAACTTTCACAAACGGAGTTTGATTTAGGCGTTCTTGGACTCGTTGGAAAGCTATTTCGAAGCCCCACACAATGGATAAGGTGCTAGCCAGGAAATTCTCATGGTAATATCTAAAATTGAGAGAGAATTCAGAGGTAGCAGTTTAGATATTTCCTTTTTAATTCGTATTGGAGTTTGTTTCGGCCTTAGGTCAAGTTGTGCGTGAGTTTTAGCCAAGGCCGTGCATTGTGCACCAATATAAGGCCAGTGCCTTAGCCCCATTGTAACGGGGGTTATGAATTGAGAAATAGAAACCAGAAAATCACCATGGTTTGGTCGCCATTGTTGGCGTGTTCTTGAGATTTCAATCGAGGAATTGCTCTTGGTGTGTTGAATCCAATTGTGGTGTTGGATTCTACTCGCTGAAACTTTGGTTTCTCTACCCTTCATTCACGTGCTGCGGTGTTTGTGGAAGAAGGTTTATCTTGGAGAGGGCATCCAACAAGGCGTATCGTGAAAGATCAGGGTCAAAGCAACGGTGTTCAGCTAGCTTGCTAGGTGGATCCGCATCAAATGTACTTCCTAATATTTGGAAGTTTCACCAAACTTTTTCCATTCTAGATACTTCCTGTTAAAAATTTGAATTATGAAAAGATTGATATACTCAAAACGAGAAAACTAATCTTCCATCAAGATTTGTTTAGCTTCAATAAGCGTACTGTTAAGGTTGTCATTTCTTTTGTCTAAAAAATGCTATCATTTCTTTTAAACATTAATTTTATAGTATTAGCTTTTTGGGTGCTCATCAAAATGTGGTAGAAAAATAGATAAAACAAATAGCCACTTTCTGGCTATACACATGATACAACCACAAATTTAGAAGAAGAGAAATATTACCATCTCATAATTTCAAGCTGCAAATTTTACATGAAAGAAGCCAACTGAATGAAATGGATATCACATGCATTGACTTCATGTGAAATGAAATACACTCTTGAAATTCTGGAGCTAGAAACTCTATAGCACCAGTGGTGAACAAGATGTTGAAAATACAAGAAATTACAAATGACTAATGCTCAGCCAAACAAAAATCACACTAGAGTTCTCGGAAGAGAAAATTTGCACTATAAAACTAACTTTGTCCCCATAGTTATACCTACTGAAATGACTCCAAGTAGCTCATTTATCCCCTTCGCAGCAACCATCAACTACGCACAAGACAGCAAATCCAAAACAATGCTAGTTTTTAATGTATTCATGGTAGTATAGTACAACAAAGCAAGCATATAGCTGAGATATGAACAGAGTGCGCGCACCCACCAGAAGGGCCCGTAATGGAGACATAGGTCAACCTTGCAGCCTTGCTACAACAATGCAACTGCAACTACAACTACAGTACCTTTATTGAATGCTATTGCCATAGCGGACAGCTTCTCGACCCTGGATGTACCCATCACTTTCTAGTTTATTGAGGGCTTCTTGCAGGGAGAAAGTAGTATAGTTTCTCCAAAATAATGAGACAGTGGTATATTTAAATAATGAAAAGACTGCATTCTATAAGGTGAAATTGTCCTAAGCATCAGATGAAAATGTGAACCTTTTCTTATTGAAATGTAAAATTTTCTTGCACTAAAAGGCACAGCGCAAAATCTAAGCACACCAACAAAATACTTGAGTAACTGCTCCATAAAAGAAAAGTTCCATGAGTAAGAACTAATCCAGCAAGAGAACTAGTCACTACTACAGAAAGCCTAATACTAGACGTCAAATCACAGACGGTTTGATAAAACCGTTTGTGACCGACACTAACACAGACGGTTTTAATTTGGACACCGTCTGTGTTGATGGCGTCGGAGAAAACGAGTATCACAGACGGTTCTTACCGATGAACCGTCTGTTGCTGTGATATTCTAGTATCACAGACGGTTTTTATTTAAAACCATCTGTGATAATCTGGAATTATCACAGACGGTTTTGAGTAAAAACCGTCTGTGATAATGATGTTATCACAAACGGTTCGTATTAAAAACTGTCTAAGATATGTTTCCCGCCTTGCAATTCCCCAAAATTTCATAATTTTCCGCCTGAATCCGAGTAGAACCCATGTGAACTAAACCCAACCCAACACACCTTAATCCCCACAAGATCCTCCTCCCTTCTGAAGTGTATTGATCCTGAACATCTCCATTGAGCCCCTGCTCCCCAAATGCCTTTCTCCCTCTGAATGCCCTTCAGATCATATCTGCCCCTTCTCTCCGCAGCATTCCTGAGGTTCACTGGAATATCTCGGAGATTGTCAGCTAACCGGTACCATATCTTGATTTGCCTGACCCTCCTGACTGCCTTGAAGAGAAAAATGCCCCCACCATCTTCCCCCAACTCGTATGTGAGCTCATCGACGACATCTTCAAACTTCAATGTTGAAAGCAAGGCTCCTGATTTGCCTCACAAATGCAGCAGTGATCTCATCAGTGTCCCTGAACCTCTCGACGGCGCACAAGAAAGCCTGAATGCTCTCCAGCTCCCCCTTCACCTGCCGTAACTCACAGAATATGTGAGGAGTTAATCCTGACGTGTCTTCTGCAGGAGGCGCAAGGGAAGAAGTCACCCGGAACCAAATAAAAGGCGCGAAGTCTCAGCTTTGAGTTGCGTCAGTTCAATTCGGTTCAGTCAGCGTCGGTTGTTTTTCTTTCCGTAGCGTGCGGTTTGCACGATTATGTTCAGCTGTTAGTGGATCACGGGAAAACCGGATCTAGCTGTTAGTATCTCATTTTTGTTATGTAACCATTTATATTGTCTTTCTGTAATAGATGAGAATACACAGAAATTGCCCCAACTCTGAACTGTGTTCGTGTGTTCTTGCGGTTCTCTGAATTTTACTGTAGCCCGTCTGAAACTAACCACCTGAGTGATTGCACTGCGAGCTGAGGGAAATCTTGGGCTTGATTCCTAACATTTGGTATCAGAGCATCAGGAAGAAGACCTCAGCTTAGCGATGGCGTTGATTCCACAAGCGGCGGTGAGGGAGAGCGGCGGCGCGCCGTTTCACATGCCGATGTTGAGCTCCAGCAGCTACACAGTATGGGCGATCCGCATGGAAGCGATCCTCGACGCCCAAGGTGTATGGGAGGCCGTGGAACCAGCACAAGGGGCTCAGGTGGACGTGAAGAAGGACAAGGTGGCTCGGGCGCATCTCCTCCAGTGCGTGCCCGAAGATGTTCTTCTCCAGATCGCGAAGAAGAAAACTGCACGGGAGATCTGGAGCAGCCTCAAGATTCGGTATTTGGGGGCAGATCGCGTGAAGAAGGCGCGGTTGCAGACACTGAAAAGTGAGTTCGACACCTTGCAGATGGGAGAAACCGAATCAATTGATGACTTCGCCGGGAAGATCAGCACCCTCTCCAGTAAGTACACTTCCCTCGGTGAAACGCTGGCTGACTCTGTTCTTGTGAAAAAACTGCTCGACTCTGTACCCGACAAATTCCTCCAAGTTGTCGCCGGGATTGAGCAGTTCTATGATCTGGAAACAATGGCGTTTGAAGAGGCTATTGGGAGACTCAAAGCCTATGAAGAACGAGCAGCGCGGCAACGTGCAAATGCCGGCAAAACCCAGGGCCAGCTGCTGCTCACTCACGCTGAGTGGCAAGCACGGCAGAAGGGCAATGCTGGAGAAGGATCATCAGGAGGGAAGGGGCACTGGTCAAGCTCATCTGATCGTGGCAAAGGGCGCGGGCACGGGCGCGGCAGAGGGAACTCTGGTCGTGGTGCATCGCGTCAAGAGAGTACTGGTGGCAGTGGCACTGGAAATGGCCCCCGTGACAAGAGTCATATCAAATGTTACTCTTGCAAGAACATGGGCCATTATGCATCGCAATGCCGAAGCAAGAATCGTGAAGAAGAAGCCCATCTCACCCGTACGTCTGAGGAAGAACCTGCACTCATGTTGATTGTGTCCAAGGAAGAGGCAAGTCGTGTCCCTGATCGACAAATTGAAGTATTACTGACCGAAGACAGGATGGCACCGGAGTTGCATCTCAACAGTAAGGAGAAGGAAGGTTCAGACACCTGGTACCTTGATAATGGTGCTAGTAATCACATGACTGGCCGAAGGGAGAAATTTCAGGACTTGGACGAAGCAATCACTGGAAGGGTGAGGTTTGGTGACGGGTCCACTGTCAGAATTGAAGGCAAGGGAACAGTGATGTTTACCTGCAAGAATGGAGACCACAGAGTCCTGCAAGAGGTGTATTACATCCCAGATTTATGTAGCAATATAATTAGCATTGGCCAGTTAACTGAAGAGGGGATAGAAGTACACATAGCTGGTGAAAATATGAAGGTAGCCGACAAGAATGGAAAGCTGTTAATGCTAGTGAAGAGAACACAAAACCGCCTGTACAAGATTGAATTGAAGACTTCCAAAGCAGTTTGTCTTTTGACAAGTTTAGAAGATCCTTCATGGCTGTGGCATGCAAGACTAGGACATGTCAACTTCAAGAGTTTGAGGATGATGGCAGAAAAGAGTATGGCAGTTGGAGTACCTCTGCTATCCAAGCCTGACATCCTATGTGAGGCATGTGTGCTCACCAAGCAAGCAAGATTTCCATTCCCTCTCCAAGCTAACTTCAGAGCTCAAAAACCCCTCGAGCTTCTTCATGCAGACTTGTGTGGACCAATCTCTCCTTGTACTCTGGCAGGCAGTGAGTACTTCATGTTGATTGTAGATGACTGCACACGGTGGATGTGGCTTTATACCCTTGCTGCAAAAGGAGAAGCATTCCAAGCTTTCAGAAAGTTCAAGGTTCAGGCAGAGAGCAAGACTGGACACAAAATCAGAGTTTTTCGGACAGACCGAGGTGGGGAATTTCTCTCAACGGAATTTACCCGATTTTGTGAAGATGCAGGCATCGAACGACATCTCACGGCTCCCTACACACCGCAGCAAAACGGTGTTGTAGAGCGCCGAAATCGTTCAGTGATGGCTATGACGAGATCTCTGCTCAAAGGCATGGGTGTGCCGGCAAGATTTTGGGGAGAAGCGGCAAGACATGCAGTGTATTTGTTGAATCGACTTCCAACCAAAGCTCTTGAAGATTGCACACCATTTGAGGCAATGGAGGGGAGAAAACCACACCTTGCACATCTGAAGGTGTTTGGCTGCACGGCGTATGTGAAGAAAACTGGGTACACCAAGAAGCTTGAAGACAGAAGTATTCCAATGCTGTATTTGGGAGTTGAAGAAGGATGCAAAGCACACCGTTTGTTTGATCCCAGCAGAGGCAAACTCCAAGTTAGCAGAGATGTTGTATTTCAGGAGAATCAAGGCTGGAATTGGAAGGAAGCAGCTGACAGCACTGGGACTTCACCGGACTTTGTCATTCTCGACAAATACTATTCAGAAGATATGCCTGCAGTCCCAGACACGGTAGAAGGAGCAGAAGATGTTTTGTCGCCCACGGCAGCCGGGATATTTGAAAATACCCCTCATCCGACAAGTTCAGAAGTACCCATGACAGAAGAAACAAGTCCAAACACAACCCCAATGAGCAGTCCAGTACCGACAATACCTCCAGTGTCATTTTCACCTGAGTCTCATGATGGACCAATTCGATTCAAGTCTCTGGCAGATATATATGCAGATACTGAGGAGATGGGTGAAAACTATGAAGAGGAAGGTGTAGCTATGTTGGCACTATCAGAAGAACCAACAAATTTCAGAGAAGCAGCTGGTGAAGGTTGTTGGTATGAAGCAATGAAACAGGAGTTAATGTCTATTGAGAAGAATAACACATGGACTTTAACAGAGCTTCCCCCAGGACAAAAACCTATTGGTTTGAAGTGGGTTTACAAACTGAAAAAGGATTCAGATGGGAAGATTGTCAAGCATAAAGCGAGGTTAGTGGCAAAGGGCTATGTGCAGAGGCCAGGCATTGACTTTGAGGAGGTGTTTGCACCTGTTGCAAGACTTGACACCATTCGAGTTATTTTGGCGCTTGCTGCAACCCAAGGATGGGAAGTCCACCACCTAGATGTGAAGACTGCATTTTTGAATGGGGAGCTGGAAGAGGAGGTTTATGTTACTCAACCGGAGGGCTTTGAGGTTCAAGAGCAGAAGCATAAAGTGTATAAACTGAGCAAGGCACTTTATGGCTTGCGTCAAGCTCCAAGGGCTTGGAATGTCAGATTGGACAGAAGTCTGAAAGAGCTCGGTTTCAGCAGATGTTCTCAAGAGCAAGCAGTATACACAAGAAGAGAAGGTGGAGAAAAGGTCATTGTGGGTGTCTATGTAGATGACCTTATTGTCACTGGAAGCAGCCTCAGTGAAGTACACAAGTTTAAGAAGCAAATGATGTCAGAGTTTGAGATGACTGATTTAGGTCTCCTCTCATATTACTTGGGAATTGAGGTGGAGCAGCAAGAAGGCCGAATTCTGCTCAAACAGTCTGCATATGCAAAGAAAGTGTTATCTCAGTTTGGGATGGCAGAATGCAATGCAACCAAATACCCCATGGAGCCCAAGATACAATTACATAAGGATCAGGATGGGACAGCAGTTGATGCCACAGAATATCGGCGCATCATAGGATGTCTCAGGTATTTGTTGAATACTCGTCCAGATTTGTCATTCGCAGTTGGAGTAGCCAGCAGATACATGGAGAGACCCACCGTTATGCATTACAAAGCAGTCAAACAGATTCTCAGGTATCTAAAGGGTACAATTCACCATGGGCTTGTGTATGAGAAGGGAAATCAGGTCAGTGACCTATGTGGCTATTCAGATAGTGATCTGGCAGGAGATCCTGAGGGGAGAAGGAGCACAAGTGGGATGACATTTTATCTCAATGGGAGTTTGGTGTCCTGGAACTCGCAGAAGCAAAAGACAGTGGCACTATCGTCTTGTGAAGCTGAGTTCATGGCGGCAACGGCTGCAGCTTGCCAGGCGCTGTGGCTAAGGAGTTTGATTGGTGAGCTGACAGGAGCAGTACTGAAGACAGTAACTTTGTATGTCGACAACCGCTCAGCAATTGCCCTCATGAAAAACCCTGTTTTTCATGGCCGCAGCAAGCACATAGACACTAAATTCCACTTCATAAGAGAGTGTGTTGAAAGGGGACAGATCAGAGTGGATTTCATTCACTCGGGAGAGCAGAAGGCAGATATCTTGACAAAAGCGTTGTCAGGCGTGAAGATGGCTGAAATGCGACAGCTAATTGGTGTTCGAGACTTAGAACCAAGTCAGGATTAGAGGGGAGAATGTGAGGAGTTAATCCTGACGTGTCTTCTGCAGGAGGCGCAAGGGAAGAAGTCACCCGGAACCAAATAAAAGGCGCGAAGTCTCAGCTTTGAGTTGCGTCAGTTCAATTCGGTTCAGTCAGCGTCGGTTGTTTTTCTTTCCGTAGCGTGCGGTTTGCACGATTATGTTCAGCTGTTAGTGGATCACGGGAAAACCGGATCTAGCTGTTAGTATCTCATTTTTGTTATGTAACCATTTATATTGTCTTTCTGTAATAGATGAGAATACACAGAAATTGCCCCAACTCTGAACTGTGTTCGTGTGTTCTTGCCGTTCTCTGAATTTTACTGTAGCCCGTCTGAAACTAACCACCTGAGTGATTGCACTGCGAGCTGAGGGAAATCTTGGGCTTGATTCCTAACAGAATAGGCAACTCAGAGCATATCCCTCAAGCCCGAGCAATGACCCTGCAAGCTCAACTGCCTCTCTTGCGAGGGAATCCGCGAGCTTGAGGATCAATGAACCTACCACACCCTCCGCCATGCCGGCCAGCCTCTTCTGAGCTGCAAGCCTGCAAGAGTTTGAATGCACATTGAGACCCAAAGCGTGCTTTTATCTGCCATTGGTAGCCAGGTCCAAAGATCGAAGTCTAGTTCGATAGGAGCACATTCCCCAAGAACCAGCATTGGTAGGATGAATATTCGGGTACAAATTTTATCTGAATATTCCTGCAAGGGTACAGATTTCCCAAGAACCAGTCCTGTTGAGTGTCGTGGATCACCGGCAATCTCTCGCCGACGGCGAACTCACAAATGCGCACTCAAGAACACGATGAACACTCGATGTTTGGTGTTGCTAAAACGGGACAGCTTTTTCTGATATATTGCATGCTTATTTAAAGGAACACAACAAATAAAGGTGGCAGTTTCATGCATGGCATGAACGCACAGTTTAATACATGGCATTACTGCATGACGTTTGAGATCATGCCTCACTACTGCATGGCACTAATGCATGATGCTTAAAGACGCACACAACTACTCTGAAACGGAAATGCATGGCACTAACGCATGATGCTTAAAGACGCACACAACCATTCACTACTCTGAAACGGAAAAAGTAAAAACGACAACTAACTGAAGAAACAAAACAGTCACAAAGAAAAATATGGTGAGACGTTGGAGTAAATTCAACATTTCTCCCCCATAGTCCTTGTTGTGCTCACCGATCTTGCTGACACCGATCAACGCACGCAGTTGCTGGAACCTCACGCGTCCTAGCGCCTTGGTCAGAACGTCCGCTAGCTAGTTTTCCGTCGAAATGTGCCGAAGGACGATCTTGTTCCCGTCGATACACTCCCGAATGTAGTGGAAATGAGTGTCGATATGTTTGCTTCGGTCGTGGAAGACGGGGTTCTTGCTGAGGGCAATGGCGGACTGGTTGTCCACCTTGAGCTCCGGCGCTCCAGACTTAGTGCCGAGCATGTCAGACACGAGCCGAGCTAACCAGACACCTTGGCAGGCTGCTGTAGACGCCACAATGTATTCTGCCTTGCATGAGGACAGAGCCACCACCTTCTGCTTGGAGGACTGCCAGGTGATGGGATTGCCGCCGAGGAAGAAGATGACGCCGCTGGTACTCTTGCGCGTGTCGACGTCGCCCGCCATGTCAGCGTCACTGTAGCCGACCAGTCGAGCTCGTTCATCCTTCCTCCTGGCGTAGTGAAGACCATAGTCACGCGTTCCCGCTACGTACCGTAGCACGCGCTTCACTGCATTGAGGTGGTCCTCGCGTGGTTTCTCCATGAACCGGCTCAGATAGCCCACCGCGTAGGCAAGATCTGGTCGGGTGTGCACCAAGTAGCGCAGTCCGCCGATGACGCGCCTGTACTTAGTGGCGTCCACCAGTGGAGCAGTGCTCTCCTTGCTCAACTTGAGCCTTGGTTCTATCGGCGCCAGACTAGGGTTGCAAGTGCTCATGCTGCTCCGCTCAAGCAGCTTCCCTGCATAGGCAGATTGGCAGAGCGAGATACCGCCTGGCCCTTGGTTTACCTCGATGCCGAGGTAGTACGACAGCAGCCCAAGGTCGCTCATGAGGAAGACGCGCTTCATCTCGAGCTTGAACGCCATGATCTCATCGCTACTGGTGCCGGTGATGATCAAGTCGTCGACGTAGACCCCGACGACTAGCCACGATGACCCTCGGCTCCGCATGTACACGCCGTGCTCGGAGCTGCTCCTCTGGAAACCAAGTGACGCCATGGACACATCAAGCTTGGCATTCTAGGCCCTCGGTGCTTGTCGAAGACCGTACAGTGCCTTGCGAAGACGCAATACTTTGTGCTCCTGCCGTTGATGACAAAGCCCGTCAGCTGGCTCACGTACACTTCCTCCTTGAGGTCGCCGTTGAGGAAGGCGCTCTTCACATCCATGTGGTGGACTTCCCAGCCCTCGTGGGCTGCCAGAGCCAACAACGCCCTCACGAACTCCATTCGTGCGACCAGAGCGTAGACCTCATCGAAGTCGATTCCCGCGCGCTGAACGTAGCCTTTGGCGACCAAATGCGCCTTGTGCCGGATGACATTGCCGTGTTCATCATGCTTCACTCTGAAGACCCACTTGAGCCCGATCGCACAGTGCCCAGTGGGGAGCGCGGCGAGCTCCCACGTGTTGTTGTCCTTGATCGACTTTATCTCCTCGTGCATCACCTGATGCCAGCATGCCTCGCGCTCTGCCTCATTGAAAGAGACAGGTTTGTCCGCCGTGGTGAACGGCAACTCCTCGTCGAGCACCCGGGGCACAAGCCCAGGCGGCGAGGCTGGTCCAATGACTGCGTCGATGGCACGAAACCGAAGTGGAGCATCGTCGTGGTCTACGTCCAAGTTCTCCTCAGGATCAGCCGGTGGCGAGACGAACTCGATCGGCGCACTCGTGGGTGACGTCGTAGGCATCATGGGTGCAGGGGCCGGCGTTGGCGTGGGCGACGGAGACATGTGAGCTGGTGATGCCACATCGGCTCGAGGCGTGTTGGAGATGTACTCCGTGGTATACTCAACGTTAAAGGGCTCGCCGTCGCCCGGATCACCGCTGCTTTCGTCGCCCCAACTCCATTGTCTCGCCTCGTCAAACACGACATCGCGCGACACAATGATGCGCTTGGTGGAGGGGTCGTAGCAGCGGTAGGCCTTGGAGCTGTGCTCGTAGCCGATGAAGATGGTCGGCGTGCTGCGATCATCCAACTTCTTGTGTCCTGGCCGTGTGGACTTGATGTGGGCGACGCAGCCAAAGGTCCTGAAGTAGTGGACGGTGGGGTGCTCGCCGTGCCAAGCCTCAAATGGGGTCTTGCCGTTGAGCGTGCGTGTCGGCGCGCGATTGAGGATGTGGACTGCGGTGTTCACAGCCTCACCCTAGAAGTAGCCGGGAAGCCGCTTTGCCTTGAGCATACACCGCGCCATACTGACGATGCTCTGGTTGCGGCGCTCTACCACCCCGTTCTGCTGTGGTGAGTAGGGGGCAGTGAGCTGCCGCTGGACGTCGCGCTCGGCGCAGTACTCGCCGAACTCCACGGAGGTGAAATCCCCCCCCCCACGATCAGTGCGGAGGACCTTGAGCCGCCTCCCTGACTCAACCTCCACGGCTACCTGGAAGTTCTTGATTGCCGCCGATGCCTGATCTTTGCTCGACAGCAAGTGGAGCCACATGTATCGGCTCAAATCATCAACAAGCAGTAGGAAATATTTGTTACCGCTTGGAGTTGTGGGTGCGATGGGCCTGCACAAATCACCATGGACGAGGTCGAGGACGTGCTCCGCTCGTCGTAGCGCCTTATCAAGGAACGGCATGCGCCTTTGCTTGCCGGCGAGGCAGCTGTCGCACATCTGATCGACCTGATCAAGCGGCGGCAACCCACGTACCATCTCCCGTTGGGCGAGCGCGCGCAATGACTTGAAACTGAGGTGCCCGTACCTCGCATGCCAGCACTAGGCCACCTCCGAGCTACGCGCCGACAGGCACACTGGTTGCCCGATGCGGAGCTCCAAGATGTAGAGGCGCAATGCAGAACGACGCACCCGAGCAAGAAGGTCGCGTTGCTGATCGTAGATGCGCAAGGTGCCGGAGTAGATCTCGATCTGACATCCGGCCTCCTCCAGCTGACCAAGACTTATGATGTTCGCCGTCAGATGGGGAATGTAGTACACCCCTATCAGTGTGCGGTGCTCGCCGTTCTTGCAACTGAAGATGATTGTGCCGCGTCCTTCAATCTCCACCACGGATCCGTCGCCGAAGCGGACGGTACCGCAGACTCCCCCATCGAGGTCGGAGAAGGCAGTCCGCGCGCTCGTCATGTGGTTGGTGGCGCCGATGTCGAGCACCCATCGACAATCGTCCTGGTCCTCCCGCGATCCGAGCTGAGCAAAGACCTTGGCCTCGTGGATCTCGACGTGGCGCGACGATGTGGGCGAAGCTGGAGTTCGAATCACCTCAGTGGGCGGCACTGCAACTTGAGTGAGTGGTGAAGAGATGGTCGCATGTGCCATCAACAAAGTGGGTTCATCCTCTTCTCCCTCCGCAACGTGTGCTTGCGCCTGCTTATTTGGCTTGCTGCGGCAGTCCTTGGCCCAATGGCCAATTTTCCGCAGTTACGGCACCGGTCCGCCGTGTTCTCCTGGGCTGTCCCGTTTGAAGACGAGCTGCCCTTGCCTTTACGCACGCCACCACCACCACCATGGCCATGACGTGTTTTGCCACGCCTTTTGCCGCTGTCGCTGCTGGAGCCACAAGCTTCGCCGTTGTCGCGCAGCTTCATCCGCGCCAGCCAGTCCTCCTTGGCGAGAAGAAGACGGCCCTTGCTGTCGTAGACGGGCACGGACGGTGCTGGTTTTTTCTTTCGCTGTTTGATGGCGCGCAGACAACTGGTGACCTCCTCGACGGAGAGCTGGTTCACATCGTGGAGAGTCTCGATGGAGTACGCGATCTGCTCGAGGTGCTCGGGGACGACCTAGATCATTTTCTTCATGATCTCTCCATCGGTGATGTTGCCGCCAAGGATGCGGATGTTGTTGGCGAGGCTCATAATCCGGAGTGAGAAATCATCGACCGACTCCCCCTCCTTAAACGCGATCTCCCCGAACTGCTTGAGCAGTTGTTGCGCGTTGGCGTCACGGACGCGCTGCACGCCGACACGCATGATTTTAACCGCCTCCCAGGCGAAGCGCGCCGTGCGCTTGCGCGCCAACGACCCGAGCATCTCGGGTAGCACGGCACGCAAAATGGCCGCCAGCACGAAGCGGTCTTCGCGGTACTCGACGACCTCGCCCTCCTCCGGTTCGACGGCCTGCCACAGCCCTTGGGCCTGCAGGTTCACACACATCAACAAAGACCATTCCTGATAATTGGTGCGCGTGAGCATGGGGTATTGGACCGAGCCGCCCGCCTCCTTGACGACACACTCGATGATGACTTCGCCGTTGCGATTGCACCCTCGGCGCGGCGCATGCGAGTGTGATACCCATCGTCGGGGAGGGGGCGATGGCGAACGATCACCACCGCCAACGGGAGCCAACTGGACGGACATAACAGCCCTGGGAGCGTCCACGCTCTGATACCAATTGTCGTGAATCACCGGCAATCTCTTGCCGCCGGCAAACTCACAAATGCGCACTCAAGAATACGATGAACACAGATGAACACTCGATGTTTGGTGCTGCTAAAACGGGGCAGCTTTTTCTGATATATTGCATGCTTATTTAAAGGAACACAACAAATAAAGGTGGCAGTTTCATGCATGGCATGAACGCACAGTTTAATACATGGCATTACTTCATGACGTTTGAGATCATGCCTCACTACTGCATGGCACTAATGCATGATGCTTAAAGACGCACACAACTACTCTGAAACGGAAATGCATGGCACTAATGTATGATGCTTAAAGACGCACACAACCATTCACTACTCTGAAACGGAAAAAGTAAAAACGACAACTAATTGAAGAAACGAAACAGTCACAAAGAAAAATACGGTTAGACGCTGGAGTAAATTCAACATTGAGAATATCACACTGGGAAATCTGAATGCCAACATGTCATTTGGTAACGATTTCCAGTTTCAAAAATGACAAAAAAGAAAGGGGAGAAACTGAAGGCACAAGAGGAGGCAGCAACAAAGGGAGGGAGGCATATTCTTCCTTTCAATTCTTGTTCTTTTGTACGCCTAAGTGATACGCATTGGCCGGATCAACACTACCAGACACTAGAAACACAAAATTTATTTGGATTCTTTCGAGCGGCGGCACAGCTTAACAATGGAAAGGGGGAAAACAAATTCCTCTCGAGTTTTTCTCGGTAATTCACACTCCGGAGAAAATAGGGAGAAACCGCATAAGGAAAACCAAAGAAGATCCAATCCAAAATATCCATGGGATGGAGAACAGATGGACTCTGGCATCGCCGGATCCAATCCAAGATCCCATTCCTGCAATCCCATCCTGGCACTCACGAATCACGACGCACCCCCATTCGGTCATCCCCATGGATGGAAGGAACTCACCTTCGACGGCGACTGCCCTGAGCAGGATATACACATTATGGCCACCATAAACAACGACGGCTACTCCCGGCACGTCGCGAGCAGGGCAGGGGCGCTCGACGGCGCTTCTAGATCCGGCGAGCACGAAATTGTATCTCTGACTCTGCACGATTTTCAGCCGTTCGACTTGGAATGAACAGTCCAGACGTCTATCCTTGCAGTAATGTTGCTGTAGTATAAAACAGTGCTTCGCTACATTTTTTTAATTGGGATAATTTGCCTTTACTCTTATATACAGCTCTCGTAAACATGCGATTGAGATTCGCTATTAGATTTTAGCACATAACATAGGTGATCGAGTTAGATTTTAGTGGCAGGTGTAGATAAGGTGACAATTGGTGAAGGCATCGACGATGATGTCAAAGCCACGGATGAGGGCAGGGGAGGATGCTAGAGGTGGAGAAGAAGGCGACAAGGGGTGTTGGAGATGGCTAGAAAGCAAGGAGCAATAGAAGAATAAGAAGGTAGTAGGTGTCGGGTCTCTATTTTTTAGCTTTTAAAAATTATTTTTTGTTTTATATTAGCTAAAATTATATATAAGTTTTTGTTATTTCATACTCTCTTACAAATAATTTAAAAACTATAAGACATAACCAAATAGTATAAATCAAAGAAAAAAAAAACAGATGAACCTGTGCATAGCAATTCCATACCCAAAGTTGCTTAAGTACTCTTGAGGTCCACATGCAAGTGCCGAATTTGGTAACCACGTACGAAGAGAGGGCGGATCTGTCGCTGCCATGGCCTCAGCTTATACGCGCGGTTGGAGACTACGCGGGGCAGATGCTGTATAGGAGCATAGGGATGACAAGGTCAACGGGCCATGCAGCGTCTCGGCTGCCTCGGCGGAGAATTGTGAACCTGTGGATTGTGAAATTGTCGAGAGAAGTATACAAGAGAAGACATTGGTTTCTTGTTCAATTGCTCCTCTCTTTGTTTTCATCGGTTCATCTTGTCAAGAGAATTTGTTGTTTTACATGATGATTAATTTCTTAAAAGAAAGTTTAACATGATGATTATTGTGTCTTTTTTTAAGATCAATTTCATATGTTTTAGGACTTGGGTTTCTTTTGAGTTACTATTTTTTTAGAAATAAAAGTTAGGTGCTCTAACTGGCTTACAACTTTAGCTTCTGGCTATGTCTTAAGCCAACTTCAGCTTTTGGCTATGTCTTTTGACTTATAGCTGAAATTATATTGTACTAGCTGTTAGCTTTTTCTGAGAAAATTAAAAAATAGAAAAATGAAAAAAAGGCGTTATGTTGTCACGAACAATGCAAAGAAATAAAGATAAAAATTATGGAAAAAAACCCTAAAAAGCCAAAATATGCTAAGATTAGGAGCTGACGTGTTTCAAGTTGCTTCTAACTTAAATAAGCCGAAAATCAAAATAACCCAGAAATTGAATTTGTTTGGAGCAGAGCCTAAGTGTCCAAAGTAAAGCAAATATTGGACTTGTCCATTTTATTCTCTTGCTTTAGTATAATTCCGTTGTTTAGCATTGATTTGGAATGTGTATATGGATTTATTTGTTGCACATTAGCCAAGGTCCACGTTCCGAGGCTCACGTGTCCGCCACTGACGCAAGTGACGCAACCGAACGTCGTGAGTTTGATTCCCGATTCTCCCGATTTTCATGTTGTGCTTGGTACTTAGCTGAGAATTGGTTTTTTAGGCTGATATTTTATGATTTAAATATTTAAATTTTATTGTTTATAAGAGATAGTATATATATATATATATAAATAGTTACATATGATTTTGATCGATACAGCTGAACTTAGTATACTTTTTTACTATAATTTTCCTGTTGACACCGTTTTAAAAAACACACTACTTAAAAGTTTGTTACTGTAAACAGTATAAGTATAAGTCGGCTAAAAATTAAAAAGAAATCAGTTGAGATCTGACCCTTGTGTCGGTGTGAATTGATATGCCCGTTGCTAAAATTAAAGTACATGTATGCCTCCTTGAAAAAAAAGGAGTATCCGAATATATATGCCTTATGTAATTCGGTATCCCTCTCCTCCTGTAGGACTGTGTTCTAGTTTTTAATATAAGCTGGGTTTGACCCTGTGATCTAAAATTCTGTGGATTTACTCATAAATTCATCAATCCCTAGATTCCCCACCGTAGTGATATATCTGCAATACAAATTTCTGGTGAACGCCATTAAGTGACGACATATACCTGTGAGAGAAAATTAAACCAGTTCAATTACTTGCCAAGCTAAAATTGAAGTTTTGGATCTAAGTGACACATCAAAATTTAGTACTCCCTTTACTCACAAAAATATGTTCGTTGTAGATATCGATGTGGTCTATAAAGAAAATTTTGATCACTAATTTTTATTATAATATATTTATAAAACCCAATAAAATTATACTTTTCAAGATAAATCTACACATATTTAAAAATATATCAATAGCCATAGTTTTGAAAGTTTGACTAAACGTATCCTAAAACAGCATGTTTTTGTGACTTGAGAGAGTATTTACAGAATTAATTATCTATTTCCTTTCCTTAAGTTCAGAAAATTTCACATACATTATAACGCCCAAGTCCAACATGAGCCTGAAATACTACTACTATCCACTTTCACTTCAAATTTCTCAAAAAAAATGACTAGATCTACATTGCGTGAAACTTGAAAACCCAGGAACTCTAAAACGAGAATTGGCACAATCCACATAGCTAATTTTGCCCTAATTACTAAATTAATCCATATAAGATGTTATCTACAGGATAGGATAATAGTTTGAAGTGGTTACCCATGAAATAGATGAAGAACCACGAAGAAACCACATGAAATCCTCTCCTCTAACACTTCCTCCCTCCTCCGCTCTAGCCCTCTGCTGTGGCACACACAAGCTTTGCCGCAGCTGCAAAAACCCCTTGCCACAGCGGTGCTCATTCTTACCACGATAGCCCTTGCGTAGCAGCGACAGCAGTACCAGGGTGGCATCGAACCCCCTTGCCATGGTAGCCAAATTGCTTGCCGCAGCAGCAACTTTCTTAGTGTGATAGCCTTTTCCCTTGCGTGGTAGGCCCCAATGGCAACAGTGGCTAGGGTAGGAGCAGTAGCTAGGACCGGTGCCTCTCTGCCTTCTCCTCTTATGGGCAGACAGCCCCAAGGTGAGCCGAGGCCATTCTCTTTATCCACCCAGTCCACTATTTTATTATATATAATTAGTATTTTAATTTCTAAATAATATCGGCCATCAATTTCTAGTACCCACAAGCTCTTGCTCTGAGCTCCAAATCGAGCAAATAAATAATTAATTTTGATCATCTCAACGAGCCCTACGCATATATATATTCCTGGATCTCCAAACTAAGCTATGCATTTCAACTTAATTTTAAACTTCAAATTCAAATTTCCATCGAAAACTTGGGGCATTATATACTCACCCGAAATTGTTTATCATTCGTGTGCTTTTAGTGGTTTCAATTCAATTGATCAATTTCCAGTTGCTAGAAATGCTAGCTCGTGGACTTTTGAGGTGATAACAAACCGACTAATGATGTCCTCATGTCCATAGGAAATGCATCCCTTATCTTGAACCACACATCCACACCCCAAACGTCATCCAAAATTAAAAGATGCCATTAACCGTGAGGATATTTATGAACAATCTCAATTAAGCTTATCTGTTCCATGTTGGCAACATTGATTGACAGGCCAAATTGTCTGGCGATACGCTTCAGCAAGTCTTCAACTCGGTAACTGTTTGACACATTATCCACGCAGAAGTATCAAAATCCACTTTCACAATATTGTAAACATGGGCAACCAAAGTGGTCTTGCCCACTCCACCCATCCCCCAGATTGTGGCTGATCTGCCATTCAAAATCATCTCTAAGCCAGTGCATAAGCAACTCTTTGTTCTCCTCAATCCCCACAAGATGCACTTCTGTTGCAAAATATGAAGCCTAGTTTGCAAATTTCAATTAAACAAATTTGATGTCCTATAGATTGTGTGCAAGATGGTGCCAGGTCTTGATACGTATGATCCTCTCCTTCATCTTGGCTGGGAATCGTCCATGTTTGGGCCTCTTCTTTTTCAGCTTTTAAAAGCTATTTTTCAGCTTTTCTACAGTAACTAACTTTCAAACGAAATATCTTTTCAAGATAGGGTCTATAAGTTGATTGTAGTGCATACTATAGCGACTTCATTTATATCGACCAAAACTGCACGCGAGTTTCTTTTACTCCGTACTATCTCTTACGATTAGCACGAGGTTGAGTCTAGCTTCCCGATTAGCACTCCTACAACGGAAACGGATCCTCTGACGTTAACGTCAGGCGAGACCCATCCTCCTACAACACCTTCCAGCATGGAGTTGTGCCCTGATGATTTCGGGGGCGTTTGGTTGCCTACATTCGGCTCGGCCTACCTCGTGGGATGCAGTGGGATGTTGATTGGTTGCCTTCATCCAGTCATGAGCCTAGCCCCTGGGGTGCAGCGGAGGTGCAGAGCAAGGCTCTGGAACATTTTGGCTATTTCCCACGGGCATGGCTCACGTGGGCATGTGTAGGCATCTCCCGAAGTGTAGGACCGGACAGGCAACAGAGGGAGGGTGGATGGTGCCTTAAAATTCTCCCCAAGTATCCACTTGACTCTTTTCTCCAATAGCTACTGAGCTATAAAGGCTAGAGTTGAACGCTCATAGAAAACCTGAGAAGACAGATCGAACAGAGCAAGGAAAACTGAGGTGGTCGGAATCTGACAGCGTGGTCGAACCTTACCACATTGTCGAAAATCTTGACTATGTGGTTGATGACAGACCGAGAGAGGGATATCCGACTACTCGACTAATGCGCAACGTGGTCGATAGTCGAAGATACCCGAGAACAGACATTAGTGAAAGACAGCAGAGAACAGACTGTGGTCGAGAAGGGAACTTGCGGTCTTAAGCCCGACAATGTGGTCGATACTCGACACCGAGGTCGTAAACCAACAGGTGATCGAACGACTACCATGATCGTAAGGCTCTCTGGTCATCAACCACAAAGATCAGAACTGATGTAGTCGTAAGCCAACGAGTGGTCGAACGACTACCGTGGTCGTAAAGAACTCAGAAGAACAGAGGAAAAGAGGGAGGCGCACGACCACAAAATCCAGATTCCGAATAACTTTTGATTCACGGACCAACTGGTCATGAGACTTCAGACACAACAAGAACATGACCTCAAAGGACTGTTCTGAACTTTAATTGAAAACTTATTAAGACAATAGAGATCTTCCTAGGAAATCGACAAAAACACTCAAAACTGAGACTTAGAGAGAAGGAAGATAGTCGGATAATGTAAATGGGGATAGATGGGCCAAGATGGTTTGAGTATGATTTCCCAACTCCAGGCAGATCAGATTATCACAGAACAACCAAAAGCAAAGTCTCAGATCAAATAAGAAAAGAGCGAACTGAAGAACTGAAAAGAAATAATCATAGCAAACAATACCAACTCAACTCCACACATACTGGCAAACACAAACATAGATCAACATGATGATATATTGCTTCTGGAGAAGAGTTTACAACCACTCCATTAGGAGGACCAGGAGCACACACGCTCCAACACGAACTCATGCAAGAACAGAAACCCTAGAGACTCTCCTCCACTTAGACTGGTTCTCTCCATCCCTATTTATAGCCTCTAGATACCGGGGGGAAACCCGTTAATCCCCAACTAACACCGGGTTTTCACGCACACCTCTCTCGACAACACGTTAACACAGACAGGAGACAAAAACCCTTTTTCACAAGGCTTTAGCAAAAACAGCTTCTTTTGCAGGTCTTTTTCAGGTCTTGAGCATTTCTCCAAAATGCCCTTCCACCACCTTCCACGAAACTTCCGGCTTTCTTGCCCTCCAATCCTCGTAGCCACCTCGCAGGCCTCAGTCATCTTTGGCATCTCCCCAACCGCTCTGGACCTCAGCATCTCCCTGTGCCTAGTCCCGGTCGTCCATGCCTCACCATGACCTAGCTCCAAGATCCTGCAGCCATCACAAACAAGCAACACATCACATAGCACCACACTATAAACAAGATTCAACAATCAGCATATATCAGAAAGTATTTCAGTGAGCAAACTCAGCAAAACAACTGGTCGTAAACCACTTACGACCACTCGTATGCACTGGATATGAGGTGGTCGAAGGCCTAGAACACTTCCCAGCTGCCTACGACCACATAGCAAGTTGTTACGTCCACAACACAGGCCGCTACGACCATGAAGGCAGATGATACGACCATCGCTACAGGCTATGACTTTTACGCACATGGTCGCTATGACTTATGACCACTCAGACAGTGTAACATCCCATTTTCAAGACTTGAAGCTTATGTAAAATTTAAACCTATGTTAATGAGATTGCAAGATTTCGCTCTCAGTTGCTTATTCCTTTTTGGTTTTCAACAGAAATTTCAAGTTGTCCATAAATAATTTAAATTGAAAACCTTGTTCCATCTCCAAGGAAGAAAATCAAGTTAATCTTATAAAATCCAAAACATGAAATGTATTTCAAAAATTAAGGGGATTCAGAAAATTAAGATTGGTATTTAATATTGTAAAAGGAGAAAGAATAAATGCATATATATGCAAAACCCTCTCGATCTTGGCCATCCCTTCTTTCTCCACTTCCCATCACAGCCACTCATTTCTTCTTCTTCCTGGCAGCAGCACCCTTCCATTCTTCCTCCGTTCACACCGCGAGCGCCTCCCTCTTCCTCTGATTTTGTCACCATTCGCCACCAACTTCGTCAGCGATTGAATGCGGTGTCAGCCCTCGTCTTCAGCGCCTCTCCTCGCCATCAGCGCCCAGCAGTGGCAGCGTCTCCCGTCGCCTCCCGCGTGTCCCCGACAGCTTAGGCATGCGCCCGGCCGTGCGCCATTTCCCTACGCCAATGGCTGCCATGGTACTCCTCTACCACCAGTCACCTTCACGTGCAAAGTGCTTGCACGGCTCCCTGCCGCCTTGTCTCCCCCCGACGAACCCGTCCCTGGCCTCCATAAAGAGCCCTGGAACCTCACCGCCCCCCCCCCCGCCGAAGCTCGCCCGAAGAAACACGCTCGGTCGTCTCCTCTGCCTCGGGCGCTCCTTCGGCCAACTCCGCCGCCCCGCACCGCCGGTCGACCATGGGCCTCCTTGAGCTTTTCCCCGAGCTTACCCTAGTATTCTCTCTCTCCTGCCCAGGCTAATTGTCTCCTCTTCCCCTGCAGGCCGCCGGCGAAGCTCCTCCTCCCCGAATACTGCGACGGGTCCCGTCGGTGAACCGCCGCGCCACCGGTCTATTCCCCGCGTGTGAAGCTTCCCTGGGACCCCGTGAACGCCCCCCTACCACGCCGTACCCCGCCTCCCTCCCCAGTGAGCTGCCGCCGTCCCCCTCCTCACCGCCGAGCACGTCTCCACCGCCAGCCCAACCGACTCCCTCTCGGCTTCGGCTAACCTTCCAGGTGAGCTCGTGGACACCCGTAGACGCTTCCACGGCGAGCAATCGAACTCTAACCGCCCGTGTCACCGCCACCTTTTTCCCCTGACTCCGCCGCCGCTTTGCCCACAGCGGGCCGCCGCCCGGCTGTCTCCGGCCGATTGGCTCCTCCCCGAGGTGCACGCCTGGGTGTGCAGCCCGTTTTGGCCAGCGCCGCCTCCCCTCCGTGCCCCCTTCGCCGCCGGCGAGCTCCGCCCTCCTCACGGCCGCGGCAAACCAGAGATGGCAGCAGGCAGCTCACTAATTGCATGTCCTAACCGGCCAACAATTATTGACTTAAGACAACCGATTAGGAAGTAAAATAAGGCTATTTGAGTGCGGGCCCGCATGTCGGCTGAGGTGCAGCCGCAGCCACCCGAGCGCCACCTGCTCCCTCTATGGCCCCACCTGTCAACAGCACACACTCCCTCCCCTTTTCTATTTTCGGATTTTTCCAGAAATTGAAACTTTAAAATGCTATAACTTTATAACCATAGCTCCAAATTTGATGAAACCAACTTCTAAAATTTTCTAAAATCAAGATCTACTTGATGGTTCTAGTTTGATTCAGTTTTGAGTTCATTCATGCTTTGTTTTACTTTATTTGGTATTTATTTTCTTCCGTTCTCGTTTGTGTTGTTTTTCCGGTTTGACCTCCCGAGTAGAGTTCGAGGACGCGAACGAGACCCCGCTTGAAGCAGCACAAGACCCCCAAGCTTTCGATCCAGGCGAGTCAGTACTTTGATCATTTTGCGCCTACATTTTATGTGAAACTATGTTCGTTTAAACTATGAAAACTGCATGCGTTATTTTATGTGCTAAAAATATGTAAGTCTTAACGTAGATAACAACCTTATGTCCACCTAATAATATAATACACCACCAGTAACATTTGAACTCCCATGATCATTTGTCGCCCTAGATGTAAACGCTAGTTATGGGAGTTATACGTTTTATTACTGCCATGCTAAATTTGTCAAGTCCAGGGTTCTAGTAACCCTGATAATCACTCTTTAATCATGAATACTAGATTTGAGATAGTCATGGGATGTACATGGCTGAACAATTATGTTGATTTATGTTATGCTTCTCAAAACCCTAAAATCTGCTAAACCTGTTTGGACGGATGGTAAGAGTGGCGGGTGTGGATGTAACACAAGGAATGTGGAATGGACCGTCCAGACGACCTAAGGACTTAATCCTGTGTGGACCCTCCGTGTATAACAGTACAACCACAAGCTGGCATATTGTAGGCTGGGCTAAATAATTTACTGAACTCTCTAGTCATTTCACGGAGAACGTGTGTAGTGGGTAATGAAAGCCCCACTTGGAATGGGACACCGGATGTAGGTGACGTTGCCTAGGATAGAGTATGTGGAGAGTGGAGTCCGACTGCGCTAACCTATGGTGGACATGCCGCACAACCTATGGACGTAACCCCATAGGAGTGACATGCTAGAGTGTGAGGTATTGTAAAGGCCTCGTGATATTCTCTCGATCTGCATGTCAAAGGAATCATGTAGAACCATCGGGACGATTATCTCTTATGGGTAAAGATGTACAGTCTCTGCAGAGTACATA
The DNA here is from genome assembly GCA_017311315.1 of Dendrocalamus latiflorus. Classification (NCBI taxonomy): domain Eukaryota; kingdom Viridiplantae; phylum Streptophyta; class Magnoliopsida; order Poales; family Poaceae; genus Dendrocalamus; species Dendrocalamus latiflorus. The sequence goes on from CM029678.1 coordinate 20,317,058, forward strand.
TACAAACTATGGGCCCACGGTCAAGGGCAGACATGGAAATCTTCCTCGAGTTAGTTCTATTTTAAAATTTTTGGAGGTTGGGCATAAAAAAATTTGCTAGGTGGATGTAGCCTAATGTTGGTAATTTGTCCTGGAAGGATGTACTCCAATGTTGGTATTAGGGTGGAAGTAACCTGCTATGCTAAAAATGTTAAGCCTTGGTGGATGTAACCATAAAGTATGGTGGATGTAACCATAAAATTGGTATATGGAACCTACCCCATCATAAAATTGCACACTTACAGTATTTAAGTCATAAGTTCTTGAAAACTGCTAGGCCATAGAAATTTTAAATTATGGTAATTTCAAATGTCGCTTGATGCAAATAAAAGAACCCGAGCCACCCTTGAATAGCCCTGCATCCATAATTATATGCATTCTGTGTGTTGGCTCGCGGAGCACGGTTGTTTGTGCTCAATCTCGCTCTTAACCCCCCTTTCAGAAGATGTGAATCAAGAGCACTACGCCTACCATGAGGATCAGGACGCCGAAGGTCATGAAGATGGTGGATATTAGATTAGGCATCGGTAGTATTGCCTCTCGCCTCAGCCCAGTTGACCAGGCTAGTTTTGGCGGGTGCCTTCGTTATTAGCCAGGCCCCTGGTTAATAGCGTTGGTACTCGGGTTATCCCAGTCGCTTGCCTGTGGTGAGTTGTGCCCCTACGCTATGTACGCTTCCGCTTTCGTTCTTTATGAATTGTAAGACATTTGGCCTGACGGCTCTATTGTAACCTCGACCCGACGCGGTCTATTTGAACTCTGGTATTGTAATGTATGAACTTATCGTGTATGAAATGATGCAGCGTTGTATCTGTGAGCATTATCTACTGATCCAGGGAATAATGCAGTGTTATCACAGAGGATTCCAGGTCAATAAACTTGGGGTCCGACAGAGCTGGTATCAGAGCATACGACTGTAGAAACCTTAGTTAGACTGGTCACGATTTAAGGTCTGAATCCTATTTACAAAACTATGTAAAACTTTTGCAAAAATATAGCGTAATACTGCTTTACTCAACTCTCTTAGTTTCTATACTCACCCAAAAATTTCTTTTGTATTTCATCTGTTCTAACCTATTGCTGTTCAAAATTTTTAGATGGCCGGAGCTGCACCAGTTGGTCCATGGGATCACATCTCCCATGGGGAAAGCGAAGGAGGGTTCGCCGAGATCCTGCGGCAGCTGCTGCGTTGTCTCGGGTACACCCGCCCGCCCGTTTACCGAGGCAGGAGAGCCCACATCCACAGCATGGATTTGTGGACCATGGAGGTCTTCATCTATGCACGGGATAGCAACAGGGAGCTCCACTCCCATACTATCCACGCCGAGCCTCCACGGATGTACCTCGTCGACGCCATCCAGGACGCGGCACGTCTCGCCGTGGCTCACTTGTGCCAAGTGCACCAGGAGGGGCTGCGACAGTCGCCTTTCGTCCACTCCCCTCGCATCCGCCAGGGGCAATTCCTTCCAGATCGCCTCGACCACAGGGTGGACAACCCCCAGCTGTCCCACCAGATCCAGCTGACGCAGGCGATGTCAGTCTCCTATGCCTTCGCCCTGCAGGAGATTGGGCATCTGCGCATTCTCCTAACTGCGAGCCTGCAGCAGTCGGACGTCCTCAGCGCCCAGCTCAACCGCTACCTGATCGCCTTTCAGGCGGTGGAGCGCGAGAGGCTCGCTGCAGAGGCTGGGCTCGAGCGCCTTCGAGCCAGGGCAGCCTACCATCTGCCTACGCCACCAGCTCCAGCTCCCGCTCCAGTATCTGCACCAGTGTCCGCTCCAGCACCAGCTTCAGATCCAGCACCAGCACCGGCTCAGCGCCAGGGACCTCGCCCCCGACTGACGGCGCGCATAAGCGTGCGCCCACCGCCCAATGGCACCCTTGCAGAGCCCAGCAGGGGGCGTCGCCCATCTCGCTCCCGTCCCTCCAACAACGGATCGAGCCCTTCTCGATCTCGCTCCCGATCTCCCAGCATCGTCTCCTGCTCCCGCTTTTCAGGTGATTGTGTCTTCTGCGGCCAGCGCCACTCCCCATCCCCGGAGGTGTAGACTGCTGTAGGTTAGACAGTAGTATGTCTAGGCAGTCTCTTGTTGGTGTGTATGCACACTTCCCCCAGATGTATCCCCCTTATGTACCCAGTTAGTAGACGTTGTGTATGCGGTGTCGTGACTTGTTGTAAGCCTGTGCACTGTGCCCGGCTGTCATGTAACACCTAACCCCCCTAATGTAATGAACTACCGTAGGCATAATGCCTTGTGTTTTATTGCCTCTCTTTTGTTTGAGTTTTTGTTGTGCTAATAGGGGGCTAGCAAACCCTCATATATGTCTTTCCCTCTTTCTTTTAGTCTCTAAAACGGCTCTAGATTGTTCCAGATGGCTCCCAGGAGGACTGCTGCTCGTGGTAGGGGCCGAGCCCCAAGGGCCGCAGCTCGTGGAAGAGGCCAAGGTAGAGGCTATGGTTTGAACTTGCCACCACCACCACCAGCACCACCAACCATGGCACAAGTATTAGCACAGCAAACACAGATCCTTCAGGCAATGCTATCCAGTCAGCAAGCCAATGCAGCTGGCCGTAACTCCAAGTTATCTGACTTCTTGAGAACCCGACCAATGACCTTCTCCCCAGCTAATGAACCCCTAGAAGCTGAAGATTGGTTGCATGATACAGAGAAGAAGCTTAAACTTGCCCGTTGCACTGAAGAAGAAAAGGTAGACTTCGCTACCCACCAGCTTAAAGGTGCCGCGGCGACATGGTGGGAAAACTACCTTGCCTGTCGTGGAAAGAAGAAACCCTTAGGCAACAACTCAGATGAAGAGGAGGAACAAGAAGAAGAGGAAGAAGAGGAGGAAGGAGTAGAAGCTGACGATCCAGTAAACGATCAGCAGGAAGAGCAGGAAGACGAAGAGAACCATAATGAAGATGAAGCAGAGTCAGCAGCAGGCGAGACCGCCATCACCTGGGCTGAGTTTAAGATTGCTTTTAGGCAGAACTTTGTCCCAGCAGGCATCATGAGGATGAAAAAGAACGAATTTAGAAACTTGAAGCAAGGAAATATGTCTGTCTTGGAGTATCTCACATGCTTCAACCAGCTAGCTCGCTATGCCTCACGGGACATAGCCAAGCAAGAAGAGAAGATTGATCGATTTCTGGAAGGAATGCACGAGGAAATGAGAGCTCAGCTGATTCTGCATGACCATTCCAGTTTCCACCATTTGGTGAATAAAGCTCTCATCCTGGAGAATGAAAGGAAAATTTTGGAGACCAGTAGGAAGAGGAAGTGGATAGCTCAACGACCTCAGAACAGCTTCCAGCCCAAATCAGCATACCAAGGCAGCTCATCTTTTCGCCAGGTGACAACACCAGCACCCAGAGCTCCATTCCAAGCACCACGCCCTAACAACAGTGGAGTTCAGGTGGCCCGTCCCATAGGGCAGTCTTCCACAACCAAAACAACTACTAACCTCCACTGTTTTAGCTGCGGAGCAAAAGGGCATTTCGCCAACCAGTGCCCGGATCGCCAAGCTACTCCAGGGAAGTTTAATCCTAGAATCTCTTCATCCCGAGTTCAGTCGTCAGCATCAAACAAGAATTTTCAGGCACCTCAAGCATCAAGGACAGCGTCAGCTCCACACCATGGCCGTGTCAACCACGTCATTGCAGAAGATGCTCGAGATGCCACCGGAGTACTTATGGGTACGTTCTCTGTTAAGTCGATACCCGCACAAGTTCTGTTTGACTCCGGTGCTTCGCATTCTTTTGTTTCTGGGGAATTTGTTGGAAAGGTTAAGTTGCCAACCTTTAGACTAAAGAGACTTGTGGTACTTAGTTCCCCAGGAGGACCTTTAATTGCTACTCTAGTTAGCCCAAGGGTAGAAGTCACCATGGAGGATTTTGATTTTCCAGCAGACCTTTTGATCTTGCCATCTCAGACCTTGGACATTATCCTAGGGATGGATTGGCTAGCTCAGAATCAAGGATTGTTAGACTGTGCAAATCGGAAGGTAATACTTACCAAGGCCTCTGGGGAAAACATAAAAGTTAGTGTGGATCGCCCCTCGTCGGGACGCGCAATCCATCACCTTGAAGAAAAGGCATTAGAAGAAACACCGATAGTTCAGGATTACCCAGAAGAGCTACCAGGCATGCCGCCAGATAGGGAGATAGAATTTGTGATTAACCTAAAGCCAGGTACTGCCCCAATTGCTAAGAGACCGTACCGAATGGCGGTAGATGAACTAGAGGAATTAAAGACACAAATTGAGGATCTTCAAGCCAAAGGATTCATTAGACCCAGCTCATCCCCATGGGGTTCCCCCGTGCTATTTGTCAGAAAGAAGGATGGAACTGCCAGATTATGTGTAGATTACAGAGCCCTTAACGAAGTAACCATCAAGAACAAGTATCCCTTACCTCGAATAGATGATCTGTTTGACCAACTATCTGGGGCTACCGTCTTCTCAAAAATAGATTTAAGGTCAGGGTATCATCAACTCAAGATCAGGGCAGAAGATATCCCTAAGACAGCTTTTACTACCCGGTATGGCCTATTTGAATATACAGTCATGTCATTTGGATTGACCAATGCTCCAGCCTACTTCATGAACCTAATGAACAAAGTCTTTATGGAATACCTGGACAAATTTGTGGTCGTATTCATAAACGACATCCTGATCTACTCTAAGACCACCAAAGAACATGAGGAACACCTGCGGATAGTTCTCGAAACACTTAAGATGCACCAATTGTATGCCAAATATAGCAAGTGTGAATTTTGGTTGCATGAGGTCAGTTTCCTTGGGCACATCATATCCGCTGGAGGAGTAGCAGTCGACCCCTCCAAAGTAGCGGCAATTCTAGAATGGAAGCAGCCCACCTCAGTCACCGAAGTGCGTAGTTTTCTGGGTCTAGCCAGATACTACAGATGCTTCATAGAAGGCTTTTCCAAGATAGCCAGACCAATGACAAACCTACTCAAGAAAGAGAAAAAGTATGAGTGGACAGAAGCATGTGAGAAGAGTTTTCAAAAACTAAAGCAAAGATTGACCACAGCCCCTGTGTTAGTCCTGCCAGATATACACAAGGATTTTGAAGTATATTGTGATGCATCCCGCCAAGGCCTAGGCTGTGTGCTCATGCAAGGAGGAAAGGTTGTAGCATATGCCTCCAGACAACTCCGTCCCCATGAGGACAATTACCCAACTCATGACTTGGAGTTAGCCTCGGTAGTGCACGCTTTGAAAATTTGGCGACACTACTTGATTGGAAATCATTGTGACATTTATACGGACCATAAGAGTCTCAAGTACATCTTCACTCAAGCCGACCTCAATCTAAGACAAAGAAGATGGTTGGAGTTAATTAAGGACTACGATTTGGACGTCCACTATCATCCTGGAAAAGCTAATGTAGTAGCCGATGCCCTAAGTCGCAAACCCCATTGCAACAACCTTATGGTGAGGGAATTGCAACCCGAGCTCTGTAGAGAATTTGAAGCCCTTAACCTGGAAATGGTAGAGTATGGTACTCTAGCTACCATGGAAGTGCAACCAACTCTTGAAGAGCAAATCAAGGCAGTTCAGAAGGGACACCCTGGAGTTCAGAAGTTCAAACGTCTCATGACCCAGGGGAAAGCCCCTAAAATGATAGAAGATAAACAAGGAATTCTATGGTATGGGAAACGACTTTTTGTTACCCACCAGAAGGACCTCAAGGACCTGATACTCAAGGAAGCCCATAGCTCTGCTTATACTCTACACCCAGGCAGCACTAAAATGTATCAAGAAATGAAGACATTGTATTGGTGGCCTCGCATGAAGAGAGATATCGCTGAATATGTAGCTTGTTGTGATGTGTGTCAAAAGGTCAAAGCTGAACATCAGAGACCTGCCGGACTTCTTCAACCCCTACAGATTCCTCAGTGGAAATGGGAAGAAGTGGGAATGGATTTCATAACTGGTTTGCCTCGCACCAAATCAGGATATGATTCTATATGGGTAATAGTTGATAGATTGACTAAAGTCGCCCACTTTATCCCTGTAAAGACCAACTACAAGGGTGACAAACTGGCTAAGTTATACATGGCTCGCGTTGTATATCTACATGGTGTACCTAAAAGGATAGTCTCAGATCGAGGTTCTCAATTCACCTCGCATTTTTGGGCCAGTCTACACGATGCTTTAGGGACCCATCTTGCGTTTAGTACCGCATACCACCCCCAAACAGATGGACAGACCGAAAGAATAAACCAAATTTTGGAAGATATGCTACGAGCATGTGCTCTAGAGTTCACCTCAAATTGGGAGAAATGTTTACCCTATGCGGAATTTGCCTACAACAATAGCTATCAATCAAGCCTCAAGATGTCACCTTTTGAAGCTCTTTACGGACGTAAATGTAGAACCCCTCTACACTGGTCAGAAATAGGAGAAGGGCACATATTTGGACCCGACACTCTGAAGCAGGCTAAAGAAAAAGTTCGTTTAATCAGGGATCGCCTACAAGCTGCTCAGTCAAGACAAAAGAGCTACGCAGATAACCGTCGAAGGGAATTGACATTCCAAGTTGGGGATCATGTATACCTTAAAGTGTCACCCCTCCGAGGAATCCGCAGATTCAAGGTGAAAGGCAAGCTTGCTCCGAGATACATAGGGCCATTCCCTATTATTGCCAAGTGTGGAGCAGTTGCATACCGATTGGAGTTACCAGCGAGTTTGTCCGATGTGCACAATGTATTCCATGTTTCCCAACTCAAGAAGTGCCTCAGAGTTCCCGAAGAGTAGACCTCAGTGGAAACCATTGAGCTACAGAAAGATCTGTCCTACCCAGAGCACCCGATCAAAATTCTCGACACTATGGAAAAGAAGACCAGACGACAAATTATTCGCCTCTGCAAGGTCCAATGGAGCAACCACTCCGAGCGAGAGGCAACCTGGGAGCGAGAGGATCAACTTAGAGCCGACTTTCCCTTTCTTTTCTCAGAATAGTCGAATCTCGGGGTCGAGATTCATTTTAAGGGGGGTGGGATCTGTAACATCCCATTTTCAAGACTTGAAGCTTATGTAAAATTTAAACCTATGTTAATGAGATTGCAAGATTTCGCTCTCAGTTGCTTATTCCTTTTTGGTTTTCAACAGAAATTTCAAGTTGTCCGTAAATAATTTAAATTGAAAACCTTGTTCCATCTCCAAGGAAGAAAATCAAGTTAATCTTATAAAATCCAAAACATGAAATGTATTTCAAAAATTAAGGGGATTCAGAAAATTAAGATTGGTATTTAATATTGTAAAAGGAGAAAGAATAAATGCATATATATGCAAAACCCTCTCGATCTTGGCCATCCCTTCTTTCTCCCCTTCCCATCACAGCCACTCATTTCTTCTTCTTCCTGGTAGCAGCACCCTTCCATTCTTCCTCCGTTCACACCGCGAGCGCCTCCCTCTTCCTCTGATTTTGTCGCCATTCGCCACCAACTTCGTTAGCGATTGAATGCGGTGTCAGCCCTCGTCTTCAGCGCCTCTCCTCGCCATCAGCACCCAGCAGTGGCAGCGTCTCCCGTCGCCTCCCGCACGTCCCCGACAGCTTAGGCATGCGCCCGGCCGTGCGCCATTTCCCTACGCCAATGGCTGCCATGGTACTCCTCTGCCACCAGTCACCTTCACGTGCAAAGTGCTTGCACGGCTCCCTGCCGCCTTGTCTCCCCCCGACGAACCCGTCCCTGGCCTCCATAAAGAGCACTGGAACCTCACCGCCCCCCCGCCGAAGCTCGCCCGAAGAAACACGCTCGGTCGTCTCCTCTGCCTCGGGCGCTCCTTCGGCCAACTCCGCCGCCCCGCACCTCCGGTCGACCTTGGGCCTCCTTGAGCTTTTCCCCGAGCTTACCCTAATCTTCTCTCTCTCCTGCCCAGGCTAATTGCCTCCTCTTCCCCTGCAGGCCGCCGGCGAGGCTCCTCCTCCCCGAATCCGGCGACGGGTACCGTCGGTGAACCGCCGCGCCACCGGTCAATTCCCCGCGTGTGAAGCTTCCCTGGGACCCCGTGAAGGCCCCCCCTACCACGCCGTACCCCGCCTCCCTCCCCAGCAAGTTGCCGCCGTCCCCCTCCTCACCGCCGAGCACGTCTCCGCCGCCAGCCCAACCGACTCCCTCTCGGCTTCGGCTAACCTTCCAGGTGAGCTCGTGGACACCCGTAGACGCTTCCACGGTGAGCAATCGAACTCTAACCGCCCGAGTCACCGCCGCCTTTTTCCCCTGACTCCGCCGCCGCTTTGCCCACAGCCGGCCGCCGCCCGGCCGTCTCCGGCCGATTGGCTCCTCCCCGAGGTGCACGCCTGGGTGTGCAGCCCGTTTTGGCCGGTGCCGCCTCCCCTCCGTGCCCCCTTCGCCGCCGGCGAGCTCTGCTCTCCTCACGGCCGAGGCAAACCAGAGATGGCAGCAGGCAGCTCACTAATTGCATGTCCTAACCGGCCAACAATTATTGACTTAAGACAACCAATTAGGAAGTAAAATAATGCTATTTGAGTGCGGGCCCGCATGTCGGCTGAGGTGCAGCCGCAGCCACCCGAGCGCCACCTGCTCCCTCTATGGCCCCACCTGTCAACAGCACACACTCCCTCCCCTTTTCTATTTTCGGATTTTTCCAGAAATTGAAACTTTAAAATGCTGTAACTTTATAACCATAGCTCCAAATTTGATGAAACCAACTTCTAAAATTTTCTAAAATCTAGATCTACTTGATGGTTCTGGTTTGATTCAGTTTTGAGTTCATTCATGCTTTGTTTTACTTTATTTGGTATTTATTTGCTTCCGTTCTCGTTTGTGTTGTTTTTCCGGTTCGACCTCCCGAGTAGAGTTCGAGGACGCGAACGAGACCCCGCTTGAAGCAGCACAAGACCCCCAAGCTTTCGATCCAGGCGAGTCAATACTTTGATCATTTTGCGCCTACATTTTATGTGAAACTATGTTCGTTTAAACTATGAAAACTGCATGCGTTATTTTATGTGCTAAAAATATGTAAGTCTCAAGGTAGATAACAACCTTATGTCCACCTAATAATATAATACACCACCAGTAACATTTGAACTCCCATGATCATTTGTCGCCCTAGATGTAAACGCTAGTTATGGGAGTTATACGTTTTATTACTGCCATGCTAAATTTGTCAAGTCCAGGGTTCTAGTAACCCTGATAATCACTCTTTAATCATGAATACTAGATTTGAGATAGTCATGGGATGTACATGGCTGAACAATTATGTTGATTTATGTTATGCTTCTCAAAACCCTAAAATCTGCTAAACCTGTTTGGACGGATGGTAAGAGTGGCGGGTGTGGATGTAACACAAGGAATGTGGAATGGACCGTCCAGACGACCTAAGGACTTAATCCTGTGTAGACCCTCCGTGTATAACAGTACAACCACAAGCTGGCATATTGTAGGCTGGGCTAAATAATTTACTGAACTCTCTAGTCATTTCACGGAGAACGTGTGTAGGTGGGTAATGAAAGCCCCACTTGGAATGGGACACTGGATGTAGGTGATGTTGCTTAGGATAGCGTATGTGGAGAGTGGAGTCCGACTGCGCTAACCTATGGGGGACATGCCGCACAACCTATGGACGTAACCCCATAGGAGTGACGTGCTAGAGTGTGAGGTATTGTAAAGGCCTCGTGATATTCTCTCGATCTGCATGTCAAAGGAATCATGTAGAACCATCGGGACGATTATCTCTGGTGGGTAAAGATGTACAGTCTCTGCAGAGTACATATACAAACTATTCGAATAGCCGTGCCCACGGTCAAGGGCAGACATGGAAATCTTCCTCGAGTTAGTTCTATTTTAAAATTTTTGGAGGTTGGGCATAAAAAAATTTGCTAGGTGGATGTAGCCTAATGTTGGTAATTTGTCCTGGAAGGATGTACTCCAATGTTGGTATTAGGGTGGAAGTAACCTGCTATGCTAAAAATGTTAAGCCTTGGTGGATGTAACCATAAAGTATGGTGGATGTAACCATAAAATTGGTATATGGAACCTACCCCATCATAAAATTGCACACTTACAGTATTTAAGTCATAAGTTCTTGAAAACTGCTAGGCCATAGAAATTTTAAATTATGGTAATTTCAAATGTCGCTTGATGCAAATAAAAGAACCCAAGCCACCCTTGAATAGCCCTGCATCCATAATTATATGCATTCTGTGTGTTGGCTCGCGGAGCACGGTTGTTTGTGCTCAATCTCGCTCTTAACCCCCCTTTCAGAAGATGTGAATCAAGAGCACTACGCCTACCATGAGGATCAGGACGCCGAAGGTCATGAAGATGGTGGATATTAGATTAGGCATCGGTAGTATTGCCTCTCGCCTCAGCCCAGTTGACCAGGCTAGTTTTGGCAGGTGCCTTCGTTATTAGCCAGGTCCCTGGTTAATAGCGTTGGTACTCGGGTTATCCCAGTCGCTTGCCTGTGGTGAGTTGTGCCCCTACGCTATGTACGCTTCCGCTTTCGTTCTTTGTGAATTGTAAGACATTTGGCCTGACGGCTCTATTGTAACCTTGACCCGACGCGGTCTATTTGAACTCTGGTATTGTAATGTATGACCTTATCGTGTATGAAATGATGCAGCGTTGTATCTGTGAGCATTATCTACTGATCCAGGGAATAATGCAGTGTTATCACAGAGGATTCCAGGTCAATAAACTTGGGGTCCGACAGACAGCGCGCTACGACCATGACAGACCTGGTGGCTACGACTTATGACCACTCTAGTCGAATCTACGACTATCGACTATGTAGTCGTAAAACTGGTTGCCGACTGCAAAGACACACACCGTGGTCGTACAGAGCAAGTCATAAAGACATTTACGACCACCAAGTCGTAAACTTGACTGCGGACCATAGAGGCACACAACGTGGTCGTAAAATTGACTACGACAATGTGGTCATAAAATCGACTGACGACCACGACGCTGCTGCCAACGTGGTCGTAAATGCCACTACCGACCACGTGGTCGTAAGAGCTGCTACAGAACAAGTTGTAAAGGCTTAAAACCTTCCAGAAAAAGCACAAGCCTCAAAAACTAAACTCAATCTCTTTAAATCAAGGGTCAATTACTCATCACAAATATGGAGTGACCTCCACATGGTCTCACAGGTAGGCAGAGTATTAGGGTTACCTCCTTATAAGAATCCAACTAGCAAACTAGATGGATTGGGAATTTTCTTGATCTTTCATGGTACAAGTGGGCAACCAATCAACAAACCGTAGAAGATAGATAGGATCCATAGCTAGGAACCAAAACCCTAGATAAATTGTCAATTCATGTACACCATAGCACGTGAACAAGAGGGATGGGATGAATTGATCCAATGGACAAAAAAACGATATCTCAGCTGAATCTCACACGGCCAAAGAATAATGATAAATTTCTCATGAACGCACATCAATAATGACCGTCAAAACAACGATGATTTTCTAGTTTATTTTGTTAGAGATATATGTATAGTTTGTTATTCCCCATTATTATGAGGGGTTCTTTGCATATTTACCACCTGTACTTTGTGTATATATACCGGCCCATTGGCCTCATATTGAAGACAAGCGCTATTCATAACATGGTATCAGAGCCAAAACTAGGGTTTTGGCTTACCTAGGGTTCCGCGCGCCGTCGCCGACTCTGCACCACCGTCGCCGCCTCCGCCTCCGCTATTGCCGTCGGCCGCCATCGCCGACTCCCGTGTGCCGCCTCCCGGTCGCTTTTGCCGTCTCCGCCGTCGCCGGCCTCGGCGCCTCCGCCTCCCGCCCGGCGCCCGCCCGCCCGGTGCCGCCTCCGACTTCGTGTCTCACATGCGCATCCATATGTGTGGTCTTCGTCTCTGGGGCGTCCTCTCTGGCGATGTCACCTGCCCGCCTTGCCCTATTCCTCCGACGGAGCCTACGCCTGTTGCATTGCCCCCGACAGCCGATAAGGCTGCTGCTGATGATGAAGCTGATGATAAAGCTGCCTCTGCCTACCAGGAGGCTCTGGATTCCTACAAGGATCGTCTGACCGTCTACACTCAGTGGTACGATGACGACGCTCGGGCTGCTGCTGTCTTCATCGCCAGTGTCCAGCCTCAGTTTTCTTCTGAGGTTGTGGGACTCCCTTCGGCTTTCCAGATGTGGACTCATCTTCGTCAGCGCTACAAGCCCTCTGGTGATGCCCTGTACCTGTCCGTGGTCCGCCAGGAGCACTCTCTTCAGCAGGGTGATGCTACTGTTGACGCTTTTTACGCTCAGAGTTCTGCTGTCTGGCGTCAGTTGGACTCACTTCGCACTGCTGGCTGTCGTACCTGTCCGTGCTGCCTGGATGTACGTGCTGACCTGGAGTTTCAGCGGGTTTACGAGTTCCTTACTCGCCTTCGTCCTGAGTTCGAGCAAAGGCGTGCCCAGCTCCTTGCACGCCACCCTCGTGTCACTCTCCTGGAGGCTCTTACCGAGATACGCGCGGAGGAGACTCGTTTGAGTGGTGCTGGTCTGATGCCACTCCCCTCTGTGCTCGCCGCTCGTCCGCCTGCTACACTGCCTCTTCCAGCGGCTACCACAGGTGGTGGTGGCCGTCCTCCGTCTGGAGATGGCCGTCCTCACTGTTCCTACTGCGACAAGGTCGGCCACATTGAGTCCCAGTGCTATAAGAAGAAGCGGCATCTTTCACGTCGTTCTTCTACTGGCACTAGTGCTTCTACGACGACGTCTGCATCGACTTCTTCAGCAGCTTCTCTCACCGAGCAAGAGATAGCCAGACTTCGCCGCCTGCTTGCCGCTTCAGGTTCTCCCTCGACAGGTTCTGCAGGTTCTGCTACTGACTCTTCGGGCACTACGAAACCACCCCCTACACAGTTAGGTACCTCCCCGTGGATTCTTGATTCTGGAGCATCTTTTCACATGACTCCTGATCCTTCCACTCTGTCTTTTATTACACCTCTTGATTCTCCTATCAGTGTTCTTACTGCTGATGGTACATCTCTTTCTGTCTCTGGTCGAGGATCTCTTAGCAACTCATCCTTTCATGTTCCTTCTGTTGCTCATGTTCCTCGCCTTACCATGCAGCTTCTTTCTGCCGGGCAGATTACTGACCTTGGTTATCGGGTCATTCTCGACTCTGACTCTTGTTGTGTTCAGGATCGCCACACGGGAGCTCTGGTTGGTTCTGGCCCTCGGCGCCGTGACTCACAGCGTCTCTGGGAGCTTGACTGGCTTCACCTTCCTTCCGCTGCCACCATCGCCGCCAGTCTCTCCGCTTCTGCCACTTCGTCTACCGGCTCTTTCCAGCAATGGCATCACCGTCTTGGCCATCTGTGTGGATGTCGTCTGTCGTCCTTAGTTCGTCGTGGTCTTCTGGGGTCTGTCTCAGGAGACGTGTCTTTAGATTGTCAGGACTGTAAGTTAGGTAAACAGATTCAGCTTCCTTATCCTCATAGTGAGTCTGTGTCTCAGCGCCCTTTTGATCTTGTTCATTCAGATGTTTGGGGTCCGGCTCCCTTCATTTCGAAAGGGGGTCATTGATATTATATCATATTTATAGATGATTTCTCTCGCCACACTTGGATATATTTCATGTCTTCTCGTAGTGAGGTCTTGTCTATCTATAAACAATTTGTAACTATGATTCACACACAGTTCTCCACTCCTATTCGTGTCTTTCGTGCTGATTCTGCTGGCGAGTACCTCTCTCGTTACCTGCGCAGCTTCCTTGCTGAGCAGGGCACTCTCGCTCAGTTCTCTTGTCCTGGTGCTCATGCTCAGAATGGTGTCGCTGAGCGCAAGCATTGTCACCTCCTTGAGACGGCTCATGCTCTGATGATCGCCGCCTCTATTCCACCTCACTTTTGGGCCGAGGCTGTTTCCACTGCCACCTATCTCGTCAACATCCAGCCCTCTTCTGCTCTTCAGGGAGCGATCCCTGTTGAGCGTCTCTGTGGTCTTCTTCCTGACTACTCTGCCCTTCACCTGTTTGGCTGCGTTTGCTACGTTCTCCTCGCCCCTCGAGAACGCACCAAACTGACCGCTCAGTCTGTTGAGTGTGTCTTTCTGGGATACAGTGCCGAGCACAAGGGCTATCGGTGCTGGGATCCTGTTGGTCGTCGGATGCGGGTTTCTCGGGATGTGACTTTCGACGAGTCTCGTCCATTCTACCCACGTCCTGCCTCTCCTTCGGCTTCCTCTGTGGAGTCTCTGTCTTTCTTGACCTTTCCAGATACACCTATATCTGTTTTGCCCTCGTCCACCTGTCCCACTGAGTCTCCACATATTCCCCCTGTGGCCTCTCCGCCGTTGTCGCCGCCTGTGTCGTCTCCTACGACTCCCCAGGCTCCTCCCACTACAGTACCTTTTCCATCTTCTCCTGATGTTCCATCTTCTCTTGATGCTCCATCTTCCCCTGATGGGTCATCTTCTCCTCGCTACGCTCTTCGCGATCGCCAGTCGATTCGGCTTCCTGCCCGTTTTGCCTTTGCTGGCGCAGCTACTCGTGAGCCTGTCTCCTACCGGGATGCTGTTACTCATCCTGAGTGGCAGCTTGCCATGGCCGAGGAGATTGCTGCCCTCGAGCGTACTGGTACTTGGGATCTTGTTCCTTTTCTATCTCATTCTCATCCCATCACGTGTAAGTGAGTCTATAAGATTAAGACTCGCTCTGATGGCTCTGTTGAGCGCTATAAGGCGCGCCTTGTTGCTCGTGGCTTCCAGCAGGAGCATGGTGTTGACTACGACGAGACTTTTGCTCCTGTGGCCCACATGACCACTGTTCGCACTCTCCTTTCGGTGGCGTCTGTTCACCACTGGTCTGTTTCTCAGCTTGATGTCAAGAATGCCTTTCTTAATGGCGAGTTGCGTGAGGAGGTCTACATGCATCCGCCACCCGGGTATTCTGTTCCTGAGGGCATGGTCTGTCGCCTTCGTCGCTCTCTCTATGGCCTTAAGCAAACCCCTCGTGCTTGGTTTGAGCGCTTCTCCTCTGTGGTCACTGCTGCTGGCTTTTCAGCTAGTGATCATGATCCTGCGCTCTTTGTCCACACTTCGTCTTGTGGTCGGACTCTTCTTCTTCTGTATGTTGATGATATGATCATTACGGGAGATGATTCTGAGTACATTGCCTTTGTCAAGGCTCGTCTTAGTGAGCAGTTCCTTATGTTGGATCTTGGTCCTCTTCGTTACTTCCTTGGGATTGAGGTTACTTCCACTCCAGATGGTTTCTTTATGTCCCAAGAGAAATATATTCAGGATCTTCTTGATCGCGCCTCTCTCACTGATCAGCGTACTGTTGAGACTCCCATGGAGCTCAATGTTCATCTCCGACTCTCTGATGGCGAGCCTCTTTCTGATCCGACTCGCTATCGTCATCTTGTTGGGAGTCTTGTCTACCTTGCTGTTACTCGTCTGGATATCACTTATCCAGTTCATATTCTGAGTCAGTTTGTTTCAGCTCCCACTCAGGTCCACTACAGTCATCTTCTTCGAGTTCTGCGATACCTTCGCGGGACTATCTCTCGCCGTCTCTTCTTTCCACGTTCCAGCTCGTTACAGCTTCAGGCCTATTCGGATGCTACTTGGGCCAGCGATCCCTCTGATCGCCGGTCTATTTCTGCTTACTGTGTTTTTCTTGGGGGTTCTCTTATTGCCTGGAAGACGAAGAAACAGACTGCAGTGTCCCGTTCGAGTGCAGAAGCTGAGTTGCGAGCTATGGCTCTCTTGATAGCAGAGATTACTTGGCTACGGTGGTTACTTGAGGATTTTGGTGTTTCTGTCACTACACCGACCCCTCTCTTGTCAGATAGTACAGGTGCTATCAGTATTGCTCGTGATCCTGTGAAGCATGAGCTCACCAAGCATATTGGTGTTGATGCTTCTTTCATGAGGTCTTGTGTGCATGATCAGGTGATTACTCTTCAGTATGTGCCTTCGGACCTTCAAATAGCAGATTTCTTCACGAAGGCCCAGACTCGAGCACAGCACAGCTTCTACCTCTCCAAACTCAGTGTTGTTGATCCACCATGAGTTTGAGGGGGGGGTGTTAGAGATATATGTATAGTTTGTTATTCCCCATTGTTATGAGGGGTTCTTTGCATATTTACCACCTGTACTTTGTGTATATATACCGGCCCATTGGCCTCATATTGAAGACAAGTGCTATTCATAACATATTTAACTCAAGCAACAAAAACTAATCTAATATGTACAATGGGGACGTACCCTTGTTGGCTAAATAACCGAACACACCACACACACAAAGGGCTAAGCCTGACTTGAACTTGACTGGACCACAACCTGAGTTTTTTTTAAATGGGCACGAGTACTACCTTCTATTGCTTCATAGTGAGAAGGCAATAACCAAGTTAGAACGAGGGACAAGGGGGGTGAAGAGAAAGGCCAGGAACTGGACCAAGAAAGAAAAAAGAACCCCTTTAAGGTGTTACAGGGATTAACAGAGCTCTTGAAGCCTCTTTGCCCCTACTAAGATCCAGGCGCTAGCCTCCTCATTGATGATGGCAATCAAGGGCAAAGGTGCAATTGCAATGGAATGGATGTGAGCGTTCCGTTCCTTCCAAATTTGCCAAGAGACTAGCATCACAAGTGAATAAGTGATGACATTGCCTTTTGCGGTGTACCACTTGAAAGAACGATAGACTCCCACCAGTCATGGAGTGAGTGGAATGTTCGCTAGGTGAGCTGGTTGATGGATTTGCATGCAGTACAAGTACACTATGGAAGCCTAGATTCTTGTGGTGTGTTGGCATCTGACCAACAAATGCATGGCAGACCCTGGCTCACATCTGCACAGGGGCACATTAGGTGATTGGGCCATCCACGCTTGTCCAGACGATCTGCAGTCCACAATCTGTTTTGTATGGCCAGCCAGGCGAAGATTTTTCATTTTAGTAGTGCCCAATTTTTCCAGATTAGGGTGTTCATAGTTGTTTGAACCATCCCTAGGAAATGTGCTCTGTAGGACGAGATGGCCATGTACACTCCATGAGGGGTTAATTTCCATGTTATTGTGTCCTCCACTACTTCGTGTAGAGTTAGTGTGGACGTGTACCCCCAAATGGAAACGATCTTGTGGATGTGCCATGGTGTAATTCCGTTTGTCCAAGTTAGGTCCTACAGCTAGTTATTCCCTGTTAGGGCAGTCGGTAGGGGTACTTTTTTTCTTCCTAGAGGCCCTATAGATGGTTGGTGTGTTATCACACAGTTTGTTGATGTCTTCCCAAGAGGAGGTCTAGAACGATGTCTTCATGCTGTCGCTAATCATTATGGTAGTGGTTGCTGTGAAGAGACGGCGATCTAGGTCATCACACAGGACTTCCATCCCTTGCTAGGGTTTGATTTGGGCTCCATATTCTTACCAGAGCCATTTAAATCTGACAGCCCTGGCGAAGCGCTCTAGGTCCAGGAGACCCAGGCCTCCCAGCTGTGTAGGTCAGCAGACTCTATTTCAATTGACCATACAGCTTCCACCTGTTAGTTGTTTGTTGGACCCGGCCCAAAGGAATCGTATCATCTGTCTATTACGGGTTTTGAAAATGTATTTTGGTGCCTTGATGGTTGTAAGGAAGTAGATCGACTGGGCTGTCAGGACAGATTTGATCAGGGTTGTCCTACCAGCAAGAGTAACCAGCTTGCCGCGCCATCCTGCTAAGCGGCTCACATACTTGTCTTCCAGCCCTTGGAAGTCTACCCTGCGAAGACTTTTGATTGCGAGTGGTAGCCCAAGGTACTTCACTGGGAAAGAGGCCTGCTATGTGGGTAGGTCAGTTAGTATTCCACGTAGGTCTATCTAACTGCAGCTTATTGGTGCCACCTGGCTTTTCTGTAGGTTGGTGTGCAGGCCTGTTGTGTCGCCGAATATGTGCAGGATTTGGACGAGGTTGCGAACGTCTTGTTGCTCTGGCACTAGAAAGATGGTTGCGTCGTCCGCGTAGAGGGAGGTTCGGAGGGCGACTGAACGCCCTCTTAGGGGCCGCAAGGCACCAAGACCTATTGCGATGTTTAGGATTTTCTACAGACCACGGCCTGAGTTAAACAAAACACAACCCACCCCGGGCTTAATCTCCTAATCTCACACGCTTATATTTTTCCACGCATGAGTTACAACTCGGACCCAACAGGAAAATCAACATGCACTCGGATTTCCAAAGAAACCCACTTCTATTTCTATACACTAACTCGGTTTAAAAGGAAATAAAGAAAAAGTGCCCCGATTAGATATTGACTCGGATGGTGCCCACGTAAAAGAAGTTCTGGCTCATTTCCATGTTCTGGCTTGGTGCCCGGCTCTATGCACGCCCCTCTTGGCCATCTATTTTCCTTTCTCCTTTCTTTCTCATGAAGAATCAGCACCAACTAAAGGGTTAATTTCAAACAGTGAAACAGGATTACAAACCGAAATTGATGCACCATTGTGCTGTGAGGAGTCTGAGATTTTAGTTGCAAGCAAAGCCCTGGGATGATTGTGCAACATAATTTGTTTCTAATGCACCCTAAACTATAGTTGCTACTGTTTTCCCAATATGCTAGCTTACTGCTTGTGGTCAGTTTTGTCCAGCTTGTTTAGTCAAAATCAGCTTTCACATCATACTAGTTCAATCAAACACAGCTATAACATTTTTCAAAAATACTATTTCATTTCTGAATGGTTCCAAATTACTTATTTTTTCAGTTTGATTGCCAATGGGAGGAGCTTCCTTGTGAAGAAGTAGCCGTGACATTACAAATCCATAGGATTCCTTTCTATTCTTCAATTTTGCAAAACTTATTTCAACCTGTCATTGTGCAAATGATGTCATAACATCACAATATGAGGCCTTGCATGTGAATTGATTCTCAACAGACTTGTATGCTCCAAGGAAATTTCTTAGTTGATTTGGTGCAACTGATGGTAATCAATTGCCGAGGTCAACACTGCCTAATATTAACTAGTTCATGTCTTTGATTGTGGCCAATGATGAAAGATGAGGCCTGTTCTCTGCACTAGCCTTGTCTGATTTCCCTGTCGGAAGCATGTCATGCGCAGGTCGACGGATACAAAAGGAGCATCCTACAAAGAATATGTTAGAAATTGGCCGATTTGAGCATGACTAATTTCCTTAATTGCAAAGTACGCATGGTTTAGTACCATATTGCTAAGACAAAGTGAGGAAGATCGATTTATAAAGTAGAGTTCTCACCACTCCTTGAATATGGATAGAGATGGTATAACGAGAGTTCTGGCTAGTCACACACGTGCGCGAGCGTATTCACGTATTTTTGCGTGAAAATTATTTTTGCTGAACCCTACACCACTCTCTCTATATTTGAATGAGATTCAAACATTTGAATGAGGCAGTTATAAGTGAATTTACACTGCTTAATTTGTGATATGATGAGGCAGTTACTAGTGCATAATTCTGTTTAAAACGCAACAGTTACTAGTGAATAACTACAGCGTCCTTAAAAGGGCCTGGAGATGTCCAAGAAGAAAAAGAGAGTTTTGCACCTCCATTCTTCCTCTACTTTCTGCTCTGCGAGCTTGTGCTATTGTGCTGTGCCGTATGAACCTCGTCGACCTTTTTTCCCGGTGTGCACCTGGATGGAGGGAGAGCAGCTATCTCTGAACCGTTGCCGCAGAGAGTATCTGCACGGAGCGGCAATAAGGTTTTTGGGCAGCGCATCTGCGCGACCGCTCACTGCACTGTGTCATCTACGTTTTGCACTGCGTCAAGCCAGCGCTGCTTCCTGTTCTTCATTAGGCGAAAAAGTAAGTCGTTCGCGCCCTCGTTCGACTTTGTTACTATATTTTTCTTGCGTATATTCTGAAGTATGATGAGTAGTCTGCTGTTAGTAGCAAGTTTTGCATCATTGGTTTATTGTATTTGACTCCTAGTAAAATTTAGAATTAAAATATTGCCCACATTTCCACAAGAATATAGATCAAAACGTGAGGCTTTTGCTGCCTACAATTGTCCAATTATGCAATTTAACGAATCCATGGTCAACCTCGATACGAAGCTAGAGAAGAGAGGTGCTTTTAGCTATAAAGATGTTATAATTGTATTTCTGTAGTATCGTCGATGGCAATTAAAGAGAGGTAAAAAATTATAATCTGCAGAGAAAACTTTTTCTTCAAATTTATTGTTTCTGATTATCCACCTATCAATACAGCACAAACCGAAACAAAAGCAAAAAACAAAAAAAAACTATTTTTTTGGTACTGTAGCAACCTGAAAGACAGAAAGAAAGAAAAATAATAGGCTGATGTTGTAGCAAATTAAAAGACAGTAAGATGGTATGAATGATTGAAGGCTTACGATAGCAAGAAAGGTAAATGTATTTGTCGGACCCCGGGTTTGAACCAACCCAGAACCCCCTGTGATTTCACTGCACTATTCCCTAGATCAGTAGATAGTGCTCACAGATACAATGCTGATTCAATTCATACACGATACAAACCATATTATTACAATACCAAAGTACACGGTTCCCATATAAGGACAAGTATTACAAAAGGGGCCCTCAGGCCTCATAAGTTCAGTGTACCATTGCATTATTGACGGAAGCAAAAGGGAGGGGCTCATCTCCCCACAGGCAAGCGACCGGGATAACCTAGGTGTGCTTAATATTACCCAGAGGACCTGGTTAATGCTAAGGACACCTTCCAATTAGATTGGTCGGCCAGACTGTAAGGAGAGAATAGATTCTAGCCTAACTACCACCATCTTCCTGTCCTTCGCCCTCTTGATCCTGGTAGTACTCGTATTGGTCTTGATTGGCAAACTCTGGGGAAAGGGAGGGAGAGCGAGGTGAGCACACACAACCGTGCTCCACGAGCCAACACTCACAGAATGCATGTAGTTATATGCAAGGCTTGAACAAGGATAGTTTTGGTTCTTTTATTTGCGTAGAGCGACAGTTGTAATTAATATAAGTACAAAACCCTAGGACCTGGCATTTTAACAAAGCGTGTTTCCAAGAGTTGAGTGATGCAATATGTATTTAGTGGTATCGGCTACATCCACCGTTGCTAAAAATTTTGGATTCACTAGCCCAAATCAACACTGTAGTACTTCCCTCCAGGAAAATTCAAAGGTTGGAGTACTTTCCTCCAATTTGTTTTTCTTTCCCCGCCCACAAGAGTTTTAGAAATAGAACTAACTCAAGGAAGTTTCCGTGTCCGCCCTTGACCGTGGGCACGGCTATTCGAATAGTTTATTCTCTGCAGAGATCGTACATTTTACCCACAAGAGACGACCCGCTCGTTGCTCCACACGATTCCGTAGTCGTGCGGTTGAGTAGATCATCACAATAGCTTTTCGAAATACCTAGCCCCTTTCGTCATCTCACCTTATGGGCTGCTCCCACTGGCGGTGGGTCCCATACTTTTCACGGGATGTCACCGCGGAAACTAGCGCCTTCAGACTCCACTCTCCATAACGCTAGCACGGCTGGAGACATCACCCTCCTCTCGGTGTCCCTTTAGGCCCTCCTTTGCCCTTACAGCACTCCTTTCCACTACCGGTGACATGTGTTTCGGGGGTTCGATAGATTTACTTAGCTAAGTTGCAGTTTGCAGACTTGCGGTCGTACTGTAGTACACGGAGATGCCATCACAGGATTAAGTCCTTAATGTGTTCTGGCGGTTCAAACCACAATCCAATGTGCTACTTCCACACCCACCACTCTTACCGTCCGCCCAAACAGATATAGCAAGTTTTGAGGGTTTCGAGAAGTCTAAAATAAGTTGTCACAAAATATCCAGCCACGTACATCCCGTGACTAGCCCAAAACTAGTGTTCAAGTTTTTGGAAGCTATGATTAGGGCAGGTAATGCCCTAGACTGGACAGAACGCGTATGGCATTTAATTTAGACATATACCTATTTAGAATAGTAGCAGTAATACCTACGGTGACAAGGTACATGGGCTATCAAAATTCAAGGAGGGTATAGCTATATACATTTTTAGATCTTCAAGGGGGAGGTAACTACCTTATAGTTCACATACTTTGTACATGAAATAACTCATGCAGTTTGACTATTTTTAAACAAAGATAATTTGCAAGAAAACATAGGAGCAGAATGATCAAGAATGTTGACTCACCTGGGTCTAAAGGTAGAGGGTCTTTCTGGTCTTGAGGTAGATCGCTCTGCTGCTCCGGTACGACTTCAAATTCTACCCGAACGAAGCAAACCGACAAAGCAGAAAACGGACATGGAGAACAGATAAGCATAAATTAACAAGAAAATGAGCTCAAAAATAAACCAAACCAAAACCAACAGAAAGAGCTTGAATTTAGAAAAATTTAGAAACAAGTTTCACCCAAATCGGAGTTACGACGAGAGAGAACGAGTCGTTTGAATTCTCATTCCCGGGAAAAATCCCAAAAATGAAAGAGGAGAGAGAGTTCACTCTCTGACATGTGGGTCCCGCGTGTTTTTAAATTTTAATATCAGAATAATTTTTATTTGGGAAGACACAGTGTATGACATGTGGGGTCCATGGTTGAATTAAATACTTCTTTTATGAAAATGGGCCAGAGACCGACATGTGGGCCTAGGTACTGTGCAAGGGCCCACCTGACAGTGACTTAAGCCTTTACTCTGGTGTTTAACAGTTTTGTTTTAAACGGAGGGCCCACGCGTCAGTCTAACTATGGATGGTTTAAACCACTCGGGCCCGCTGTCAGCGAGGTTATTAGCTCCATAACCATCGGAGGTTAACGGCTAAATAAGGGACTAAACGCGTGGGAGCAGAGCTCGGCCGGCCGGGCGTCGGCGAGGCCCACCGGCGGCGAGGGGCGCGGCGACCGCGCGGGTAGAGGCTCAAAATGTGATACCCATCCCCGTGCGCACCCGTTGGGGAAGCTAATCGGCCGGAGGCGGACCGGGAGGTCGCCGGCGGCGAGCTAGGTGGCGACGGAGCCAGGGGACGCTTGAGAAGGCGACTCCGGCTACGGGGGTGCAATTAAACGGTAGGAGAGCTTCTTGGGTCAATTTGAAACTCACCGGGGAGGAGAGTGGGGCTCGGGAAGCGGTGGAGGCGGCTGGCGTCGGCGAGCTCCGAAGGCGGTGGGGGTCGACCGGTGCAGGGGAAGACGAGTGGGGGAAGCCCCAAATTGGCGGTGCGGGTGGCTTCACGGGGTGGCGAGGACGCTCCGGCTACGAGGAATCGGTCGGGGGTCCCTCGAATCGGCGGCGGCGAGGGACGGCCGGAACCGGGGAAGAACGAGCGCCAGCGAGCTGCAAATGGGAGAAAACCCGATTAAACGTGGGGGAAGACTCTCGGGGACAAGAGGAAGTCGAAGAGAAGAGCAATGTCGGCCGAGGGTCTTCGGGGTGGGCTGGCGGCGGCGACGGCCCGAAGAACGGCCGGCGGCGGTGATTTTTTTGTGGCGAAGAACGGGGGGTGAATGGGGGAGACTAATGGCAATTTGGTGGGTTTTTATAGTGGTGAAAAGCGCATAGGGGAGGACGGGAGAAGTATGGGCGACGGAGCTCCCGTTCCTGTGGTGTACTTGAGGAGAAGCGAGGCGAGACAGAGCTAGGCGCGCTAGGGCGGACGGACGGCATGGGTGGGGGTACCGCGCTCTTACGGCCGCATAGAGGAGGAGGGGGGTGCGCGGCATGGGCGACGCGGTCCAGCGGCTACCACTTGGGTACGGCGGTGTGGCAGCGCGGCTACGGCGGCACGGGCAGTATGGGCAGCGACGTTGGAGCGGCGGGGGAAGGACGCCAAGCCGCTGTTGCCCATTAATTGCTTGTGATGACAGCCATGCCGGAGTTGGCGAGCGGCGACGTGGCAGGACGACGAAACCGGGGGCGGCTCCATCGGGTTGTCCCGGCGACAAACGAGGAGCCGGCGCGTGGGGAGTCTACTGTGAGGAGGCCGGGAGCCTAGGCCGACGGGGACGTCGGGAAGCACGGTGAGACCGCCACGGGGCGCGCGCGCGGAGAACCCATGGGCGGGCCGCTGCTTTTGGGTTTGGCGAGGGCGTGCGCAGAGCGGAGAGAGGAGGAGCGCGGGGCGCTGCGGGAAGAAGAAGGGAGAAGGGGAGGCGCGGTGCTGGGCCGAGTGGAGCCCAGAGGGGGACGGAGGAAAGGGGGCCCGGGGAAAAGAGCAGGCTGGGCCGGAAGAAGAGGAAACCGGGCCGCGTGGGGAAAAGAAAAAGAAGGCTGGCCCACCCGGGAAAATAAAAGGGAGGGAGGATTTTTGGGAGAAGTAAGAATTAAATTTGAAAATTTTTTTGAACCAGCTTTTAACAAACCACATCAAATGCCAAGCAAAAACACGAATTCAAAAATGGGTTGTCACAGACCCCACCCCCTTAAACGGAATCTCGACCCCGAGATTCGGACTAACCTGGGAACAGGAAGGGGTAGTCGGCTCTGAGCTGCTCCTCACACTCCCAAGTTGCTTCTCGCTTAGAGTGATTGCTCCATTGAACTTTGCAAAGTCGAATGGTTTGGTGCCTGGTCTGCTTCTCCATGGTATCAAGAATCCGAACTGGGTGCTCTGAATAAGTCAAATCCTCCCGCAGATTAACTGACTTAACTGATGTCTGCTCTTCAGGAACTCTGAGGCACTTTTTGAGTTGAGAGACGTGAAACACGTTATGCACTTCTGATAGACTCTTAGGTAACTCCAATCGGTAAGCAACTTCTCCACATGTTTCAATGATTGGAAAAGGACCGATGAATCTAGGTGCAAGCTTTCCCTTCACCTTGAATCTTCGAACTCCTCGGAGGGGGGATACTTTGAGGTAAACATGATCTCCCACTTTGAAGGATAGATCCCTACGACGATTGTTTGCATAGCTCTTTTGCCTGGATTGCGCTGCTTGAAGGCGATCCCTAATTAGCCTGACTTTTTCCTCTGCTTGCTTAAGGATCTCTAGCCCAAACACACCTCCTTCTCCTAACTCTGACCAGTGTAAAGGGGTTCTACACCTCCTACCATATAGAGCCTCAAATGGTGACATCTTAAGGCTAGACTGGTAGCTATTATTGTAGGAGAATTCCGCGTATGGTAAGCATCTTTCCCAATCCGAAGTATATTAAAGGGCACAAGCCTGAAGCATGTCCTCTAGGATTTGATTTGTCCTTTCAGTCTGCCCATCTGTTTGAGGGTGGAATGCAGTACTGAACGCAAGATGGGTCCCTAGTGCTTCGTGCAGGCTGGCCCAGAAATGAGAGGTGAACTGGGAACCTCAATCTGAGACTATTTTCTTGGGCACCCCATGCAAACATACGATACGATTTATGTACAGTTCTGCTAATTTACTTCCTTTGTAGGTGGTTCTGATGGGAATGAAGTGGGCAACTTTGGTTAACCTATCCACTATGACCCATATGGAGTCATATCTCGACTTGGTACGAGGTAGGCCTGTTATAAAATCCATTCCGACCTCTTCCCATTTCCATTCGGGAACTTGCAACGGTTGTAACAGTCCAGCGGGCTTCTGGTGTTCAGCTTTCACCCATTGACATGTATCACAACAAGCCACATATTCTGCGATGTCTCGTTTCATGCGAGGCCACCAATATAGTGTCTTGATGTCTTGATACATTTTGGTGCTGCCTGGGTGGATGGTATATGCCGAGCTATGTGCCTCCTTTAGTATTAGATCCTTGAGATCCTTCTGATGAGGAACAAAGAGACGTTTCCCATACCATAATACTCCTTGCTGATCCTCTATCATTTTAGGGGCCTTTCCCTTAGCCATAAGGTGTTTGAACTTTTGGACTCCAGGGTGTCCTTTTTGGGCTGCTTTAATAAGCTCTTCAAGAGTTGGATGTACTTCCATTGTAGCTATGGTCCCATGCTCTACCATACCCAAGTTGAGGGCCTCCATTTCCTTAAGAAGCTCGCAATTAATTGCTTGCTATATAACAGCATTACAGTGAGGTCTGCGGCTTAGGGCATCAGCCACTACATTAGCTTTTCCAGGATGATAGTGAACATCTAAATCATAATCTTTGATTAGTTCCAACCATCTCCTTTGTCTAAGGTTAAGATCCGCCTGTGTGAAGATATACTTGAGGCTTTTGTGGTCGGTATATATGTCACAATGATTTCCAATCAGGTAGTGGCGCCAAATTTTTAGGGCATGCACCACTGATGCTAGCTCTAGGTCATGGGTTGGGTAATTATCCTCATGGGGACGGAGTTGCCTAGATGCGTAGGCTACAACTCTCCCTTCTTGCATAAGCACACATCCAAGACCTTGACACGAGGCATCACAATATACCTCAAAGTCCTTGTGTATGTTTGGCAATACTAGCACAGGAGCTGTTGTCAATCTTTTCTTCAGTTCCCGAAAACTCTTCTCACAGCTCTCGGTCCATTCATACTTCTTCTCTTTCTTGAGGAGGTGGGTCATGGGTTTCGATATCTGGGAGAATCCCTCTATAAAGCGTCTGTAATACCCGGCTAGGCCAAGGAAACTACGCACTTCAGTCATAGAAGTTGGCTGTTTCCATTTCAACACCGCTTCTACCTTAGAGGGATCAACTGCCACTCCTGAAGAGGATATGATATGTCCTAGAAAACTGATCTCTTGTAACCAAAAGTCACATTTGCTGTACTTGGCATATAGCTGATGCTCCTTGAGTGTCTCTAGGACTAACCGCAGGTGTTCCGCATGTTCTTCAGTGGTCTTAGAATAGATCAAAATGTCATCTATGAATACTACCACGAATTTATCCAGGTATTTCATGAATACCTTATTCATCAGGTTCATGAAGTAAGCCGGAGCATTTGTTAACCCAAAGGACATGACGGTGTATTCAAACAGCCCATACCGAGTGGTGAAGGCTGTCTTCGGAATGTCCTCTGCCCTGATTTTAAGCTGGTGGTATCCTAACCTCAGGTCTATCTTGGAAAAGACTGTGGCTCCCGCCAGTTGATCAAATAGGTCATCAATCCTGGGCAGGGGGTATTTATTTTTAATGGTCACTTCGTTCAGGGTCCGGTAGTCTACACACAGTCGGGCAGTGCCATCTTTCTTTTTTTACAAAGAGTACTGGCGAGCCCCAGGGGGATGAGCTAGGACGGATAAAACCCTTCTCCTGGATATCCTCAATTTGTGATTTCAATTCCTCCAACTCATCTACTGCCATTCTGTAGAGCCTCTTGGCTATTGGGGCAGTGCCTGGCTTTAGGTTGATGACAAATTCGATATCCCGATCGGGTGGCATACCAGGCAGTTCTTCTGGAAAGACTTCGGGGTACTCCTGGACTATAGGCATCCCTTCCAGAGGTGTTTCCTGAAGGTGATGGACGGCTGTCTTTAGTGATGGGCGACCCACTTTGACTTCTATTACTAAGCCGGGATGCTTAGTGAGTATGACCTTTCTATTGGCACAATCTATTATCCCCTGATTTTTGGCCAACCAATCCATCCCTAGGATGACATCCAAGGTTTGGGGTTTAAGGACTAACAAATCTGCCAGGAAATTAAAATTTCCCATGGTGACCTCTACCTTGGGGCTTACTAGGGTGCTGGTCAAAGGTCCTCCGGGTGAGCTTAACACAACGGGTCTTTTGAGTCTGAAGGTTGGTAACTTAACCCTTGCCACAAAATTTCCTGAGATGAATGAATGCGAAGCCCCAGAATAAAAAAAAACTTGTGCAGGAATAGACTGAACAGAGAACGTACCCATAAGTACTCCAGAGGCATCTTGGGCCTCCTCTGCAGTAATGTGGTTCACACGGCCCTGATTTGGTGTGGAGGAAACCCGTGAGGCTTGAGGGGCCTGGAAACTCTTGCTTGCTGCTGATGATTGTCCTCTTGATGGGGCGGCTCCCATATTAAACTTGGCTGGGATGCCCTGGCAATCGGGGCATTTATTGGCAAAGTGCCCTTTTGCTCCACAGATAAAACAATGCAGATGTGCAGCTGGGTTGGGAGAGGGGGACTGTCCCGAAAAACGAGGCACACGAGCCACGTTCCCACTGGAATGCTGAGCTGGGGCTGTAACCTTAGGTGCTGAAGTCGCTCCCTGCCGGAAAGAGGTATTACCCTGATACATTGGCCTTGGTTGGAACCCACCTTGAGGCCTCTGCGATACCCACTTCCTCTTACGACTAGCTTCTAGGAGCTTTCTTTCATTCTCATAGATAAGGGCTTTATTGACCAAGTGGTGAAAGGTAGGATGATCAAGCAAGATCAACTGTGCTCTCATTTCCTCTTGCATTCCTTCAAGAAAGCGATCAACCTTCTCTTCTTCTGTGGCTACGTCTGTTGGGGCATAACGAGCTAACTGATTGAACTTGGTGAGGTAGTCATTCACTGACATGTTCCCTTGCTTCAGTGTCCGAAACTCGTTCCTCTTCATCCTCATTATCCCTGAGGGTATAAAGTTTTTACGGAAGACGTCCTGGAACTCGGACCATGAAATGGCAGACCCGACAGACTCTGCTTCCTCTCCTTCGCTGGTTTCTTCGTCCTGTTCTCCTTCCTCAGGATCCTGCTGGTCCCCCTGTTGAACGGTAGCTGCTGAAGTAGCTCCACCATCTTCTGGCTCTACCTCTTCTTCATCTGGCTCATCATGAGACGTCTTTTCCCCACGGACTGCCAGAAAGTTCTCCCACCAGGCTGCGGCTGCACCCTTAAACTGATGGGTAGCAAAGTCCACTTTATCTTCTTCTGCACAGCGAGCTAGACGAAGCTTCTTTTCTGTATCTCGTAACCAATCTTCAGCTTCCAATGGCTCACTAGCTAAAGAGAATGTTAGGGGTCTTGTCCTTAGGAAGTCTGCTAACTTAGAGCTCCTGTTGGCTAACCCTGACTGCTGACTAGCTAGCATGGCATGAAGGATTTGAGTCTGTTGGGCCATTAACTGCTCCATGGTGGGAGGTGCTGGGGGTGGAGGTGGAAGGCTGCAGCCTTGGCCTCGACCACGGCCTCGTCCTCGTCCCCTACCGCGGGTGGCTGCTCTTCTTGTCCTGGGTGCCATCTGAAACACACAAGATGTTAGAACTTGGAAGGAAGAGGAGGGGAAGGGCATATATGAGGGGTCACTAGCCCTCTAATCACCACACAGAAGAACCAAATAAGCCAGACAAGTAGAACGATAAAACATAAAGCTTGCATTAGTCCAATACAAGAGAGGGGTTGTATGACTTAACAGTGGGGCCTACAAGCTTCACTGAGTCATATTCACACCTCTACACAACGTCTACTAAAAGGGGAAGGGGGGTACAAAAGCGGAACTGATAAAGTGCTTGCGATACCCAAAATACTGCTAGCAAGCACGGCCAAAAGCTATCCTGCTACTCCTGCTGGTACTGCCACTACGCGAGGTCGATCGGGGAGATGGAGCGGCTGTGGCTGCGGGTCGATGAGCTGGAGGCAGTGCGCGAGTCGTCGCTGGTCGGCGAGCGGAGAAGACGATGGCCGCTGCTGGAACCTCTGGCGTCTGCTGCTGTGAAGCCCGGAGGTGGGCGCACGCTCTTACGAGCAGTGAGCCTAGTATGAAGTCCACACTAGCATGCCGGTGCTGCACCTCTAACAGTAGGGGCAGGTAGAGGCAGGGTACGGCTAGTGGAAGCCCGTACGGGTGTAGGCGCCGGAAGTGCTGGTGCTGACGAAGCTGCTGCCGCAGGTAGTGCTGGAAGTGGTGCCGCAACTGCTGCTGCCACTGCGGGAGGCAGTGGGGCTGGAACCCTCTCCGGTGAGGCCGGCGTGTAAGTCGGGGAAGCTGGCGTGTAGGTCGGAGAAGCTGGCGTGTAGGTCGGAGAAGCTGGTGTGTAGGCGGCCTGAAACCGAAGACGCTCGAGCTCTGCCTCGGTAGCAGCCCGCTCTCGCTCAGACAGGGCGAGGGCGGTGTCTAGTCCCGCCAACTGGAGGCAGAGCGTGTCTGCGTGCTCGTAGCTGGCTGTCAGTAGTGTCCTCAGCTGACCGATCTCCTGCAGTGCCCGGTAGTAGGTGTTGACCATCGCCTGGGTCAACTGTACCTGGTGAGTTAGCCGGGGGTCGTCTACCGGTGCGTCCAACTCCTCGGGGAGAGGTCCGCCCGCGTAGATGGTCGGAAAGTAGCAGAAAGGGGACAACACGAGCTCGGGCCCGTGTAGCTGCATCAGCCTCGCTGATGCCAACTGAGCGGCGTCCTGTACGGCGTCGGCGCGACGGCCCCTGGGGTGGCCGGTGGTGACGACAACAGGCTCAACTCCTCCCGGTCGGGCGTAGATAAATGCCTCCATGATCCAAGCCTCCTGGTCTCGAATCTGAGTCCGTTGCCCCCGGAAAATGGGGTGCTGGTCGTACTTGAGGTACTGCAGCAACAGTCGAAGCAACTCAACGTGGTCAGTCTCGGTCTCCGCGTGAAAAAGGTAGTCCCAGGTAGCGGCTGAGGAGGATCCGGCCATCTACATTTTAGAGAAAACAAAAGGTCAGATCAGACAAAGAAAATGGGAGTGCAGAAGAGTAAAGTCTATGGAATGGTAAGAGTAAGAAGTAGTAAACTATATTTTATCAAAGTCTTTATTAGTTTTTGAAATTAGACACCATCCTTAAGACACGACCATCTTAACTAGGTTTCTACAGTCGTATGCTCTGATACCAGCCCTGTCGGACCCCGGGTTTGAACCAACCCAGAACCCCCTGTGATTTCACTGCACTATTCCCTGGATCAGTAGATAGTGCTCACAGATACAATGCTGATTCAATTCATACACGATACAAACCATATTATTACAATACCAAAGTACACGGGCCCCATATAAGGACAAGTATTACAAAAGGGGCCCTCAGGCCTCATAAGTTCAGTGTACCATTGCATTATTGACGGAAGCAAAAGGGAGGGGCTCATCTCCCCACAGGCAAGCGACCGGGATAACCTATGTGTGCTTAATATTACCCAGAGGACCTGGTTAATGCTAAGGACACCTTCCAATTAGATTGGTCGGCCAGACTGTAAGGAGAGAATAGATTCTAGCCTAACTACCACCATCTTCCTGTCCTTCGCCCTCTTGATCCTGGTAGTACTCGTATTGGTCTTGATTGGCAAACTCTGGGGAAAGGGAGGGAGAGCGAGGTGAGCACACACAACCGTGCTCCACGAGCCAACACTCACAGAATGCATGTAGTTATATGCAAGGCTTGAACAAGGATAGTTTTGGTTCTTTTATTTGCATAGAGCGACAGTTGTAATTAATATAAGTACAAAACCCTAGGACCTGGCATTTTAACAAAACGTGTTTCCAAGAGTTGAGTGATGCAATATGTATTTAGTGGTATCGGCTACATCCACCGATGCTAAAAATTTTGGATTTACTAGCCCAAATCAACACTGGAGTACTTCCCTCCAGGAAAATTCAAAGGTTGGAGTACTTCCCTCCAATTTGTTTTTCTTTCCCCGCCCACAAGAGTTTTAGAAATAGAACTAACTCAAGGAAGTTTCCATGTCCGCCCTTGACCGTGGGCACGGCTATTCGAATAGTTTATTCTCTGCAGAGACCGTACACTTTACCCACAAGAGACGACCCGCTCGTTGCTCCACACGATTCCGTAGTCGTGCGGTTGAGTAGATCATCATAATAGCTTTTCGAAATACCTAGCCCCTTTCGTCATCTCACCTTATGGGCTGCTCCCACTGGCGGTGGGTCCCATACTTTGCACGGGATGTCACCACGGAAACTAGCGCCTTCAGACTCCACTCTCCATAACGCTAGCACGGCTGGAGACATCACCCTCCTCTCGGTGTCCCTTTAGGCCCTCCTTTGCCCTTACAGCACTCCTTTCCACTACCGGTGAGATGCGTTTCAGGGGTTCGATAGATTTACTTAGCTAAGTTGCAGTTTGCAGACTTGCGGTCGTACTGTTGTACACGGAGATGCCATCACAGGATTAAGTCCTTAATGTGTTCTGGCAGTTCAAACCACAATCCAATGTGCTACTTCCACACCCACCACTCTTACCGTCCGCCCAAACAGATATAGCAAGTTTTGAGGGTTTCGAGAAGTCTAAAATAAGTTGTCACAAAATATCCAGCCACGTACATCCCGTGACAAGCCCAAAACTAGTGTTCAAGTTTTTGGAAGCTATGATTAGGGCAGGTAATGCCCTAGACTGGACAGAACGCGTATGGCATTTAATTTAGACATATACCTATTTAGAATAGTAGCAGTAATACCTACGGCGACAAGGTACATGGGCTATCAAAATTCAAGGAGGGTATAGCTATATACATTTTTAGATCTTCAAGGGGGAGGTAACTACCTTATAGTTCACATACTTTGTACATGAAATAACGCATGCAGTTTGACTATTTTTAAACAAAGATAATTTGCAAGAAAACATAGGAGCAGAATGATCAAGAATGTTGACTCGCCTGGGTCTAAAGGTAGTGGGTCTTTCTGGTCTTGAGGTAGATCGCTCTGCTGCTCCGGTACGACTTCAAATTCTACCCGAACGAAGCAAACCGACAAAGCAGAAAACGGACATGGAGAAAAGATAAGCATAAATTAACAATCAAATGAGCTCAAAAATAAACCAAACCAAAACCAACAGAAAGAGCTTGAATTTATAAAAATTTAGAAACAAGTTTCACCCAAATCGGAGTTACGACGAGAGAGAACGAGTCGTTTGAATTCTCATTCCCGGGAAAAATCCCAAAAATGAAAGAGGAGAGAGAGTTCACTCTCTGACATGTGGGTCCCGCGTGTTTTTAAATTTTAATATCAGAATAATTTTTATTTGGGAAGACACAGTGTATGACATGTGGGGTCCATGGTTGAATTAAATACTTCTTTTATGAAAATGGGCCAGAGACCGACATGTGGGCCTAGGTACTGTGCAAGGGCCCACCTGACAGTGACTTAAGCCTTTACTCTGGTGTTTAACAGTTTTGTTTTAAACGGAGGGCCCACGCGTCAGTCTAACTAGGGATGGTTTAAACCACTCGGGCCCGCTGTCAGCGAGGTTATTAGC
The DNA here is from genome assembly GCA_017311315.1 of Dendrocalamus latiflorus. Taxonomy (NCBI): domain Eukaryota; kingdom Viridiplantae; phylum Streptophyta; class Magnoliopsida; order Poales; family Poaceae; genus Dendrocalamus; species Dendrocalamus latiflorus. Next base: position 20,350,029 of record CM029678.1, read on the forward strand.
TCCATAACCATCGGAGGTTAACGGCTAAACAAGGGACTAAACGCGCGGGAGCAGAGCTCAGCCGGCCGGGCGTCGGCGAGGCCCGCCGGCGGCGAGGGGCGCGGCGGCCGCGCGGGAAGAGGCTCAAAATGGGAGCCTAGGCCGACGTGGCCAGGACGACGAAACCGGGGGCGGCTCCGTCGGGTTGTCCCGGCGACGAACGAGGAGCCGGCGCGTGGGGAGTCTACTGCGAGGAGGCCGGGAGCCTAGGCCGACGGGGACGCCGGGAAGCACGGTGAGATCGCCACGGGGCGCGCGCGCGTGGAGAACCCATGGGCGGGCCGCTGCTTTTAGGTCCAGCGAGGGCGCGCGCAGAGCGGAGAGAGGAGGAGCGCGGGGCGCTGCGGGAAGAAGAAGGGAGGAGGGGAGGCGTAGTGCTGGGCCGAGTGGAGCCCAGAAGGGGACGGAAGAAAGGGGGCCCGGGGAAAAGAGCAGGCTGGGCCGGAAGAAGAGGAAACCGGGCCGCGTGGGGAAAAGAAAAAGAAGGCTGGCCCACCCGGGAAAATAAAAGGGAAGGAGGATTTTTGGGAGAAGTAAGAATTAAATTTGAAATTTTTTTGAACCAGCTTTTAACAAACCACATCAAATGCCAGGCAAAAACACGAATTCAAAACTGGGGTGTCACAGTATTGCAGCTAGGTAGGTCATATATGTATGCATTTATAAAATAAGCTGCTAGCTTGGTCTTGTTTGATCTGAGTCTGACACGCATGTATTTGTTTCGTCTTACCTTGTCGTTGGTTCTTTATCATGTGGATTCTTACTAGTAACTAGCTGCATAAGCACGGCGTCACGTCACGCTAGCTACCGTGTGGACCGAAGTAAAAGAGACGATAATTCGTGGGGAGTTTCTTAAAAAATATCGAGGACGCATGCGTAATTTCGGAAAAACGAAAGGACTTTTTTGCAAAAAATCAAGGACCTGCAACGACCTGTACGTAACTAAACAAGGACCTATATGTAATTTTAGAAACCGCGGGGTGCTATCGGTGTAGTGAAGGGTGCTTTCCGAAAAAACCTGGCAGGGACCTGTTTGCGAGAAGCAAGGACCTGTTTGCGAGAACGGAGGACCTCTACGCGATTTCGCAAAACGCAGGGGGTTTTCGCATAAACGCTGACGTGGCATGCCTCTCCAGCCGGAGAGTCCCCATCTTTAATATACAGAGTATTTCCATCCATCCATCCATCTATAGTAGGCTTCATGTACGAGAGGCGAGCATTGGGATGGCATTACCTATGCGCAGCCAATCTGGCGCAGTCCACCGAGCGACGAACGTGCGGCAACGAGTGAGCGCCGACTTACGATGTCCGTACGTGTGCGCCGACGGACAAGGGCGGCTTCAGGCGAGCGACGCGTGCTGGCGACAACAAAACAGTGATGCTACGATGGTAACTAGCGCGTGGTGATGGCGGCGCCAGATAAAATAAAAGTTGCGGCGTGCTTTTTATCTGATCAATTTTTATTTTTTATCAGTATGTTTGTTATTATAAAAGTGTCCTTCTGACATCTCTTAAACTGTAGCACAAAAATTGTATCTCGTAGCCTTGGGGTTAACTCATAACCCTATCTCTATTTATAGTGTAGGACTCAAATAAGTTCTTATCCAATCTCAACAAATAAGGGACCAAAATCCTAACATAACACGTGTTTTTTTAACTTTTATCACACTACCCAATTTTAGACACTTCAAAATTAAATTGTCGCATGTTGTAGCCTCTAGACCGCTCCTCCGTAACTTCAACACACATCATCCATCTTTAATTTGCACACGCCCCAACTCGAGCACGACCTCTTGTTCAACATTCTTGATACTTTGAACCATAACTTTGCATCAAAACATCTCTTGTTACTCGTTGTAGACCAAAATCACCTACAAGTTACTCTGCACGTGCAAAGACCAAAACAACATCTTTTTTGGCATAAGTTCTTTTCAATTTGACCGAAATAAGTCTACACAAACCACATGCCTCAAATAATATCAATAAGCAACATTGCTAATTATTTATCATCACAAATATTCTAGACCTAACCACATTGTCTAACAATCTCTCCTTTGATAAATACACTGACATCACATCAAGATAACATGACTTCAAATAGGTTTAAGTGAATAACTGAAGCCGAAAAAATATTTTAAGCCACAAACCACAAATCCTCTCAATTATTTCACAAAGCAAACCAAAAAGTATTTAGCATTTTGAGTCACAAATCTCACATCCAAATCTCTCACCCTTTGGCAACATAAGCATCAATGCAAAAAGGAAGAAACAACAAAGAGAGAACGCATATCCAAATATCACTGATCTATTTTAAAAAAAACAAAAACACACTATGAAAACTTAAAAGATTATTTAAATCAATTAAATTAATTTGTACACAATCATGCTCTTACAAAGCTTACTGGATCATAAGCATGCATATATAACAAAGCATGCCAAAATAAGCTTATAATGTGATTAAGCAAATTAATGTACATGGCAAACTTTCCACAAAAATGACCAGTTAAACTAAAGATCTTACTAAAGAAGATAGCCATCTAAAAATACAAATTTAAATCTAGATACTAGAATTAAGAACTAAGTGTGCCACAAGTGCAAAACTGAAGCACAAAGCTTAACATAGATTTACATAAATCAACATATAGCACTTTATTATTAACACTTGATTATGGCTTATCTCAGTAAAGCACGTTCTAGATTGGGAGCCATCTACAACGGCCTCCTGAGTTTCAGCCTAATTTAATTTAAGCATATTTCTAATGATCTTTTCGAGTCAATTTAAATAATATTTCATTAATTGTAGCATTTGTAGCCTTACTCTTCAATCATGCCAAGCCAAAAAAGCTTAAGGTTCAATGATCTCGGCCATACAAAACTCCCTCTAAGTTCATACCTAGTGCAATGGCAACTTGTCTCATGGGAAAAATTATTGAGATGCATACATAATTAGCAATTTCACCATATTTTTCTACATGTATTTCTAAAAAAGCTAAAAGTGATTAAAGAAACAACTAGAATGACTTAAACTTAGATCTGATCTAGAATCAGGATTTAACTAGGTATTTAAACATGACACATCTCAATAAGTAATCACTCTAATCAAAATATAGCCAAAGAATTCTGCCTTGCCATGTTGTTTATTCAAGTTGACAAAATTTAGTAAATAGCTAATTATGGCCTTGCTAAACTATACATGCAAAATCATGATCAAGAAAGCTCGAAATACACAACATGACTTGTTCCATTATTATTGGCTTAAATAATAATATAAGTTTTCAAAAATAAAAATAAAAACAAGCCTTTACAATGATATACGAAAAGAATTCCCCCTCAGAATAATTCCATTGGATGATATACCCCCAACTCATTCCGCAAATGAACAAATCGAGGAGTATTAAGTAGCTTAGTGAGAATATCAGCAATCGAAGCAACGTCCTTGAGAATGAATTTATTATTAACATGCACTGTATCTTTAGACATCATAGTACCTGTTGAGGTATCCCTAAAGTGATCAACTCATCACTAGTTGCCTTAGTGATAGAGAACCATCTTGAATCATCGGTCATGTGCCTAGAACAACCTGAATCCACTAGCCACATGTTCCCCTTCCTCATCAGTTGTACCTACATCACAGAAAACATTAGTCTCATAGTACTAGGGTTAGTGAAAGAAGATTTATAGATCTAGTACTGAGACACACAACATTGAGGAACAACAACAAAACTAGAACCACAATCATAAGCACATGGGTGATCAGAACGCCAAAAAGAATGTAACTTATTTGAATTATATCCCAAACCAGCACATGAAGCAGATTTAAAGTCATCATAAAAGTTCTCTAAAAACTTAGTTTTCGCATTAGTTCTAGGAACAAAAGAGATTGCACGTTTTTATTTTAAAGCATTCAATCTTTCCTTCTTCTCTTTCTGGACACGTCTAAAACAAAATTTATGCAGTGTCCATCTTTTCCATAGTAGGTGCAATGAAATTTAATATAATTATAATTATTTTGAGATGATGAGGTAGCACCTACAGCATTTTTCAATAAATTATGCATAAAACCAGCAGATTTAAACACGGTTTTATGAGGCTCACCTTTTGTTTCAATTAGCCCACTTTCAATGAACATAAGAACCTTAGGTGAATTATTCTTGGTATAATCAACAGCATTAAACCCTAGACTAGTGTTCTTGACACTTAGTTTTGATTTGTCTAGAATCATATTTAAAGTTTTCTTGAAAAAAAATCTCTGTAAAATGTCCTTAAGGTATTCATTTTCTTTAACTAAAGTGAGACAAGTTGTGCATTTAATAGATTCATTCACAAGATTCTTAGATGCATTAGACTGAGCCAATCATTCTTTTTCAGTGAAATCATTAAGTTGTCTAGCCAAATCTTCTATTTCCATGCTAAGTTTAGAACAGTTAGAGCAAGAAGACATAATAAAGCATTTGTTGAATTGATTTCTGAGATAAATTAAGTCTAGTTTCTAGCAATTCACAATTAGAGTAAGCTTTATATTGAACATTTGAAATGTTTGACTTTAAACATGTAGAAGAATTAAACTTGAGTTTTTCAATTTTATCATTTGCAAGTTTTAACCTTTTATCACAAGAGTCATGTGCCAATCTTAATCCATTAAGTTTAGAAGTTACATCACTAAGTTAAACCAAGTTTGATGTATTAATTGTTCTAGCAGACTCCAATTCAGAATGTAAAACTTGACAAGATTCGCAAGATTTATTATCAAGAATAGAGTTCTAAGTCTATTAATTTTAGAATTTAAGTTCTCAATAACAAAATTATGATTTTTAATTTTCTTTTTATACTTTTCAAGCTCCTCTGTTAATATAAGCATAATACAAGAAAAATCTGTATAAGAAGGTTTTACCTCATCAGGATCACTGTAGAGACCATTATTATTGAGCTTATCACTGTTTGCCATAAAACATATCCCTATGAAATCTACCTCCTTTACCTTTTTGCCATTGTTCTCATCATCTCTTCTAGAATCAACATCGCTCAAATCAATCTTCTCAAGTGTTAAAAGTATCTTGTTGACCACCCTACAATAATTGCACTTCTTGGTTGCGTCAATGTTGAATTAAGAGTGATGAGTTGGTGCCTTATCATCCTTGACCACCTTGCTCCTCAATTTAGGGCAATTCATCTTGATATGATTTGGCTCACCACATTCATAGCATTTGATTGAACCTCCTTTCTGCCTTGATCTAATGTTGTTAATTGCCTTGGTTACCTTGTTGGAGAAAAGTACAAACTGCTCTTCTGGAATCTCCTCTAACTGTTTATCTAAAATATAATATAGTGTAGATAAAGAAACAATAGAGGAACTAGAAGAAGTGTCAGTTTGATTAGTCAACTAACCCAAAGAATTTGACTTGTTTATCCTGGTCAAATAATTAATCTCATGTGTTTTCATCTTGGAATAAAGATAATAAAAATTGAGTGTTTTTATGTTGACAGAATAATTAATAGTAGTGACTAACATATTCCAAACAAACATGTCTAAAGTATTTAAGATTTGACGAGCATTTTCAGAATCAAAATATATGACATCAATAGATTGTAAAATCACTAATAATTTTATTGAAGCAATCAAAAAGTGTATCTACTTATTCTCCAGGTTTCATCTCAAATTTATAATACTTCTTTTTAAATTGGTTCTAACGAATACTTTCAATAGACATAGAACATTCATGATAATCAGCTATAGTAGTCTAAATTTTATTAGCAGATTTAATACGAGCAATTCTGACAAACTCATTTCTACTTAGACATTGTAACAAAATATTTCTAACCTTAGCATTAGGTTCAACATCAGTAGCATTTTTAGTAGTAACGACAGGAGACACTACATATGTATTTTTTAACTTTTTGCCAAATAGTATTACCTTGTGCTTATAGAAAACTTCAATCCACGTCTTTCAATAGACATAATCTGAATCATCGAAAGACGGTGGTTTACCTAAAAAACGATCTCAATTTAATGCCATTATAATTTGCTCTAAAACCACTTGTAGGATCGTCAATTGCAATTAGATGGAGATGAATGATTGTAATCTGCAGTGAAAACTTTTCTTCAAATTTACTGTCTGCTGATTGTCTAACTTGCCAACACAGTACAAACCAAAACAAAAACAAAAGATTAAAAAACTATTTTTTGGGTACTGTAGCAACATAAAAGACAGTAAGAAAAAAGACAATAGGCCGATGTTGTAGCAAGCTAAAGGACAATGAGATGATAGGATGAGTGAAGGCGTACGATAGCAAGAAAGGCAAGTGTATTGCAGCTAGGTAGGTCATATATTTATGCATGTATAAAATAAGCTGCCAGCTTGGTCTTGTTTGGTCTGAGTTTGACATGCATGGATTTGTTTAGGCCCCGCTCGTTTGGATTTAGGCTTCTGGTTTCTGTTTTATTTTTCACTATTCCTAAATTTCATCTTTTTCTGAATTTTTAGATTTGTTTTAGCTTTTTTACCGGTTCTTTTTTTCCCGTATTCATTTGCATTATATGTACTGGGCTAACCCGTTTTTTCTATTTTTAATTTTTTAAAATTTAATTATGCCAAATAAGACATCATTAGCTACAGTATAATTTTAACTAACTATAGTGAAAATTTAGTCATAAACCACAAAAATTTAGCCCAACCGAGCACCACCTAAAAGTCTTACGTTGTCGTTGCTTCTTTGTTCTGTAGATTCGTACTAGTAATTTCCATCCATCCATCCATTGTAGGCTTCACGTACGAGAGGTGAGGATTGTGATGGCGTTACTGACGCGCAACCAATCTGGCGCAGTCCACCGAGGGACGAACGTGCGGCAACGGGTCAGCGCCGACTCACGGTGTCAACTTACGTGTGCATTGACAAAGCCAGCCAGCGGCTGGGTCTTGGATACAATCCACTAAAAATAATGATAGATTTTGTGAAGCCATGATACAGATATAGTTTTATAGCAAGCAATTTTGATCTAGACCTCGGGTTATTGTCCTGATGGCCCAAGACCTAGTTTTGCCTCTAGATGCGTGCGCCGACGCATAGGGGCGGTTTCGGGCGAGCGACGCATGCTGGCGATAACAAATGGCGATGCTATGATGATGACTAGCGCGTGGTGATTGCGGCGCCAGAGAAAATAAAAGTTGTGGCCTGCTTTTTATTAGATCAATTTTTATTGCTGGATCAGCATATTTGTGGATACAAAAGTGCCCTAACCCATCTCTATTTATAGTCTAGAACTCAAACGAGTTCTTATCCAATTCTAACAAATAAGAAACCCAAAACCCTTATGTAACACGATTTTTTTTAACTTTTGTCACACTACTTAATTTTGGGCACTTCAAAATTAAATTGTTACGTGTCGTAGTCTCCGGACCACACCTCCGTAGCTCTAACACGTATCATCTATCTTTGATCTCCGCGTGTCCCAACTCGAGCACGACTATCTCCTCCAGTATCCTCGACCCTCTAGACCATGACTTTGCACCAAGCCATCTCCCAGTCCTCACCGTAGATCATGATCGCGGTCGAATTACCTTGCATATGCAAAAGATCAAAACAACATCTTTTTTCGGCACAAATTCTTTCCATTTTGACCAATATAAGTCCACATACGCCACGAGCATTAAATAACATTAATAAGAAATATTGTCAATTATTCATCATCATAAATATTCTAGATCTAGCCACATGGTCTAACAAGTTCAGCATGTGATCATCGTAATTGCATTGGCAACGCGTCAGCCCAGCCAGCAAAGCTCGCCGCCGCTGTAGCTCTTCCCGCTCTCTCTGTTCTCTATCGGCCGACTACTTCACGCTGCAAACTACCTTGCCACCCTGCCAGCTACTGCTAAGCCAGTGTATGACATTCCTGACACCTGACACACTTCTTAATGGCCGTAGCTCTCACCTGGTCGAGCCATCATGGCAATTTCACCGCCACCGTCCATTTCGCTCTCTCTCCTCTCATCTTCTCACAGCCGACCTGACACGCCTTTGATCGCTTTTGACCGCCGCAATGCTGCGCCCAAGACAGCCCGTACCTCCCCTCTGCCAGCAGCGTCGTGCCTTCCTGTGCCTTCCAGATCTCTGCCACGCGCCGCCATGTCCTTGGCCCTACCCCTATGCTGAACCGCCATGGGATAGCTATAAAAGCTTGAGACCCCCTCCAGACATCGCATAGGCATCTAGTGAGCCACCCCCACACCCCAATTGAGCTCTCGACTGGAGCATCATCGGCAACCACCCGAAGACCTCAAAGTAAGCCAAGTTTCGATTCCGTTTATTCAATCGATTATATTCCGATTGATTTTGCCTATAGCACATTTATGCTCTCAGAAACACCACTGAACCACTGCCTTAGCTCCTCAAGCCCCTTACCGCACTGGCGACTAGCGCCACCGCCCGACCTTGAGAACTCATTGTGGACAGCTCAACTTGGCAAATCCCGACCCAAACCACCACACCCCTAAGCTCCCCCTACTCCTAGAGATGCTCTATCGCAAACGCTATTGTCCTCTCAACCCGCCGTTAACCCCTATGCCATTCAAAAGTCCCAAGAAGAGAAGACCTCATTGAATTAAGGTTGACCTGAGTCATGCATTTACTTAGGTTGATCTATGTCATTAGATTAAGGTTGCATGATACATGTCTTGGCTAATATAGGTCAAGTTGTAAAGAATTTGTGCCTAGAAATGAATTCTTTTTCTTTAGATGTGCAGGGTCGCTTGGAGTCAACTGTAGTCAATGGTGGGATCGAGGCTAGTCTCATGGAGGAGTCGAGGCCTAGAACAATCAAGGATGCCAGGTGAGACGGTAAACTCAAGCATGACACGAGAAAGACGGGAATGTTGAAGGCGAGTTCGAAAGGTGGGATGACGCTAGGTGGCTTGCACGGGCCAAGTGAGCTGTGGTTCGATCGAACTGGGATGGGAGAGACTTGGCAACACATGGAAAGCTAGTGGTGTATCTACACGCGGCAAGCATGGCAATTTCTTGCAAAGGATGGTGATGACCGGGTCAACAAAGGGGCATTTCGGTATTTTGACCAAAATACCGGAAACCATCTTGGATCAAAACGCGGCGCATGGACGATGCGTTGGATAGTGGTTTAGGTCAAGATGGAGCTGGTTTGATCAAGGTGGATCAAGACTGAGAATTTAGCGGATGCACGCTTATGCGCTTTGAAAAGCATGTATAAGTGAATTTGAGTGAGTAAAACCCATGTCTGTGGGGTTAATGGGTTTCCCCCATTGTAATAGTGGATAAGATCTATTTTGGGGGTAGGTGGCTAGTTGCCCACCTATAAAAGGGGTTGGGATGGAGACATGTAGTGTTAACTATCCCACCCTTCTCTCATGTGCTTTCTTGTTTAAGGTTAGGGTTTTGCGAGTGGAGCATATGGTGTGCTCTTTGTCCTCTAAGATGGAGTGGCTGTAAACTCAACCTTTTCAAGTGAGCAATACATCAATCTTTGCATATTTCCATGGATCCATCTTGATTTTGGTTATTTTGCTCTTATTTGCTCTTGATTTGGCCTCAAAATATGATTTCTTGATTCAAGGGTTTTTGAGTCAATTTCTTTAGTGTTCTAACTTGCTGTGATATGTGGAAATACATCTTGACTCATCTTGGTCATCATCCATCCACGAACTAGTTTTATTCACCGATTTTGATTTTGACTTGGTTTTGATGTGACCTTCCATCAAACTGAAAAAGGTATCATCTTTGGCTATGATTTTTATGATCGTTTGTTGGAATAGGTTTACAATACCCTACAGATGATATATACAAAGTTTTATATCATTTGGATCTACGGATCAAAAGTTCTATCTATTTTCGTTTTGAATCAGAACTGAAACAGTCGGTGTTGCTGTCTAACTGTCGACCGGATTTATGACCATATTGGTTTCGACCATGGTCAAATTCCAGATTGCATTGCATTGGTTTCGACCTCACTCAATCTTTTGACCTCTTTGTGTTTTCCCTACCGCGTATGATTTTCGACCACTCACTGGTTTGCTCTTGAACTGATTTGGCCACGCCAGTCGTAGATCACTCGTTGGCCTCTGACCTCGTTGGTTGTTCGACCACTCGTTGGCTTACGACCACATTGGTTATGACCATATTGATCATTATGGTTGCCTACTGGTTCCGACCACGTTGGTTGTTAAACCACTCGTTAGCTTACGACGACGTTGGTTACGACCACATTGATCACTTTGGTTGTCGACTGGTTCCGACCACGTTGTTTGTTCGACCACTCGTTGGCTTACGACCACGTTGATCACTTTGGTTGTTGACTAGTTACGACCACGATGGTTGTTCGATCACTCGTTGGCTTACGACCACGTTGGTTACAACCACATTGATCACCTTGGGTTGCCGACTGGTTACGACTACGTTAGTTGTTCGACCACTAGTTAGCGTCCGACCATGTTGTTTACGACCACATTGGTGTCAACTACTTCCATTTTCGATCACGTTGGTTTGCTCTCGGTGGGTATCGACTACATTGATTTTTGACCGTTACCTGGTCGTCGACTGTGAGAGGCGATTTCCCACTACACTGGTTTCCGATGTACTGTCGGTTCTCGATTACGATGATTTTCGTTCGGTAGTTGCTTTCCGACCTCTTTGAACTTTCGACTGGCAGTTGAATTTACGACCACATTGTCAGCTTTCGACTATGTTGTCGGATTTCGACCGCGTTGTTTTCCCTACTGTGTTCGATTCTGTTTCTTCGGTTTTCAAGTGGGATTTCAACCCTAATCTTTATAGTTTTGTAGTTATCGGTGAAAAGGGTTAAGTTAATGCTTGGGGAAAATAATTTAAAAGCATCATTCACCCCCTCTGTTGTCTGTCCGGCCCTACAAAAACTCGTCCACAATGGTATCTTCCTGCTGCAACGACTACTGTCGACGCCCAACAACAAGATACAAGGAATTACTAGACGGCTCATAGCGGTTACGCAGATGCGCCCACATCAACTGTGCTGAAGCCAAGCCAATCACATCCCCATAAGATGAACCTCCACGCCAGCAACCAGAATAGCAGAGGCACAGACATCCTCATCAGTCCGTGTCTTATAGGCAGCATACTGAGTTTGAAAAGTCTTCATGGCATTCTCAAAAGCATCAGATACCTCCTCATGGGTATCTTCAAAAGCATTCTTCAGGAGTACAGGCTCAATAGGTGGAACAAGTTGAGGCGGACAAGGTAGCTCACCGGTGAGAAAGTCTCAAAGACACTGACCACGCATGTGAAGGCCCATGTACTAAAACCAGTCCAATAATTGAGACCATCTAAAATTATCGGGCAGCGAGAAACAGAAATGATACTTAAAGAGGATGGTATTTTTTCTTTTTTTTTCTTGTTTTACTTATATAGTTGGTTTGGAACCTAACCATATTCGTACGAAGGAACGATGACTCACGGTGGAGAGGAGGCGTGACTCACGGCTGTTCTGATGGTCGGCAACTCCGGTGCCGGCGTCGGCTCTGACGGCCTCACGTCGATGCGCAAGGTCAGCCTCGGGCATCGTCTCGTGGACAAACGGCGCCGAGATGCCAGCGTGAGCAGAAGACGACGATTAGAGTCGATCCGACAGCCCGACGGTTGGCAACTCCGGTGGCTGGCGGCTTCGACGGCGAAGACCTTCTCCTTCTGGTGGTTCACGAGTCGGGGGAACCGACGCAGATTGGTAGCTGTGCGGTCTGATCCGCCGACGTTCCCCTGTGCGGAGACGACCCAGAGCGGTGGCAACTGTCAGCCGGATGGCGTCGATAATGCGGGTGGGCGATGGAGAGCAGTGGCGGCAGCGGGCAACGGATGGAGAGCGACAGCGGCGGCTGAGAAAGAACAGTGGTGGCGATGGGCAAAACCAAGTGAGCAGCGGTGGCTGGAGAAGAGAACCATGTTATGAATAGCGCCCGCTGCTCTCTCTAATATAATATGAGCACTGTTATATAACATTCGACTATTTTTGAGGATAAAAACAGTTAGATTGATCTGAGTCGTTAGATCTCCGTCCAACGGATCCACCCATACAAACCCCCCTTCAAAAAAAATAATCTAGGGCGTTGGATCTCCCATTATTATAAGACCAATGATCCCATATATATACAAGATACACTTCAAACTAGGGCCTAAACACAACGACGAAAACTAAGCATAGTGGCCCGTCCTAGACAAAATTTCCATCTTTACAGTGTGTACCAAAATAACAAATGGCACTTGTAGCAAGAGATTTTGGTCCCCAAAACAAAAAACATGAATACATGAAGACTTACAATGCACACAATAAGGCCACAGGGTGGATGAAAACAGATGGTTCAATTTTACATCAATTGACCTATAGATGGCTCACAATAGGAAAAATATAATAAAAATAAACATTGTCTGGATGGAGATCAGTTTATTGGATCCTTTCTGCAGCCAGCTCGCCATTTCTGATGAACCCAACATAAACTCTCTGGACATGAGAAATCTTCCTCTCTTTCTTCTGCCGTACCCTGTCCACAAGCTCTTCTGCTGTAGAATCCAAAGTCAGCTCTTCAAGGGTGCTCACATGTTCAATGCCACCAGGCAGCAACTTCAACTCCGGACAGAGCAGAAGCGTCAAATTAACCAGGCTAGACATTGCCCCTCTTTCTATTGTAATCTGTCTGAGATGTGGAGCTCCCCAAATTTTCAGTACCCGGAGCTTTGGAAATGACGTTGCTCCGAAGTACATCTTGTTGCCAACAAACGCACAATAAAGTTGAAGCTTTACCAACTGTTGTAATTCCTCAAGATAAAAAAACAAATCTTCCTCGAGTTTTGACCAGACAAGCCGTAGAATGGTGAGGCTTTTCAGTTTACTAATTGACAGGAAAAAGTGAGGTAATGATTCTTTAGCTAATGTCCCTAGCAAGAAAAGCTTCTGAAGTAATGGAGGTGGTTTCAGTGCTTCGGGTTGCAGAACTTCCTGGTCATCATTTGCATGGATTCCAAGACGGGTAAGATGAACCATATTCGTAATAGCCACAAACAGCTCTTCACAATGGCAACCTTGTACTTTGCTGATGTGAAATGATCTCAAGTGCACCAGAGCACCAAGGTAATGGACCATTTCAGAAGTAGCTTCCATCAGTAATAATGTCTGCAAACTTGCCAAAGACCATATACCAATAGGTGCTGGTACACCAATAGAAGGAACATATTGCACAGAAGGTATCACTGGTGTCACAGTGACAATAAGATGCGTCAACTTAGAGAGCCTTGTAATTTCCACTGGTAGGTTGATAATTTTGCTTTTCCAAGCATCCAAAACGAGCAGATTTTGTAGCCTTCCAATTGCTCGTGAGATATTTGCAATTTTAGTTTTTCTAAGGCCCAGAAAACGCAAATTAAACAAGTCAAACACCTCATTTGGTAGACTCTCAATTGAACTATCTTGTAGATTCAGAACAGACAGCAACTTAACGGACCTCGAGAATGAACGAAGTGAACCAAAAGTTAGAGAATTCTGGAAAACAAGCAAGGAGCGGAGATGTGGCACATATTCTGCAAGCCGTGCAATATCCCCTCTTTGAATTGATAAACGTCGTGCTTTCCCAATAAGATGAGTCCTCGAGTAGTCAAGGACAATGCAGAAATTCTCTTCGCGTGCCTTCGAAAGAGCTAAAACACGAAGGATGTCATGCATTTGGAAATCATCAACATATCCAGATTCATTCCTCTTCACCTCCACCAACAGACATCGGTTGATGAGTTCGGTCAAGTAATCCTCTGCCACCTCCTCCAATGTCTTATGCTCACTCTCTTCAATAAATCCTTCTGCAACCCAAAGCCGAACTAGCCACTTCCTTTGCATCACATAGTTCTCTGGGAACATGCAACAATAAAGAAAGCAGTTCTTCATGTTGTGTGGCAAGTCTTCCAAACTAACTTTCAAGATTATGTTCATGTCCAGGATGTAATTGTTGGTGATGAACCATGTGGAGATGACCACATGTGCGTGATGAGTAATTGACATTAGTTTGGGTACGTCGAGTTTGGTTTGGGTGGTTCGGACCTAGTCGTTGCGTGGTGCAACGGGCTCGGTCGGACTGTGGTCAAACTTGGTCATATGGGATTAGGACGCTGATTCTTTGATTTGACAGGTTTGGTCTTCGACATGGTAAGTATGATGTTGTTTATGCCTTCATATATCGAGCGGTGCTATTTGATGTGTTCTTTGTCTGTGTGGCTGCAGGACATCGGGTGGAGTCGTGGCGAGACACGTGGACCGGACTAGGCGCAGGTGGCGCTGAGGTCAGAACGGTCGGGATGTGTCGAAGACGACGTGGACTCGAGGTGGTTGCGAGGCGTGCGAGGCAAGGAGCGCGGAAGCTTCCCGGAAGGTGCGGGAGGGGCGAATCGGGAAATTCGCGAGGCTGCACAAGCGGGAGCGGGCGCCGTTGGATTTAGCAGGCGTAACGGGGCGGAGACCCGTTAGCCAAGGCTATAAATAGGATTGAGGGGCTGCATGCCCACTTGAGCATTTGGGTGGAATTAGGGTTTGCTAGAGTCAAAAGAGTCTTTAGTAGTTGCTTTAGGCTTTAGACTTTAGTTGGTGTGAGTTGGTAGTAGTGGCAGAGAAGTGCTCCCTCTGTCCCCTACGATGTGTTCTAGGTGAGAGTGTTGTGTTCTTCCTCCCTCCATGGATATGTGTGTGTGTTCTTGAGTTGAGGTGAGGGAGAGGATGAGTTGAGAGATTGTAATCCTTCCTTTGTATCAAGACGGGGTATCGGGACTCGCCTGTATTCGCTATGATTCAAGAAATGAATGAAATCTGAAGTTTTACTCCCGAGCTCCTGTTCTGTTCTTAGTTTCTCCATTTTGATGATTTCTTGATTTTCGTTGTTTTGTGTTCTTGCTTGCTGGAGAGTGCCAAAATGGGTTGCTGTGATATGGGTGATGCTCAAAAGCCATTTGGCTACTTAATCCCAAGAGCAAACCTTGTTTGATTCTCAGTTTTCCCTTTTGAGGTGTTCTGTTCCTTTCTGCAGGTTCTAGAGTTTAAGGTGCTTTGTGATTCCCTTTGAGAGTTGAGCTAATTTTTGGTCTGATTAATCCTCTTGCTATTGCTAACATATTTGCAAAATCTTAATAGCAAAGGATTTGAGACCATGGAGTAATTCAAGTTCTTTTGCTCTCTCTGTAAGTTCATTTTTATTTCTAGGGTTTGGTGGAATTCTTGATTCCTTTGGAGAGATGGCATGAAATTTGATCTGGATTATCCCCTTGCTATTGCTAATATATTCTCATAATTTCATGAGCAAAGGTTCAGCAAATTGGGAGTAATTTGGATCTTAAGGTTGGCTCTGTAATATTCAGGTTTTTCAGGTTTGTTCAGTTGCAGCCCCATCTCTTCATTTCTTTTGGTTTTGGTCTGCATCTTATTCTCCTTGAGGTCAATAGCATATTTAGGTTGCATCCTTGAATCATTGACTTGAGAAGAGAGGCATTTGCGCATGCAATTTCTCAGTTTAATGTCTGCAGCTTCCTTCTTTTATTTGTGCTATCAGATGTTTGCTTTCGGGTACAGCGTGTACTCTCTAGAAAACCTGTTTTCGGCTGACTGCAGCTTATATGTTCTCTGCTTGCCGATTGGACTTGTAGTCTAGTTTTGGAAGTCCAAATTAAATCGGGTATACTACTGCAGTTCAGCCGGCCTCAAGCTTTGCCATCTCCTTGCCGCTCTGATTTTTGCAGTCAATAGCCTCTGATTTTATGCTTCTCTTTTCTCATTGTTCTTTGGATTAAACTCTCGATCCTTTATCTCAAAAAGGCAGCAGTGAACAATTCCTCGTTTCAGTTTTTATTCCCTCTTGGGTACTTACTGTTCTTGTTATTTTCAGCAAGTAGTATATGCGGCAAGCCTTTCTTTTGGATCTTTGTTTTCTGATCCCCATTTTTCTCTCTCTCTCTCGTCAAGCATTGGAAGCATGCTTTAGTTGTCTTCCTTTTTATTGTTATACTGACTTTGACCATTTTGCATGCGATCCAAACGGACTTATTTTCAGATGAAATTTTTGCTGGTTAATCCCTGATTTATGCTGGATTTTTGGGTATCGCATGCGTTCCAAGTTTCAGCATAATTATTTTTATGTGAGTTGCTCTGTTTCTGCAATATCTGTGTACGAATTCTCGGGGCGTTTTTTTTTGTGAACGACATTCACCCCCCCTCTGTCGCCATTTCGGTCCTACAATTGGTATCCGAGCCGGTTAGCTCTAATTCATAGATCTTAACCGGTCTCAAGAGCCATGGCGACGGACAAGTACTCGACCAAGCCGCCCGTGTTCGATGGCATCGATTACCCCTTCTGGAAGAGCCGAATGGAGACATACATCCAGGCCCAGGGGTATGCCATCTGGCGGAAGGTCAAGGTACGATTCGTTGTTCCTGCCGATGAGAACATCAATGCCGGGAACATGGCTGATGTTGAGGCGAATGCAAAGGCAAGGAACATCATCATCCAGGGGTTGAGTCGTAGCGAGTTTGACCGTATATCTCACCTGTCGTCCGCCTACGACATCTGGGTGACCCTCGACGCATACCATGAGGGCACCACCCAGATCAAGACGGTTCGACAGGACCAGTTCAAGCGCGAATACAACAAATTCGAGATGCTTGCTGGTGAGTCCCTGGACGAGTGCTTTTCGCGATTTCACAAAATCTTGAGCAACCTCCGAGCGGTCGGTCTCACATACCCCGACTCGGACAACGCTCGTCAGATGCTCGCGGCACTCGATCTGCGCATGTGGGAGATGAAAGTGACCACCATCAAAGACACGACAGACCTCTCGACCCTGACTCTTGACGCGCTGTACTCACGCCTCAAGACTCACGAGATTGACGTTGTCTCTCGTCGGTCGAAGTCACAGTCGATGGCTTTGGTCACCGATCCCAGTTCGGCTTCTGGTCCCTCTTCTGATTCTTCTTGCGGTTTCTCCCTTGCTGCTCTCTGTGACATAACTGATGATCAGTTAGAGCAGCTTGCGGATGATCAGCTGGCCCTCCTTGCTCGAAGTTTCTCCCATGCTTACAAGGGGAGGAGGGATAGAAAGAGAGGCGGTCCAGTCATTTGCTTCGAGTGTGGTGGCCCCAACCACATTCGGGCAAACTGCCCCAAACTGGAGAAGGGCAAAGTTGACTATGGCGGTTCGGGCAAGAACGACTACACCGACAAGAACTGCAACAAGAAACCTCCAGTCCCTGCCCAAGGCAAGAAGAAGTTCCGCGACTTCGGGAAGGCCAAGAAGTTGTTTCACCGCGTCCTCACCGCGTTCGATGACCTCGACCTCAGCGAGGTGGAGGGATGGAGCGACGACGACGGGATGGGTAACCAGGACCCCAAGAGCGGCGACGACTTCTCCGGCATGTGCTTCATGGCCCTTGAGGGCGAGATCAGCGACAGCGAGCTGTACTCCGACTCGGATGAGGTACTCCCTTCTTATGACCAGCTAAATGATGCTTTTCTTAAGCTAGGTGGATTTCATGCTAGAGCTAGGTCTAGGTGTACCGAGTTAGAGAAGGAAGTAGATAGACTATCACGGGAGATTACTTCACTTAGATCTGCTCCCTCCCGTGACGATTGTGATACATGCCCTGCTTTGCTTGGAGACATGGAGAAACTAAGGACCTCTCATGATAGTTTGTCTTCTGAGCTTGATGTGCTTAAGGTGGAGAATGTTAGTCTGCTTGCTGAGTTAGAGTTGAGTAGGATGGCTGTTACCCTACTTACTACTGATGAGACTACTTCTCACACCTCATGTGAGGTTAAGGACATTGCTTCTAGAGGACCTTATGCCATGCTCCTTGATCTGCCCGATTCTTGTGAAAATTGCAATAATTTAAAGATGAACCTAAAACGGGCAGATCACAAAATTGCTGAGTTGCATGCTTCTTTACTTGAGCCTATTGATTCATGTTTGAACTGTCCCAAGTTAACTGCTGAACTTGAATCTGTCTCAAAACAGTTTCAAGAAATGATTGACAACAACAAGAAAATGGCTCAGTATGCGACTAAGGATCCTGTTAGCTCACCATGCATTAATTGTGATAAACTAAAACTTGAACTCGTTGCATTGAATGACAAATGTGTGAAGCTAACTAAGGACTTACTAGAGAAGCCACAATCTGGTTGTGATGTGATTGATGGTGTGGGGGAGAAGCCCTAGGGTAAGGGTGAGACGCCTAGAGACGCGAACCAACCTTCTAGTAGTAGGACTGTCCTCTTAGAGTCGGTTGTGCGTGCACAAGCCATTCTTTCCTCTACTGTTGGTTCTTCTTCTGCTCCCTTACCCTCTGCTGTCTCTTCTTCTCCCTGCTCTTCTTGCACCTCTCTCTTTCGGGAGTGTCAGTACCTTATGAACACTCTCGAGAGATTTGTAGGCGGCAAGAAGAAGCTTAATCTTAGTCTAGACCAATCCAAGATTTGCAAGTTCAATCAAGGTCTAGGATATGATTTTTATGAGGATATGAGGAAGCATCCACCTGCTATTCTCCGACCCATCGTAGGAGGTGTGATCGAAGTTGAGCCCAGATCTGATGAGGTTAAATTCAAATCAGCGGGCTTTGTCCAAGGGATCTCTGACAGCAAGGTGATTCCACCTGTTGCTTCGGCCTCTCAGAAGGCGAAGCCTCTTCGTGCTACTTCCACCTCTCAGAAGGTGAAGTACCACTGCACCTTCTGTCAGAAGGATGGGCACTCGATCGAGAGATGCTTCAGGCGCGCCAGGATTGCGCGAAGAGACCGTGCAGAGGCACTTAGGCGTATTCAGGGTCAGCCCCAGATCCTGAGTGCACCTAAGACTAGCACGAGGTCCAGGTTTGCTTCTGACGTGTTTGGGCAGCATCGAGGACTTGGTTTTTCTGAGTCTCCTGGTTTTCGTCCTCATGCTGCTCCAGGTCGTGACTTCCGCCGTCCTGAGGGTACATCTCGTTTCCCCCATCGAGACAGTTACCCACGGTGTGATCAGCGTGTTGCCGGTGTTCCGACTCGCTCTCCCGTAGCAGTCGGACCCCGCAACAGCTTCAGGTCTGCTCATAGACCTTCTGCTTCTTTGAGTCTCGGAGAGCGTAGGGTAGATAGAGATCAGTCGTGTTTGACTACTTCATCTGCTCCACGTGTTACTCGGTATTGGGTGCCAAAATCTGTATTGATTTATCCCAGTACTGAGACTTTACTCTCTGTTTGACTCAGGTTCGCCGGGTAGGGAAGGGGAAGGTTTGGCTTGTAGACTCCGGTTGTTCTCGACATATGACCGGAGACTCCCGTTGGTTCTCCTCCCTAGCCCGCGCTCCAGGTGATGAGACGATCACCTTCGGAGATGCTTCATCTGGGCGCGTCATCGCCAAAGGTACTGTGCGCGTGAATGATTCCTTCATTTTGAAAGATGTTGCCTTGGTTAGTAAGTTGCAGTACAATTTGCTTTCAGTTTCTCAGCTTACCGATGACGGTTTCGAGGTGAGCTTTAAGAAAAACAATTGCAAAATTCTTGATTCTTCGGGTAGTCTGGTTTGCGGGATTTCTCGCTATGGGAGGATCTTTCGTGCTGATTTTTCTGAGTCTTCTGGTGATCCTCTCAGGTGTTTAGTTGCTTCTGAGTCCCGCGATCTTTCTTTCTGGCATAGGAGACTTGGTCACATTGGGTTTGACCATTTGACTCGAGTTAGCGGCCACGATCTCATTCGTGGTTTGCCGAAACTCAAGATGGTCAAAGATCTAGTCTGTGCTCCATGCCGGCACGGCAAGATGGTTGCCGCTTCTCACCCTCCAGTCACAGTTACTATGACCGATGCGCCGGGACAGCTGCTCCATATGGACACTGTTGGACCAGCTCGAGTGCAGTCAGCAGGAGGGAAGTGGTATGTTCTTGTCGTGGTCGATGACTTCTCGAGGTATTCTTGGGTGTTTTTCTTAGCCTCGAAGGATGAGACATTTTCACATTTCCGAGGTCTTTTCGGTAGGCTTTCTGTTGAGCTCCCGGGTGCCTTACGAGCGATCCGCAGTGACAATGGCACGGAGTTCAAGAATTCCTACTTCGAGAGTTTCTGTGGTGAGACAGGTGTAGAGCACCAGTTCTCTTCTCCGCACGTCCCACAACAAAATGGCGTTGTGGAGAGGAAGAACCGTACCTTGGTCGAGATGGCCAGGACGATGCTTGATGAGTACTCTACACCGCGGAAGTTTTGGGCTGAGGCTATAGCTACCGCGTGCCATGTCTCAAATCGAGTATTTCTTAGGGCACACTTGCACCGCACTTCTTATGAGTTGAGATACGGGCGAAAGCCCAGCGTCTCCCATTTTCGTGTGTTTGGTTGCAAGTGCTTTATTCTGAAGTCCGGGAACCTAGATAAGTTCGAGTCACGTTCTTGTGATGGGATCTTTCTAGGTTACTCGCCTTCTTCGCGGGCTTATAGGGTCTGGAACTGCGAGTCTAGCAAAATGGTAGAGACCTGTGAGGTGACCTTTGACGAGGCCAGTCCGGGGACAAGGCCAGATATCTCAGGTTCTTTAGAGCAGTCCGAGACCATCTTTGTGGATGATGAGGACGATGGAGACGATGGTTGTTTACCTGATCCAGCTCCTCATCCTCCCCTTGAGATGCCTTCTTCCACCGCACCTCCAGGTGATCAGCCCATGCCTTCTGCTTCCTCTGGAGCTAGTGGCTCTGTTCCTATCTCGTCAGCTCACGAGGTAGAGGTCACTTCTTCATCTCATCCTGGACCTCCCCGACATATCCAGAAAAGACATCCTTCTGAGCAGATGATTGGAGACCTGTTCGAGCGTGTTACCCGCTCAAAATCTGGCTTATCTCAATTCTGTCTCCATTCTGCTTTCATTGCCTCCTTGAGCCCAAGGATGTTTCTCATGCTCTTTCTGACGAGTCTTGGGTCAATGCCATGCATGAGGAGCTAGAAAATTTTGAGAGAAACAAGGTCTGGTCGCTTGTCGAGCCCCCGCGAGGTCACAATATTATTGGGACTAAGTGGGTGTTCAAGAACAAGCAGAGCGAGGATGGAGTGGTTATTCGAAACAAGGCTAGATTGGTAGCTCAGGGGTTTTCCCAGGTTGAGGGTCTAGACTTTGAGGAGACCTTTGCCCCTGTAGCTCGACTTGAGGCCATTAGAATCCTGCTTGCCTTTGCAGCTTCTAAGGGTTTCAAGCTCTACCAGATGGACGTCAAGAGTGCCTTCCTTAATGGCGTTATTGAGGAAGAAGTTTACGTCAGACAGCCTCCAGGTTTCGAGAACCCCAAATACCCACACCATGTCTTCAAGCTTTCCAAAGCGTTGTATGGACTTAAGCAGGCCCCCAGACCTTGGTATGAGAGGCTTAAGTCCTACTTGTTGAGTCATGGGTTTGAAATGGGTAAAGTTGACAAGACCTTGTTCATCCGCCGTCATGGCAATGACCTTCTGCTCGTCCAGATCTATGTCGATGACATCATCTTTGGCGGCTCTTCCCATACTCTGGTTTCACAGTTCTCGGATGTCATGAGCACCGAGTTTGAGATGAGTATGATGGGCGAGTTAACCTTCTTCCTTGGCTTCCAAATCAAGCAGACTCGGGAGGGTACATTTCTTCATCAGGGAAAGTACACTCGTGACCTCCTGAGACGCTTCGACATGAGTGATGGTAAGCCTGTGTCGACTCCCATGGCTTCTACAGCCTATCTTGACCCAGATGAGGACGGCGAGCCAGTTGATCAGAAAGAGTTCAGAAGTATGATCGGCTCCCTTCTTTACCTCACTGCCTCGAGACCAGACATACACTTCTCTATGTGTCTGTGTGCTCGTTTTCAGGCCTCTCCTCGCGTATCTCACCGCCAGGCGGTGAAGCGCATCTTTCGGTACCTTCGAGCTACCATTGACTATGGCATCTGGTACTCTTCCTCATCCTGTCTTTCCTTGAGAGCCTTCTCGGATGCAGACTTTGCCGGCTGTAGGATAGATAGGAAGAGCACTTCTGGCACTTGCCAATTCATTGGCACTTCTCTCGTTTCTTGGTCTTCGAGGAAGCAGTCTGGTGTTGCACAGTCCACTGCAGAGGCCGAGTACGTTGCTGCTGCCAGTTGCTGCAGCCAAGTGCTTTGGATGGTCTCGACCCTGCGGGACTTTGGGTTAACGATAGACAGTGTTCCACTCTTTTGTGATAACACTTCTGCGATTAACATTGCCAAGAACCCAGTGCAACACTCTCGGACCAAGCACATCGATATCCGTTATCACTTCCTTAGAGACCATGTAGAGAAGGGCGATATAGTGCTCCAGTTTGTGGAGAGTGACCACTAGTTGGCTGACATCTTCACCAAGCCATTGGATAGTTTGAGGTTCTCAGCTCTGCGGGGAGAGCTTGGGGTGGTTTGTCCTTATGGACTGTAGTGAGGGGGAGCTTTGGGCTTTACTGCTTTACTATATTGATTATGCTTCTGTCTCATTTCTGTTGCTTTACTCTCGGGGTGCATCGGGCTTAGTCCTTCCAGCATAGGTTAGAGTGCTTCTCTTGTCTAGTTGCTTAGATTTCTTACTCTTATCTTGTACTTTCAGGATGCTTCTTATTAGCTATTTCTTATCTCACTAGGTCGAGCTCACTCACTTCTTGTAGGTTCTAGCGAGGGTTGGGCCACCCTCGGGTAGACAGGGTACGTGTTTGCTCTCTAGTGTGTGATTTACTGTCAGCTGATTGTCCTGGAGTCATATGGGGTAGATGAGAGTCAGTCTGAGCCATACTTGTCTCTATATCTTATCTATGCTTTAAGGACTGCCTGTTTTGGTTTTATTTGCCAGCTTCTCGATTTATTGCTTTGGTTCAGGGAGAGTTCTTTTGGGAGCTTCTGGAGCTTAATTGTGACTTAACTCAACTTGAACTAACAGTTGCATGTCATGTTGAGGGGGAGCTGGCTTTTTCTGCATTTTAGCATTTAGCATTGTAATATATAACTACATTGAGCCTTGATTATTATCCTGCTATGACATGTTTACAATGCTTTACACCTTGCCATGACTTGTGCTTAGCTTGCTAGATTTATCATGACTTCATATGTGTAGACTAGCTTTCTGCCATGATAAGTTAATTAAAATTGCTCAACTTAAATTAAAACTTGTCATGTTAGCATTTGAGTTTAGTCTATCTTTAGCTATCCTTGTATGATTCATGCCATGTCAAATAGGCTGAGTTGAGTCTTGAATCTAGGTTGAATCTTAGATTGAGCTATTTTAGCATCTTGATACATCATGAGTTAGCACAATCTATTAAAAAGCAAAAGGATCTCTTTTTATGTGCGAAAAAACTGATTTCACCAATTCTTTCTCATGAGACGGCTTGCCATTGCACTAGGCATGAACTCAGGGGGAGTTTTGGATGACCTGGACTATCTTCTTAAGCTTCTCGCTTGGAGTAGTCGCATAAGGCTTGAGATCTAGCACATGATAAAATTTTTGGTTGGAAACAGCTATAAGCTTTAAAAGAAAATATGTCAAATGTGCAAGATTTGCTTAATTACCTAAAGATGAAAAGTGCTTAACCAAATGATACACTCTTGAGCTTGTAGCACTCTATTTGACTCAACACTAGCTTCTTGTTTCCGCTTAGCTTATTGACATGGCCTGAGTCATCCTTAGATATCTCTAGCTAGACTTTGCTTAATTGTTGACTTGACTTGCTCACTAAATGCCCTACATTTCATATTATCATCTTTATGTGCTAGCTGGCTTATACATATGTTGTCATGATCTAGATAGCGTTTTATTGAGTTATGGCTTGGTGTATCTCATTATGGTCATTATGGATAATTTTCATGGCTCACAATGCTTAGAAATAAACAAACTTCAGCCATATTCATCCATTGACATGTCATAT
This sequence comes from Dendrocalamus latiflorus, assembly GCA_017311315.1. Lineage (NCBI taxonomy): Eukaryota > Viridiplantae > Streptophyta > Magnoliopsida > Poales > Poaceae > Dendrocalamus > Dendrocalamus latiflorus. The sequence goes on from CM029678.1 coordinate 20,373,983, forward strand.
TCTCTCTATTGCATCTTGATGTGTTTATTGCCAAAAGGGGGAGAATAGAGAAGAAAAAGTCTGTTGGGAACAGTTTAGAGCTTTGGAGATCCATTTGCTCTTTCAGTTGTTGCTCTAATGTTCCTTCTGTCAACATGGTCATTAGCTTCATTTTCCTTCTTATGGACCATGTTGGATTCTTCAAACTCAAACTCAACTCTGTGCTTTTTCGGGGTTTGTCAATATACTCATCAAGGGGGAGATTGATGAACCATGTGGAGATGACCACATGTGCGTGATGAGTAATTGACATTAGTTTGGGTAAGTCGAGTTTGGTTTGGGTGGTTCGGACCTAGTCGTTGCGTGGTGCAACGGGCTCGGTCGGACTGTGGTCAAACTTGGTCATATGGGATTAGGACGCTGATTCTTTGATTTGACAGGTTTGGTCTTCGACATGGTAAGTATGATGTTGTTTATGCCTTCATATATCGAGCGGTGCTATTTGATGTGTTCTTTGTCTGTGTGGCTGCAGGACATCGGGTGGAGTCGTGGCGAGACACGTGGACCGGACTAGGCGCAGGTGGCGCTGAGGTCAGAACGGTCGGGATGTGTCGAAGACGACGTGGACTCGAGGTGGTTGCGAGGCGTGCGAGGCAAGGAGCGCGGAAGCTTCCCGGAAGGTGCGGGAGGGGCGAATCGGGAAATTCGCGAGGCTGCACAAGCGGGAGCGGGCGCCGTTGGATTTAGCAGGCGTAACGGGGCGGAGACCCGTTAGCCAAGGCTATAAATAGGATTGAGGGGCTGCATGCCCACTTGAGCATTTGGGTGGAATTAGGGTTTGCTAGAGTCAAAAGAGTCTTTAGTAGTTGCTTTAGGCTTTAGACTTTAGTTGGTGTGAGTTGGTAGTAGTGGCAGAGAAGTGCTCCCTCTGTCCCCTACGATGTGTTCTAGGTGAGAGTGTTGTGTTCTTCCTCCCTCCATGGATATGTGTGTGTGTTCTTGAGTTGAGGTGAGGGAGAGGATGAGTTGAGAGATTGTAATCCTTCCTTTGTATCAAGACGGGGTATCGGGACTCGCCTGTATTCGCTATGATTCAAGAAATGAATGAAATCTGAAGTTTTACTCCCGAGCTCCTGTTCTGTTCTTAGTTTCTCCATTTTGATGATTTCTTGATTTTCGTTGTTTTGTGTTCTTGCTTGCTGGAGAGTGCCAAAATGGGTTGCTATGATATGGGTGATGCTCAAAAGCCATTTGGCTACTTAATCCCAAGAGCAAACCTTGTTTGATTCTCAGTTTTCCCTTTTGAGGTGTTCTGTTCCTTTCTGCAGGTTCTAGAGTTTAAGGTGCTTTGTGATTCCCTTTGAGAGTTGAGCTAATTTTTGGTCTGATTAATCCTCTTGCTATTGCTAACATATTTGCAAAATCTTAATAGCAAAGGATTTGAGACCATGGAGTAATTCAAGTTCTTTTGCTCTCTCTGTAAGTTCATTTTTATTTCTAGGGTTTGGTGGAATTCTTGATTCCTTTGGAGAGATGGCATGAAATTTGATCTGGATTATCCCCTTGCTATTGCTAATATATTCTCATAATTTCATGAGCAAAGGTTCAGCAAATTGGGAGTAATTTGGATCTTAAGGTTGGCTCTGTAATATTCAGGTTTTTCAGGTTTGTTCAGTTGCAGCCCCATCTCTTCATTTCTTTTGGTTTTGGTCTGCATCTTATTCTCCTTGAGGTCAATAGCATATTTAGGTTGCATCCTTGAATCATTGACTTGAGAAGAGAGGCATTTGCGCATGCAATTTCTCAGTTTAATGTCTGCAGCTTCCTTCTTTTATTTGTGCTATCAGATGTTTGCTTTCGGGTACAGCGTGTACTCTCTAGAAAACCTGTTTTCGGCTGACTGCAGCTTATATGTTCTCTGCTTGCCGATTGGACTTGTAGTCTAGTTTTGGAAGTCCAAATTAAATCGGGTATACTACTGCAGTTCAGCCGGCCTCAAGCTTTGCCATTTCCTTGCCGCTCTGATTTTTGCAGTCAATAGCCTCTGATTTTATGCTTCTCTTTTCTCATTGTTCTTTGGATTAAACTCTCGATCCTTTATCTCAAAAAGGCAGCAGTGAACAATTCCTCGTTTCAGTTTTTATTCCCTCTTGGGTACTTACTGTTCTTGTTATTTTCAGCAAGTAGTATATGCGGCAAGCCTTTCTTTTGGATCTTTGTTTTCCTGATCCCCATTTTTCTCTCTCTCTCTCGTCAAGCATTGGAAGCATGCTTTAGTTGTCTTCCTTTTTATTGTTATACTGACTTTGACCATTTTGCATGCGATCCAAACGGACTTATTTTCAGATGAAATTTTTGCTGGTTAATCCCTGATTTATGCTGGATTTTTGGGTATCGCATGCGTTCCAAGTTTCAGCATAATTATTTTTATGTGAGTTGCTCTGTTTCTGCAATATCTGTGTACGAATTCTCGGGGTGTTTTTTTTTTGTGAACGACATTCACCCCCCTCTGTCGCCATTTCGGTCCTACAGTTGGTAAATTGCATCTCAAGATTTTTGTATACATTCTCCCACTCCAAGAAAGTTGCACTCTTGAATGACAAGAGGCGCCCAATGCACACAATAGCAATTGGCAAGCCATTGCACTTCTCTACAAACTTTTGGGCCCATTGGTGCAATTCTGCTGGACAATTCCTATTTTCATTCTTCCAGAATGCCTCTTTACAAAACAGATCCCATGCATAGTGATTTTGCAAGGGTTGCAAGTTAATCTTTTGGGTTTCGGAAGCGAGTAGTGCAACCTCATATATCCTTGATGTAAAATTATCCGACCAAGTTTGCCACCCAAAAATGCATCTTTGCTGTCAAACCAAACATTCACACTCCATACATCATCTAAAATGAGAACATACCTTTTCTTCTCCAGGTAACGCCGGATTGTCTCTACTAGACTTCTATAATCTGTGACATCAACGTCCTTTGGAAATTCCTTCTTCCTGTCGTTCTTCCGGAACTCTTCTACAGTTTGTTTTAACAAATCATCGGCTTCATAGCTCTGAGACACAGTGATCCAAGCACAAGTGTCAAAGTCAGTCTTGATGGCATTGTAAACATGAGCAACAAGTGTTGTCTTACCAACACCACCCATGCCCCATACGGTGATTATCATATGTCGCTGCTCCTCATCTTTCGCCCATTTCATCAACAGGTCTTTATTCTCTGTAATTCCCACAAGATCATCGGCCGTTTTAAAATGTACAGATTCTGCAGATCTCCAATTTAAGCTGCCTACCCTCGTCAGTTTGATGTCCCTTTCAACTCCCTTCAGGTCATATCTGCACCTTCTCTCTGCAGCACTCTTGAGGTTGGCTTTGATATCGCGCAGATTGCTGGCCAACCGATACCATGTCTTGATTTGTCTGACCCTCCTGATTGCTTTTAACAGAAACATCCCTTCACGGTCTTCCCCCAACTTGTAGGTGAACTCATCAATAACATCCTCGATATCAAATGCAATAGCCCTGATTTGCTTCACAAATGCAACAGTTGTCTCATCCGTATCCTTGAACCGCTCGGCAGTTCGGAAGAAGGCTTGCATGCTCTCCAACTCCTCTTTTATCATCCGTATTTCACCAAATAGGCCTTTCAGAGCAGATGCTTCATAAACGAGCAACGATTCCCCTAGCTCCATTGCTTCATTTGCCAGTGTATCCCCAAGCTTCAATATTAACGAGCCGACAACGCCCTCCGCCATGGTTGCCTAGCCGGAGCTATAAGAATTTCTTGGCTTGAAGAATAGAGCTGTGAGCTAATGAGTGTGCTATGAGGATTGCAAAACGATTATATCTTCGGTTAGTGGACAGCATCTTGAATAAAATGTAAGGAAAATTGAGCTGTGTGGGGGTTTGAATGTGTCAATGAGGATCCCAAAACAATTCTTCCATTGGTCAGTAGACGTCTCCAAAGTTCAGAGCAATTCTTTGGTCAGTGGAAATCTCCAAAGCTTCAACCTAATTGGAAGCTTGAATCTTATTTAACAGAAGCATATCCACTAAGTTCCCCTCAAGACCCCAAGAATGGAATCTTTTATTTATGTAAGAAGATTCACCACCAAAGCCATCAATAGTTTACTTCTGGCGTCTATTGGTGATGTCCTTGGTTGAAATTTAGAACCATTGCATCGTTTTCCAGCTGATGTGGCCCGGATACTTCAAGATACGGTTGAAGTAGAAACTAATCAAAGATTAAGGCTAGGGAAATTTTACCATCCTTGAGGGGGAAGAGGTACCAAATTTGAGCCGTTGATCACACTGATCGGACGGCTGAGATTTGGCAGTACCTAGTGGTACCGGACGCGAGGTACCAAGAGGTACAAGGTACCAAGAGGTACCAAATTTTGAGCCGTTGATCACACTGATTGAACGACTGGATCTAATTTGGTACCTCTTGGTACCTTGTACCTCTTGGTACCTCCTCAAGGATAGGAAAACTGCTCTTAAGGTTATGGTTGATGATGGATCACATATTAATTGAGTATTATGGCCTAGTTGGTTTTTGTTTACCACATCGTTTGAAACAAAGAAGCTGATGCAAACCAGTCGGTATATGTGTTCTTTGCACAAATAAACGTATTTAAACATTCCTTCAAAGAAAAGGATTTTAAGAGGGGGAAATAAGGAAATACAGATTTGGCGATTGGAGTTCGTGAAAAGAACCTGCAAGGCTGCAAATATGGATTCCAGCTAGGGATGGACCCCTGACCTCGGCGCAGCGGCTGAGATCCTATCCGCTATCCTTGCCACTTAGTGTGAGCACTGAACACCCACATCTCTTAATCACCATTTGTGACCCGAAGCTTCACGAATTCGAGGTTGCCAGCGCAGAGTCCCGGTCCTACCCCTATCCTTCTCACCTGATGGGGATGGTTTTTGTCCGCTTTTGTACGGACGAATTGAGTGTTGTTTTGAAAAAAAAATTACTAATAAATTATTTTTAAATTATAGTGTCTGCCGCATGGACCTAGAGATGGACGGTGGCCAGCCGGCCGGCAATAGAGAGGACGAGCAACTTGACTTCATGGAGAAGCTTTTCCCTGCTCTTGTTCCCCTGATACTCAACTCCACCCCGATCCCACCGAAGAAGAGGGAGCGCTCCCCGGTTGCCCTTCGCCGTAGTGAGCTCCTGGCGTCTCGCCCGTGCTCGGTGCCGGTAGCAGAGCGAGCTCAGCTCAGGCTTGTTCGCAAGCTTGGGATCGTTGCGCCAGACGAAGCCATACATGAGGATGCCATGGCCTCCTACTGCAAGACCTTCAAACAGCCGCTCAGGCCGCATGGGATAGCTGGGTTTAGAGCTCTGACCCACCTAGATGACGACGCTGCGATCACAGGGGCTGATCTGGTCCTCGGCTACAGCCTAGCCTAAGGCCCAGCAAAATTATCGGTGCATATTTTTATATATGGATAAAAAAATACACTATTTAGTAGCTCAGCCTAAGGCGTCGCAGCCCAGTCTGAAGCGGTGTGAAGTGGCCCAGCCCAGAATAGGAAAACATTGAAGTATTTAACTTCTGAAGAGCCTAGCCCAAATCAAAGTAACGTTGCCGGCCTGTCACCCCATCCTCATGGCCTCATTCTTTCTTAGTTGACCGACGCACCCAAACAACCATTTCACTTCACCCAAACGGCCTGCATGGTCGACCGGTGCACTATCACTTCATCTCCTCTAGTCGCGAAACTCTAGTGCGGTAGCACCGGCACCGGCGCCTCCCACCTCCCGCCAGCGCCAGCGCCAGCTCCCGCCTCCCGTCTGGCCGTCTCCTCTAGTACTCTAGCTCCAGTTTCTCCTCATTTCCTTAACCTCAAGAAGCGGCAACGACATGGCACAAGCAGGGCAGCGGCAGCTGGCTACCACTAGTCCAGTACTAGTGTACTATCGCCCGGCGCCCCAGCCCTCCCCTCTAGTGCTCCACAGCTCCACTCTTTTGGTCGTACCCAACCCCAATTGACATGTCACAGGTGAAAATCCTTTTTTTCAGATTTTGTACCCCCTTTTTCAGATTTTGTATGTGTTTTGGAATTTGGATGAACTCTAACGGTAGTTTCACGAGTTAGGGGCAAATAAATCTGAGGATTCAAGATTGATCATTAGTAGGGAGATGGGGGTGCTTATCAAAAAATATTTTGAGGCTACAAATTGAGGGTTTTGAGGCTGTTTGTTCGGCTATTCAAGTGTTCATGTATCATGATGGTGGACTAATGTTGAAATATTGAATGAATGAATTTATGAATGCCATGTGCTGAGTACTGAATGCCATGTTTTGAGGCTACCTGTTCAACAGTTCAAGACTTCAAGTGTTCATGATATTGATATAGCTTCAGCCTTCAGTTATAACCTACTAGTCCAGTAGCATTCTTGGTCTTAGCTTTCTAAACCAGAAACTAATGTAAGCGGCAGAGCAGTACATTTAATTAGGGAAAGAGAGGTATCAAGTATACATTTACCAAACTCAGTTGTACAGACATAACATGAGGAGTTTTATTTTTTTCAAGTCTGAACTATGAATCGTATAAATATTTTCAGTCTGACAAACTAATTGAATTGAATTTCTGGCTAGATTTGAAATTAAAGGGGAGGGAGAGAGAGAGAGAGTTAGAGAGAGATAGGGAATTAGGGATTATGGGTTGTGAATTGATATAACATATTAGGGATTTTGTATGAGGATTGAAATATTGAATGCCATGTTTTTTGCCGTTATCTAGAATTAGGTATATGAAATGAAGAGGAGCAAGACATTTAGATTTCATATATTTTATTTCTGTATATCCCTATTTTGATTTACTTTATGTGTTGCCTTTGCAGGTTGTAATTCTTGTTCGATTATTGTGGAAGAAATATAGGCGCCTAGGAAGGATCAAGGACAGACCAAATCTTTGTTATTTAGGTACTCAAATTGTATTTCTCTATTTTACTACATTCTTTAAACGTTCTTCTTGTTCTTAAACACATGGCTCAAATTTCATATCAATTATGCATTTGTGGTATACCTTTTTGTTATGCCTATATTTAGCGTAAGTTGTATCCATTAAAAGTTAGCTCGAGACTTGACGGAATCCTGGAATCCGCCACGGACTGCAATGCGAGCGGCGGCCATGGCCGGTGCTGACGGGTTGGGAGTATCATCTAGGCGATTAGCGCCTCTCTATGTTCAAAGCGAGTACCACTCTCCAGTGGCTGCCGGCCTTAAGCCGGCTTGAGTTAGGTTCTTGTCTGTCTTGTTGTGGGCTGTGTCTCGTGCTACCTATAGGTTGGCATATTTTGCGGCTTGGTTGTGGCGTCCTACTCCACTATGTATGTCCTGGAAGGAGTTTCTTCGTTTCAATGCATAGCTTAGCCACTGGAAGTTGTCGTGTTCTGGTGCACCATGATTGACTTGTTTTGCAATATCCTTAGATGGGATGTGTGAGGGCTAAATGTCTTGGCTCGTTGAGAGGCCCGTTAGAAGTTTACTTGTATGTAGTCAAAGTCTGTTAGCATGCCGTGCATGTAGGCTAGTTCAGTTTGTGTATGCCGCGCATATAGGCTAGTTCAGATCGTGTATGCCGTATTGCCGTGCATGTAGTTTCCATCAATATTCATTATCCACATGGGTAACCCTGAGGCAAAACAACTCTTAAGTTTCTCATCGCAACAGTTTATAGGCCATCAGAAGATAGCCCATCTTTCCTACAAGATCTCCTTGCGATCGCCCCACTGAGCTCAGTCCCCTGGCTCCTTCTAGGTCCTTCTAGGTGATTTCAACCTCATCTATGAAGTCAGGGATAAAATCAACAACAATTTAAATCGCCGACTAATGGGAGAAATGAGAGGGACAACCCGACTCTGGCCTTGCCCGATCGGGTGTTCTGCAACAGAGTGTGGGACATCATGTTCTCTTCCCACCTATTGCAAGCCCTCCACTCTTCTTTTTCGGATCATTGTCCACTACAGTTGGGAGGCAGCAAAACACCTCCGAGGAAAGTAAAATTCAAATTCGATAACTTCTGAACGAGTTTCCCCAGCTTCCAAAAAACAGTGCAAGCAGCGTGGGTGATTCCAGTCACTGGAACTAATCCAATCCTTAACCTGAATCAAATACTTTCCAACACCGCGGAGGGCCTCAAGACATGGAACAAGGGCTCTTCAGTGAAGCGTGCTGCCTCCAATTCCACGTAGCTCCTACGTTTAGACATAGCACAAGAAAACGAATGCTATCTGTTACAAATAATACACAGAAAAATAGAGACGAAAGACACAAAAATTTTTATATGAAAAACCCTTGTAGAAAAAACCACAGACGCCAAAGACAAATCACTATAATAAGAAGAAATTACAATGGAACACTTCTAGCGGAGCACATCTCTTCCTATGGCCTACTAGGGTACATATATAGGACGAAGAAAAGAATACTACACGAGAGGAAACTAAATCATCTACTACGGTACATATATAGGACGAAAAAAGAATCCCACACGGAAAGAAAACTAAATCAAAGTCAGTTGCTACAGATTGACACTACGTCTGATACGACCTATGCATGGCCCAGACACCTGTCATGCCACGTTTGGTATGAGGCAACGAAGTGTCCTACATGGACATGGTAGGAATTCGGATCAAACTTCAACAATGTCCACCTTAAGCCGAATTCTCTCTGGTAGTTGAAGTACATGATAAACTTTTCCAATAAAATCAGCATATACATCTTCAGCGCCGAAAGTCCAAAGAACTAATATTCAAGCAGAAAGACTGGAATAGTCTTGTCCAAACACTTCTTGCGGAGCAAAATTGAGCAAACCACCAACAAGTCTGAACACACAGCTATTAATGTCATAACCCCAGCAAAGTCTGAGTCTGTGCAACTAACCTCCTAAAACGAATAATCAATCATTAAATGGCATAAACCAAAACATCACCTGTGGCACTTGATAGATAGCGAAGAACTCATATCATAGAATCTGATATGCTCCACTTGGAACACAAAACTCGGGAAGCAACACTCATTGAAAGAGTAATTCTTTAACAAGAAAGACTAGAACAATCTTAATTCATGTGTAACTACCACATACGTCAAACTGCTGACTTCAAAAATAATTGAATTCCTTGATATGGTTGAAACTTCTCCTATAAAACTGTTCGAATAAAAGTAACTCTTGTGTCGTTAATGGAGTATAAACTGCAGTAGACCCCTCATATCGACCTGCGACAACTGGAAGACATTGTAGTATCCACACAAAAATAAAACTCATTCTTGCACTTAAATCCTTGATCTCAAACTAAAAATAGAGCAAAACCTTCACTTCCAAATAGCAAAACTCCAAAGAGTATTATGCTAGTTACTATCAGGGGTGTCATCAAATGGTGAATAAAATACTAAATTCAGTTGTTCTTACAACTAACATTGTTTTTTTCAAAGTCTCCTCCATCAAGTGTAGCTTAAATTAACTCATTATGTTAAAAGCCTCAACTCCACCTTAAACTCCTCATCTGCGGATCTTGTCGCAGTAACCCATAGAAGACGATGTATCATCCATGAAATCGTCAATGATTAATACCTCATGGATGCCACCAATAATAGACATGCCTGAATTACAACGAACACCACCTCTAACAAAAAAATATAGAGCTGACAACACAGTTTTGATGGAGATAATGTAGTATGATGCTATAGCATAATGCCTGGCAGCGTGAGCAATGATGTTAGCGAAATCTTGCACTAAAACAATCGTCGAGGTAGAGTGTGAAACAACACTTAGGACGGCATGGGTTAGCAAAGGCTTGGAACTAAGTTGAGGTCAGTAGAATTGTCAAGTTGGCCTTGCTAAAAGTTCTCCTGACACACTTGTAGGTGAACGTAGCAAAATCATTGAAAAGTCACACACAAACTAGCCAGCCGATAGCACCTCGCTTGCAAAATTGCTTGGCTTCTGTGCTGTTTTTCCCCCATTTTCCTCTAGTGGCTGCTACCTTGCTCACAACAACTTTGCTTCTGTGATGCTGTTACTTTTTGTTTTTGATCTCAGCTCTTCACGCGGACTGACCGAAGGATAGCCTGCTGTGTCTTGCGTAGAAAACCGAGGAAGAAAAAACTTGGCCCTTCTGTTGCTTGGTCGCGCGACGCTGCTGCCTCCGCCTGCAGCGTTTTGCTTCTTCTCTCCTGTTCTGATTGAAAAATGACTGCTTGGCTTTGGATGACAAGCGCACTTCTTTTCTCTGGAACCAAGAAGTTCGACGTGCTGCAATTGTCACCGTGCATGCTGCCCTGGGAGTCGCTACTCCAGGACAGCGGTTAGATCTCGTACCCTAAATTTCGATATCATTTGTTATAAATAATATACAGAAAAATAGAGATGAAAGACACGAATTTTTTTTACTGAATACTCTTGTGGGAAAAAACGCTGGCGCTTAAAGTCAAATCACTATAATAAGGAGAGATTACAATGGAGTGTTTTTAGTGGATCACATCTTTTCTTATGGATTACTAAGGTACATATATAGGGCGAGGAAAAATAATCCTACACACAGAGAAAACCGAATCAAAGTCGGTTGCTACATATTAACACCAAGTCTGATACAACCTGCGTATGGCCTAGACATCTATCATGCCATGTCTAGCATAAGACGATGAAGTATCCTACATGAACACGGTATGAATTCGGATGAAACTTTAACACTATCTCCTAAAGAACTAGACCTCTGTAGGGCTCAAGGCAAGGGTCCTAAGCTTGAAAATTTTTACTTATTTGGCCCTATGGTGCCTTCTTTTGCAACTTTAGTCTTCTGAGTTTTTTTTTTTTTTGCAAATCTAGCCTCCTCCCGAGCGCGGAATTACCCGAGCCTGACACGTGGCAAATCCATGCCTAGGGAGTGTGGAAATTCCAAATCTGCGATACTGTAGCGCGGTTTTTTGTACTATACCTACAGTACGCCATAGCGCAGTAATGCCATTTTCCGCGCTTCCCTGGCCCTAGGCACGGACTTGCTATGTGTCAGCCTTCCATAAATTCTGCGCTTGAGGAGGTCATTTAGAACGTGTGCACGCAACAGGGCTCAAGAATAACCTGGCTCAAAAAAGATGATGCAAATTGTTAGACTATGTGATGGTCGTGCATTTTGTTGATGATGAATAATTAACATTTGGTTTTATTGGAATGTGCATTCGTGAAAGTTCTGATCGATATGCTTCTGTGCTTGAGTTTTCAGGATGGCAAAATGACTATACCTGGTTTTGACCACGGACGGTAGTTCGATCGGCTTTATGATAACTAGTCCGATTAGTCTTGTGATGGATGGTCTGATCAGCAGGTCCAAATGGCGGACTTCGACCATGGCAAACTTCGACCACGGCAAATTAACCATGGTATTTCGACCACGACAGAATGACCATGGTAGGTAATCGTAGATTTCAATCTCAAACAGTGAACCGGTTGTAAGCAACATTTAACTGGTCATGAGCGATAGTGAATCGGTCTTAGCTACAATGAACTAGTCGGAGGTTGTAGCTATAGTACTTGTCTATGGTCGTAGCTATAGTACCTGATCGATAATCAATAGCTGTAGACTTTGTTGGTTGATACTCAATAGTCGTAGACTTTACTGGTTGGTACTTGATAGTCGAAGACATTACAATTGGTAGTCTTAGGCTTTTGGGATCAGTTGCCGTAGGGTTCATGGTTGGTACTCGTAGGCTTCGTAGTCGGTACGAGTGCTTCAACTCTTGTGATTTTGAGTACCTTGAGTACTCATGTCTGATGGGTCAGTGGTTAACTGATCTATGCATGGTGGCCGATGATCGATGGTATTTGCTATAGTACCAGGTAGGTTCTTGGTGGTTGGTGCTTCGGTACTCGTTAATGGTAGTCTGTGCGGTACTCAATGATCAATGGTGTAGCGAATGGTTGGATATCGGTAGTTGTAGACTTAGCGATCTAGTGTGTTATTCGTAGCGATCGGTACTCAGTAGTTGGTAATCAATGGTTCTATATTTGGTAGCGATACTTGTTATTCTTGAGTTTTCTGAGCAATGGTATTTCCCAAGTACTTGTGTTCGAGTACTTGATGAGCTAGTGACCAGTCTTGCATAGCGGTTATAACCGGTTGTAATGAGTAATCTAAAAGTGGATTTCTAGACAGTGTGGAAATTGTGATTGTGGATGACTTGGTTGGTGTTTGTGGTTAGTTTGATTCTTGTCTATGGATAGACGAGGGTGAGTTATACGTGTATATGCTGATGTCGGTCAAGTTGTGGAGAACTTGTGCCAGGAAAACTTTCTTTGGTTTTTGATGTGTAGATTGGCGTGGAGACGATAATGGTCGGTGACGAGAAGGACCAGGACTAGGAGGAAAAATCTGATGTCGAGGATGTCATGCAAGGTGGTCAGGCTCATGTTGAAGCACATAGAGATTAAAGGTGATGATGCATGAAGAAGATGCTGCAGGTGTGGTCCCAGAGGCTACAACACGTAAGGATGCCGGAAGGGTTCTTTGTAGCCATAAATATGATATAGAAGTAAAATATCATATCTGATCTCAAAGATGAGAAATCGCCGCTGATGTCATCCTGTTGTCTCAATCGAAGCGCAGCATGTTTTTCGAGCATCATGTTTCCTGTGGCCTCGGTGGTGGCTTATCTTTGGTGTGTTCTCATTCGAGCAACTGAAGCTTTCGAGCAGAGGGAGATTTCGACTACGTGCAAAGGAGGTCAAGCAAGCAGTTGAACATCGCACGATCGAAGTGTTCATTGAGCATGTGCAAAAGAGTCAAGAGCAAGCAGTCAAACAACTTGCTGTTAAAATCTACATCTAGTAATTTAGATTACTTTTCTTATGGGTTGAGATTTTTTAGGTATCAAAAAGCGGAGGTAATCATTCACCCCCTCTGATTGCGCCATATGATCCTATAAGTGGTATCAGAGCCAAGTTGCAATGGCATTAGATCAGGATCGGTTTTCAGGTAAGCCACCATTCTTCGATAGGTTAGACTGTCTCTATTGAAAAATACGGATGGAGGTATTTCTACAAACACAAGGTAATGTTATTTGGCAAAAAGTTGAGAATTCATATATAGTACCTTCTGTTATTTCGATTGAAAATACTGTTGATGTTGAAGCTAACGCTAAGGCTAGAAATATCTTATTACAAGATTTGAGTAGAAATGAATTTATCAGAATTGCTCATATTAAATCTGTAAATAAAATCTGGACTACTCTAACTGATTATCATAAAGGATCTAAGTCTGTAAAAGATGTTCATCAGAAGCAGTTCAAAAAGAAGTATTCTAAATTTAAGATGAAACCTACAGAATCAGTAGGTACTCTTTTTGATCACTTCAATAAAATTGTTAGTGATTTGCAATATGTTGATATCACATATTCTGATTCTAACAATGCTCAACAATTCTGAATTCTTTAGATATGTCTGTTTGGAGTGTTAGTCACTACTATCAATCATTCGATTAGCATGGAAACATTCACATTGAATGATCTTTATACCAAGATGAAAACATATGAGATTGATGTTTTTGCCAGAATAAACAAGATTAATTCCTTAGGCTTAGTGACTAACCAAGCTGACAGATCATCTAGTTCTTCTAGTGTTTCCTTATCTACATTATGCTCTATCTCAGATGAACAGTTAGAGGAGATTCCAGAAGAGCAGCTTGTACTTCTCTCCAATAAGGTGACCAAGACGATTAATAATATCAGATCAAGGTGGAGAGAATGTCCAATCAGATATTATGAATGTGACGAGCAAAACCACATCAAGATAAATTATCCCAAACTAAGAAGCAAGGAGGTCAAGGAGGACAAGGCTCCAACTCATCGCTCTCAAGTCAAGATTGACCCAACAAGAAGCGTAATTATCGCAAGGTGACCAACAAAATAATTTCACCGATTGATGATATTGACTTGAGTGATGATGATTTAGAAACGACGATGAGGGCAATGGCAAAAAAGCAAAGAAGGTGGACTTTACAAGGATGTGTTTTATGGCAAACAGTGAGAATCTCGACAATGATGATCTCTACTATGATCCTGATGAGATAAAACTTCCATATACTGATTTATCTCGTGCTGTGCTTAGATTGACAAAGGAGCTCAAAAAGCATAAAAAGAAAATTAAAAATCATGATTCTATTGTTGAGAGCTTAAATTCTGAAATTCATTGACTTAGAGTTTCTATTTCTGATGATGAATCTTGTGAGTCCTGTCAAGTTTATATTCTCAGTTGGAATCTGCTAGAAAAATTAATACATCAAACTTGGTTCAATTTTGTGATATAACTACTAAATTTGATGAATTAAGATTGGCACATGACTCTTGTGATGGAAAATTAAAATTGCATATAACGAAATTGAAAAGTTCAAGTCTAGATCTTCTACATGCTTGGAGACAAGTATTTCAAATACTAAATCGAAAGCTTACTCTAATTGTGAATTGCTAAAAGGTAAACTTCATTAATCTCAGCAATCAATTCAACAAATGCTTTATCATGAGACTCTTTCTTGTTCTAATTGTCCAAAACTTACCACAGAATTAGAAGCATTGACTAGACAGTTGAAGGAATTTGCTACAAAAGAAAGATAATGCTTCCAAAAATCCTATGATAAAATCTATTAATTGCACAACTTGTCCCTTTCTAGCTAGAGAAAACGAGTACCTTAAGAACACTTCAGAGAGGTTCTCTTTTGGTAAGAAGAATTTGAACATGATTCTAGACAAATCAAAAATAAGTGTGAAAAATCATGCTCTAGGATATTTTGTTGAGTACGCCAAGAATAATCCTCCTAAGCTTGTTAAGCTTCTTGAACCAAGTAAATTTGAAGCAGAATATAAAATAAATTAAATTATATTTAAATCTGCTAGTTATTCAAAAGAGTTTTGTACGAAAGTGGGTGCTGTGAAGCAGATGATAGGACTTTTTCTATGATGTAAGACCAGCTAACGCGAGATGAAGAACATGTGCTTGAGTGGGTTTCAGTCTTTTACATCATTGCTTGACTAGAATATTTGATGGTTCTTCACTTCCTTTTATGGCTTCCAAGAGTTGTCACCTTCTGGTTAGACCATGTGAAAAAGGTGATATTGTCCTAAAAGTGGTCCTTGAGTTCCTTTCTCAGATTGCTCGTTTTCACTCCTAATTGCTTGATTCGTCTCTTTGGGCTCGATTGAGAAGTGAGTTGGGTGTATTGCTTGTCGGACCCGGATTTTTCAATCCAAAATTCTCTGTGATTTACTGCACTATTCCATGGATCAGTAGATAGTGCTCACTGGTACATTGCTGTATCAACCCATACATTGCATGCAATATACTGAACCATAATATTACATATCAGAGTTAAAATACACCATGTCGTGTGACAGTTTACAAAAGGGTCAATCAAGCCAAATACAACACAAAAGATAACAGCGGAAAGCATAAGCAAAAGTAAGTCCAACATCCACATGCAAGTGACTGAGGGGTAAATGTGTGCAACATATATTATCTAGGCCTAGATAATATATGTGCACACAATCTCCATTAAGTCTACATGTCTAGGACTCGAAATCGAAAACATCATCCTAGTTTTGTTCATTGGCTCCTCCATCCGCAGCAGGGGCGTCCTCATAGGCATAGTGGTCTTGGATCCTTATTTCTGATTTTGATAATGCGAGGGTGAACACAATCCACCGTGCTCCGCGAGCCAATACACAGTATGCAATAGATAACATACATGGCTTATTAAAGAAAGGCTCGGGTTATTTTATTTGCCATAAGTTGCTTTCAAAACATGTGACATAGAAACTTCCTAAGACCTAGCAATTTTAACTAAATCAGAGTTTTGTCAATATATGAAGGAGTGCAACAATAATAATAGCGATCTAGATTCCACTCACCATTACATGGTTTCTGCACCATATGCTAACCTTTTAGCGTTATAACCACTTACCATATTATTGGGGCGACACCCAGGGAAACACAAATCAGGGCTTTTCACTTCCCACCACCTTTCCAATTCCATCCATAAAGTTTTTGAAATATAACTATATCTGGTTAAGTTCCCATGTCCGCCCTTAACCCTGGGGATGGCTATTCGAATAGTTTTCATTCTGCAGAGTTGGTACATTTTACCCACAAGAGACAATCCGCTCGTTGCTCCACACGATTCCTTAATCATGCGGTTGACTAGACCATTATAGTAACTTTTCAAAATACCTCGTCCCTCCCACCATCTCACCCATATGGGCTTTTCCTACTTGCAGTGGGTCCCATAAGTTATGCGGGATGTTCTACCCCTAGCCCGCCGCGGTAAACTTCACCCTCAATGAGTGTCCCATTCAAGTCGTCACACAGACAGTCACTTACACTACCTCACCTCCTCCACCGATGAGATGACTTTCAGGGTCCTTACACTACCTCACCTCCTCCACCGATGAGATGACTTTCAGGGTCCAGTAAATCTACTAAGTCAAGTTGTACTTTACAGACTTGTGGTTGTACTTGTCATACACAGGAGGTCATGATAAGATTCAGTCCTTAGGGTTATCTGGGCGGTTCTACCACTAATCACACTCTCGTGCACCACTGCACCACACCCTTGAACCATTCGCCCAGATAGATAAGCAATTTGAGGTTTTTGGGAGCATTAAATAATCATATCAAAATATACCAGTCATTTCCACCATGACTTCCCAAACCAGTTTCTCATGATTGAAAGTGATGCTTGGGCATTTTGGTGCCCTTAAGTATCTAAGCAATTCTAAGCAATAGTGTATAATTACAGACTTATTTTCGAAACTTTTACCATTATAAATTTGCTAGGGTGGCAAGGCTCAAATACTCAAATGTTCCAAAAGAGTGTAATACTAACAAATTCATTAATGGGTATATAACTAGAATCTTGAAATCAAACATATATTTGCACATGAAATAATAGCATGTAATTTGATAATTTAAAATAGAAATAATTTGTAGAAAATATAGGTTCGACATGATCAAAGTATTAACTCGCCTTGGTCACAGTTAATTGGGTCTTGGTTGTCAGGAGTTGCTTCAGCCTCAACCTCTTCCTCTTGTGTCTCGTACGCTATTTTACGTTGCGTGGAGATTCGAATAAAAATCAGTAAATCAAACAAATTCTCACAAAAAATTGTGGCGGTGCTACCGGGCGGTCGAGCTGGGTTTTATAGCGGCAGAAAAGGGACTGGTGACAGGCGGGCAGTTGGCCGATCGTAGCAGGGGCATGGCGGTGGCGTGTCTATAGGGTTTCGAGACGGGACGGCGGCGCAGGGCGTGAAGCGGATGTGCGCTGACGCCAGAACAGGGAGGTGTCGAGAGCGTGTGAGCTGAGGTGGGACGTGACGGGAACAGGCAGCACTGTACATGACAGAGGCGGAGCGACTAGCACGGTGGTCAGGGCGATGCGACGGCGCGACTGTGGTGACGCTGCGACGGAGCTTGTGGCTGACGTCAGCGACGTGGACGCGCAGGCAGGCGGTGACCGGCGGTCCGAGCAGGCACGGCGGGGAGACAGCTGCTGCGGCGTTCAGGCGAGGCGGTTTGGCCGGGGCTGGCTATTAGCGAGGGACGGGGAGAAGAAGGAAGAGCCGGCTCGGTGGCTGGCTCGGACCGGGCCAAAATGCCTTCTTTTTTATTATTTTATTTTTATTTAGTTATTCTCTTATCATTATTTTGATATTATTATATTTTATTTATTTTATATTATATTTTATATATATTTACATATATTTTTCAGTGCTATTATTTTTATTTATTTGTTTATTTTATTATTATTATTATAAGCAAAAATTTTAGTTTTGATTCAAATTATATCCTTCCTCTTTTCCTATTCTCCTACCCTAATTGATGGATTATCTTTTCAGATTTGCTTTCAAATTATAAATTTCTATTTGTTGAAAACTTCAACCAAGATCCAAAGAAAAATCCATGAAAGTCCAAATATGAAGAAGATGCAGTTCAAAATATTTCAAAGGCTACACATTTCTTAGGACTCAATTTTTCAGTATGTTACATTGCTTTCTTTGGGATTATTCTGAGAGGGAGCTTGTTGTTTAAATTTTTCATGTGATGTGTTTATGATGCTTGTCAAATAACTCACCAAGTCCAAAGCATTGAGATCAATTTAGTAGTAGAGCTCTCTTTATCGTATTTACTCATATGCTGTGTAGCTTTGATCATGACTAGTTTTAATAATTTTTTTTACATTTGAATTAAAGCATGGCATGGTAGAATATTTTGACTAGATTAATGATAGATAGTACTTTGTGATGTTCATCTAAAAGGATTAGCTTGATTGTGAGTCTTATTTTAAATCTTGGCTATTAGGCTAGTATGTTTCATATTCCAATTTTTTATGATCACTCAATTGGCATGCTATTGAAAAGAAAAAATGATGAGAAAGAGACAAGTTAAAAGGATGTATGCTTCAAGCATACCATAGTTAAATAAAAGAAAAGGTACAAAAAGTGCACAAATGAAAAGAAACATGCTTCAAGGATGCCACCATTTAAAACAAGTTTGTTATTAATATGTTATCATGAAAAGAAGTATGCTACAAGCATGCCACATGCTTAAGAACTGAGTGTGGAGCAATATGTTGTTATATGAGATTGTTAGCTCGTCTAGATTTAAGATTTACTTCACTTTTAAGCTTTGACTTTT
The DNA here is from genome assembly GCA_017311315.1 of Dendrocalamus latiflorus. NCBI lineage: Eukaryota > Viridiplantae > Streptophyta > Magnoliopsida > Poales > Poaceae > Dendrocalamus > Dendrocalamus latiflorus. The sequence continues at coordinate 20,392,654 of CM029678.1, forward strand.
CGTTGTAATATCTTATTGTGATCTTTCTAATTGGTTTGGTCATAGTTGAGATGCATGTCATTAATCTAATTTACTCAATCATGCTAAAGACATGTTTAGAATTGCTTTATAGTATATGACTTTATATGATCTAGAGAGCTCTATTAAAAAATATGACTTGGACACATTCTTAGTTTAATGCAAAGTGACTTAGATGATTTACAAAGTTTATGGATGTATTCACTCTTTCCTCCTCTTTAGAATTATCCTCTCTCTGGAGATCTTGCTTTGCACCGATTCTTGGCCTCCTCACACTTCGCCGCCTCACACCTCGCCAAAATGTCCAACATGGACGCCTACCGCGTCACCCCAGCCAAGCAAACGACGACACCCAAGCCCGCGCCAGCCTACCACATTGCTCTGCACCAGGCTGGGCAGACCTGCAAGGGGGAGGGCAGATATGGCAAAGAAGATGACCTGGCCAGAACCAAGGGCGACGCTCGGTGCCGCGGGGCACCGCAACGACGCATGAACAGCAACAAGATTAGGTCGATGGAGTCGGACTACGGCTATTGGACTGGATGAAGTAATCCTGCACTTGAAATTTTCCATGTGTGCGCTGCTATCGTGGGGGATGGCGCACGTCACACAGGTTATGGCGCACATGGTGGATAGCCATTATGGCACTACCCTGTTTGCAGTTTCTAAGTCTTGCAGTTTTCAGTTTCTAAGTTTTCCAGTTTCCAGTTTCTAAAGTTCAGATTGTAATCTCTTTAAATAGTTGAATCAAGGATCAGAAAAGCTATAGGTTGTTTCTTGCAGCACCAAACATTTGTGCCGTTCCCACTTTATCCAATTCCGAGAGGTTTGTTTTTATGTGTGACTGTGTGATTCGCGAGTGAGTTCGCCGGGGCACTGCTAATAAGTGGTATCAGAGCACAATGTCAGCTCCTATGCGCGGCGTGTCATGAACTCCTTCTAGGCACAGGCACGCCCAATCACCCTCATCTTCCTCGCGTCGACCGCGACACCGTGATATCGATGGCCGCGAGGTCGTTGTCCGGGAGGTGATCAGGGAAGCCGGTGGTCCAGTGACCTACCCCATGCTCACGCACACAAATTACACCGATTGGGCGGTGTTGATGTGAGTGAACCTGCAGGCGCAAGGCCTGTGGGACGCTGTTTCAATTGGCAGCACCTCGTACCGCACCGACTACCAGGACTTCTCCGCCATCCTCCGCGCTGTGCCACCGGAGATGTTCCGGTCAATCGCCAGGAAGGATACTGCGAAAGAGGCCTGGGACGCCCTCTAGACCAAGCATTTGGGGGCCGATCACGTTCTCGAGGCGAAGGCCCAGAAGCTGCGACAAGTGTTCGAGGCACTAAGATTCAAGGACGGCGAATCAATCGAAAGACTTCGAGCTCTAGATGCAGGGGCTGGTGAGCGATCTCAGCCTCCTCAGCGACGTGATCCCAGAGGAGAAGATGGTTAGCAAGTTCTTGCGTGTCATCCCTAAGAGGTACCACCAGATCGCTGTCTTTATTGAGACGTTGGTTGATTTGAGCACCTTGACAGTCGAGGATCTCTCCGACCGGCTACTGGCCATCGAGGACTGGTACGACTCCGACAATGAGGAATCCGGTGGCCTGCTCCTCACAGAGGAGGAGTGGGTGGTGCGTACCAAGAAGCGCACCAAGCAAAGTTCAATGGCCAATGGCAGCGGAGCGAGCGGGAGCGGTGGCTCCGCTCAACGCGGGCGGCAGCGCAACCGCGGCCACAAGAACGCACGCGGAGGCGGCGGCCATGACACCAAGGCTGGGCCATCCCAGGCTACAGGCCGCGACGTCAAAAAGGACTAGTGCTGCTACTGTGGCAAACTGGGCCACTGGGACAAAGACTGTCGCAAGGCCAAGCACAACAGGGAAAACTTGGCCCAAGCAAATTTGCTGCAAGTAGAAGAAGGACAGCCTGACAGAAATGAGGCCACACTGTTGTTGGCCCAAGCCCACGCCTTCACCGCCAGCGCTGAAGTCTTAACCGGCGGGAGCGAGGTGTTTCTGAATGAGCAGCGCGCAATGGTGACGCTCGGTGACCCCGGCGACCCGATCGACCTTGCTTGGATTCTCAACACGGCGGTGTCAAACCACGTGACAGGGTCACGCGAAGCCTTCATCGAGCTTGACACCAACATCCGTGGCTCCGTCAAATTTGGCGATTGCTCCGGAGTGCAGATTGAGGGGCACGGCACCGTGCTCCTCTCATGCAAGACCGGCGAACACCGAGCTCTCACCGGAGTCTACTACATCCCTCGCCTGCGCTCGAACATCGTCAGCCTCGGCCAGCTCGATGAGTCCAGTTGTATGATCAGGATCGAGAACGGGGTGCTAACCCTCTGGGACTCGGCGCGCCAGCTGCTGCTGTGAGTTCGGCGTGACGCAACCCGGTTCTATGTGCTCAATGTCAACATTGCACAACCGGTTTGTCTCACGCTCAAGAGCAGAGATGAAGCCTGGTTGTGGCGTGGCATGCCAGGTTTGGCCACCTAAATCTGGAGTCTCTACGCAAGGTCGGCCACCGTGACATGGTGTGCGAGCTCCCTGTGATCGACCACGCCGACCAAATCTGCGATAGCTACCTTGTGGGGAAGCAACGTCGAGCATCTTTCCCACAGGAAGCCAAGTACCGTGTGGAGGGACGCCTCGACCTTGTTCATGGTGACCTCTGCGGGCCGATCTCTCTAGCGACACATGGCGGCAAGAAGTATTTCCTCCTTCTCGTTGATGACCTCTCCAGGTACATGTGGCTGATCCTGCTGGCCAGCAAAAGCGACGCACCAGCAACGATTAAACACTTCAAGGCTGGGGTAGAGGTGGAGACCAGCTGCAAACTGCGCGTGCTGAGGACTGACCGCGGTGGTGAATTCACCTCTGTGGAGTTCAGCCTCTACTACGCCGAGCAGGGGATTGGGTGCCACCTCACCGCGCCCTACTCACCGCAACAGAACCGCGTCGTGGAATACCGCAACCAGATGGTGCTGGCCATGGCGCGGTGCATGATGAAGGCGACGGACATGCCCAACGAGTTCTGGGGGGGGAAGCAGTGACGACGACGGTCTACATCCTAAATCGATCGCCCACGAAGAGCGTCCCCGACAAAACTCCATACGAGGCGTGGCATGGTCAAAAACCTGCTGTGTATCATCTCCGCACGTTCGGATGCGTGGCGCATGTGAAGGTGGTGAAGCCGCACTTGAAGAAGTTGGAGGATCATAGCAAGGCCCTGGTGTTCCTCAGCTACGAGCCCAGCAGCAAGGCCTACCGCGTCTACAACCCAGCCACCGAGCGCATGTGGGTCACACGCAACATGGTGTTCGACGAAATGGGGAAGTGGAATTGGGAGAAGCATGAGTCAGGTACAGGCGCATCAGTTGATTCATTCACGGTCCATTATGAGGTGCAGCCTGTCGACGCTAACACTGCTTCACCAAGCCCACCGCCTTCTGATGCGTTGCCGCCGGAATCAACGGTGCCTCCCTCCGAGCCGCCAAGTCCACAAGTGGAATTTGTGTCGCCCCCCATGGCGGACCCGAACCTTGATGACGATTTTGGCGCTCCACGGCGTTACCGTAGCATCACCAACATCAACGCCACCTCTGAGCCAGTGGAGCTTGAATCGGACGAGCTCTACCTCCTCGCTGCCGAGGAACCAAGTAGTTTCACTAAGGTGGAGCGTGGCGTGAACTGGCGCAAGGCTATACTCGAAGAGATAGGCTCGATTGAGGACAATCGCACGTGGGAACTAGTCAACCTCCCCGACGGCAAACGACGACCCATTAGACTCAAGTGGGTCTACAAGCTCAAGAAGGATGAGACTAGTGCCGTCATCAAGCACAAAGCTCGTCTCGTCACAAAGGGGTACGTTCAGAAGCACGGCATCGACTATGACGAGGTTTTCGCTCCTGTCACATGGATGGAATCCGTGTGATTGCTGCTCGCCATCGCCGCACAAAAGGAATGGTCGGTTCATCACATGGATGTGAAGACGGCGTTCCTCAACGGCGATCTGGAGGAGGAGTTGTATGTGGCGCAACCTCCCGGCTTCATCAACGATGAACACCCAAACTAAGTACTCCGGTTGAGGAAGGCGCTATATGGTCTCCGTCAAGCACCTCGAGCTTGAAACGCGAAGCTGGATGCGAGCCTCCTCGATCTGGAGTTCACACGGAGCTCCTCCGAACACGCCGTGTACACTCGCGGGACCAGCACAGCGCGTCTCATGGTCGGCGTCTACGTCAACGACCTCATCATCGCGGGCGCCAGCAACGGGGAGATCACCAAGTTCAAGGGGGAGATGAGCTCACTCTTCCGTATGAGTGATCTTAGACTCCTCAGCTACTACCTCGGTATCGAAGTACATCAACAAGAGGGGATCACAATCAGTCAGTCTGCGTATGCATGCAAAATTCTGGAGAACGCAGGTATGTCGGGGTGCAATCCGACGTGCGTGCCCATGGAAGCGCGATTGAAGCTTAGTAAGTGGAGTGATACACCGCCGGTGGACGTCACCAAGTATCGGAGCATCGTCGACTGTCTCCGGTACCTGGTGCACACGCGGCCGGACATTGTCTACGCCGTCGTCTATGTCAGCCGCTTCATGGAGTCGCCGCGTGACGACCACTACGCCGCTGTGAAGCACATTCTGCACTACATCGGTGGTACGCTCAACCTGGGCGTGACGACCACTATGCCGTTGCAGGGGTACAGCGACAGCGACATGGCAGGCGACATCGACGACCGAAAGAGCACTACTGGCGTGCTATTCTTTCTCGGCCAGAATCCAATCACCTGGTAGTCACAAAAATAGAAGGTTGTGGCTCTGTCATCATGCGAGGCGGAGTACATTGCTGCCTCGACTGCGGCCTGCCAGGGAGTTTGGCTGGCGCGGCTGCTCGTTGAAATCCATGGCGGCGAGACAGAGGCCGCCGTGCTCAAGGTGGACAACAAGTCCGCTATCTCTTTGTGCAAGAACCCTATCTTTCATGGCAGGAGCAAACACATTGACACCCGGTACCATTTCATCAGAGAATACATCAAGGAAGGGAAGGTCGATGTCGAGTTTGTTCCCTCAGGAGAGTAGCTCGGTGACATTCTCACGAAGCCACTCAGCCGCGTCAAGTTCCTTGATCTGCGCAGGAGGATTGGCATCAAGGAGATTGCCACAAGGCGTCAGGATTAGGGGGAGATTTGTTGGACTGGATGAAGTAATCCTACGTCTGAAGAAATTTTCCATGTGTGCACTGCTATCGTGGGGGATGGCGCACGTCACACAGGTTATGGCGCACATGGCGGATAGCCATTATGGCACTGCCCTGTTTGCAGTTTCTAAGTTTTGCAGTTTTCAGTTTCTAAGTCTTGTAGTTTTCAGTTTCTAAGTTTTGCAGTTTTCAGTTTCTAAAATTCAGATTGTAATCTCTTTAAATAGTTGAATCAAAGATCAAAAAAGCTACAAGTTGTTTCTCGCAGCACCAAACACTTGAGTCGTTCCTAGTTTTTCCAATTCCGAGAGGTTTGTTTTTGTGTGGGGGGATTGCATCATATACCCAGTGGCGAAGCTACATTGATGGCTGTGGGTGCGGATGCATCCACAGAAAAATGAAAAACCAATACTATAATCGAATTTTTACCATGGTTGCAACTTAAATTTCTACACTCACAAGACAAGCGCATCCCCCTCCGATTTGTTCTAGCTTCGCCACTGCATATACCCTCCCCTTAGTTGGGGATTTCAGGATTTACCCTCCCACCTCAATGACATGTGACATGTGGGGTCATCATAAGTCACTGACGCGTGGCCCAGGAGGGTAAATCCTGAATTTACATCTGAGAGGAGGGTATATGATCAATAAAACGTTTTGTGTGTGACTGTATGATTCGCGAGTGAGTTCGCCGGGGTGCGGCTGATAACGGCGAGGACTCCTCAGCGATCCCAGATCTGAGGGCTTCTCGTCCCAGAACGCGGCGCGGAAGCCAACGCACGTCGGCGCCAGGGGCGCGCAAACGCCAGCCCACGAGCCCATCAACCGAGCGACCATGGCCCTGGCGAGGTAGGCCACGAGCCGCTCGCCCCACGACGACGCGAACGGCTAGGCCAGTTGCGAACTTGCGATAGCTCGAGGAGCGCCTCAATGGTGTCCACGAGGTTGCCCACCGACATGGCCACCGCGCACTCCAAGAGCAGTGCGATCATCTGCACGCCGTGGACCTCCTCCTCTTCCTCCTCACCTCGGCCGAGCTCCTCCGTCGCCGGCTCGTCGTCCAAGCACGGGATCTGACTTCTGAGAGGAGGGAACAGATCTAGGAGTGAGAGAGAGGAAGAAAGAAGGAAAAAACGGGCGGAGGAAGGGCCCGCCGCCGCCGCGGGGAGGGGCGGTGGAGGGAGGAACTCTCGGCGGCTTTATGCGGGCAACTCCAGCGGCCCCAGGACGAGTCTGGTTGAAGGAATTGATGGAAATAATCACAAAAGAATACGGGTAGCAACAGTTGAACAGCCAATTCAATTGCTAGTATGACTACTGTGCTTTTATGCTGGTTCTTTACAGGCTGAATTCTGCAATATAATCTTGTTAGATACAAAATGTATAAAATGCCGTCAAGAGTGATATCTAGACTCTCTTTTATATTGACCATGCGACTCTTCGGCGCTGACATGCTTAGCATGCTGCGTGCTTCTATGCATTACAACACAAGCATGCTTAGCAAGAGTGATCATGGGTCTTACTTGCAGACCCAAGGACACTTGTGTGCCCAAGAATTCCTCCAGTTTCTAAAATAACATGCTAAACGGCATTTCTGGCACGCTCCATTGCTCCGGTTGATCCTTCTGTGAGGGCCTGTTTGCAACACAGGAATTTTGCAAGAGTTTTACAAAAATAGTTCAATTCCCACTAGAGTCAGGAAAAAGTCCCACGTTTCCAAACGGGCCCGGACTCCCAACTTCCACAACTCGTCTCACACATGCCGGTGATGAAAGCAGGGATACTATGATTAGACACCATGGGCGATGTAATAGCACGGAGAAAAAGGAGCTTACACCGCCATGTTAATGGGTATGTGTCAGAAGTTCGTGCCTTCTTCTGTTTGGGAACACACTAATAATTACTAAGGGGATGCCCAAGAATTTTTGGCATGCTTTAGTGGTGTTTTGTCCTTGTGAATGTAACAGAATAATAACGTGCAGATGATTCAGTCCTCCACGAAAATGACAAGGAAAAGAAACATAATAACAACAAAAATTAATCTCTGAAACTCTGAAGGTGCAACACGCGCTGGGAATCAGCTGCCACACCAACACATCTACCATATTGTATTGCATCTTTTAATATCTGATATTGTGTAACATGTCAAGAATTCGTCTTTCATCTTACTTACAGTCTTACATACAATCTTCAGAAGTTCCTCTCTTGAAACTCCTGATTTTGTTTTCTGTGGTTTGGACTAATGATATTTCATGCTTCGTAAGAAAGCAAAAGGTCTTTTACATTCCAAAAAGAAAGAAAACAAAAAGGGCTGATATTTCCAGCTTAATACCTTATAGCTCATCTCAGGCAGTAAAAACCAACTAACCCTCATACCCTAAGCTGAAGCCCGACAAAAGTACAGTAATATACATTGACAACACAGGCCTGGGAAAGGAGATAAAGTCTAGCAATGAAATAATTAACATCGCTAGAAAATTAGCAGCGTCCAGCTAACTTTCACAGCCACACAAAACATCTCAGAGTACCTTGATTCAGCTGGGTCAAACGAGGGTCGTCTTCCCTCGAACTTCTGATGCATCTTATGTGATCATGGAATTCCAGTTGCGCTGTAATGCCGGAAGAAGGGACTTTTAAATGCTGCCGTTCTGAAAAGTGCATTTTGCCTTCGAACTATTGAACTCTGTTGTGCAGCCCATGAGAAGATGCTGGAGTTCTGGAAGTGGCATTGTTGCATTGCAGTCCAGCTTCTGACCATCACAAGGTCTGCCAATCGAATCAGGGGAGCTAATATTGTATCTTTGTCAATGATACATATATACTTAGGGAACTTAATTAGTATCTACGCTCATACAAAAGAAAGTAGCATATGTTTTGAAGTAACTGGGTGGCTATCAATGATCCATTTGGTATGTACCTGAAGCTGATGTAGTGTATGTGAAATTCTCTTGTTGGATAAGTATGGAAGGACAGAACCTAAATAACATAACTTGTATAAATATTGTAAAAGTGGAAAGTGCATATTGTTATTATTTTTGAACTGGAGAAACTGCTTGCCTTTTAGTTACTACTTGTTCCTATGATCCTATCAGATCTGTACTCTGTAGTCTACTAGTCTGTACATTTCTATGTGAAGATATACATGAACATGTAAAAAGGAATCCGTTAGTTTTAGTTGAAAAACTGTAAAATCACATCAGAAAGTACTTAAAGTTGCTTTAATTCTACCTATGAACAAAACAGCAAACCCTTACCTTGGGGAGCAGCCACGTCTTGCGATCACCTAATCCTTTTCCATAGTTCATTCTGGATGACAATAACATTGCTGACGTGACTAATCTTCATAAGATCTTCATTGCATTCATTTGGTTCTTTCTTTTCTCGAAGCTTCTCTACGAGCTCTTCTGATGTTTCTTCCAGACGTAGTATCTCAAGGGCCGTAAGGTGCTCAATACCATGAGGAAGAAACTTCAGATCGGGACAGTCTTTGAAAACTAGCTCAACAAGGTTTGCCATTGCTCCTTCTTCTATTTCAACTTGGGTGAGCCTCGGAGAGTCCCGTATAAGTAGATAACAAAGTTTTGGAAATGACCTAGCAGAAAAGCGCAGCTTCTTCCCTTCATAAGCCTTACAAAGCAGAAGGTGACGTAAACCATGCAATGACACGAGGCTGGAAAAGGAGTCTTCGTCGAGTTTGGAGAATGCCAGCCTCAATCGAGTGAGGCCACTAAGGTGGGACCAAGACGAGAAAACCTGAGGCATTGATGTTTTTTCTAGCTGCCCTTCCAAACCAAGAAAATAGAGGGTTTGAGGTAAACAAAGTCCTTCCAGCTGCAGCACTTCCTTCTCACCTAGAGCCGTAATTTGAGAGACCATGAGGTCGTGATCCCATAAGAGTGATGAGAAATTGACAAGGGTTTAGGATAGTCGAGTTTGGTTTGGGTGGTTTTGACCATGTCGTTGCGTGGTGCAACGGGCTCGGTCGGACTTGGTCAAACTTGGTCGTATTCGGGTTAGGTTGCATATGTGAAGAACGGGAATAGATGAAGCGTTCTCACCTCGTCACGAGGCCGCATGAGTTTATTTAAAGGCTGGGCAAATCGCCAAAAGATTACAAGATGCTTATCTCTTGTGTATATCTCTAACTGCCAAAGAAAGATGATTCTATTTACAACAGATTGATTCTACCGGAAGCTATACAAATATAGGACTCCTATGCATGGCAGTTAAGATATACATGAGGATAGCACAAACGTATACAATTTGATCTTCTAAACTTTCCTTGTTAACAGCCTCCCTCAATCACAACTTTCTCAAGTTGAGATTGTGTTTGAACTCTTCGAGTTTTTGTACTGAAAGAGGTTTCGTGAAACCATCTGCAACTTGATCACCGGTAGGTATATATTTGACATCCAATAACTTCTGATTAACTCTTTCTCTGACAAAATGATAATCTATCTCAATATGCTTAGTTCGTGCATGAAAGACTGGATTAGCCGTAAGATATGTGGCACCAATGTTATCACACCATAACTTAGCTGCTGGAGGACTTTCAATTTTTAGTTCATTTAATAAAGTTTGTACCCACATTACTTCAGCAGTAGCATTAGCTAAAGATTTATACTCAGCTTCAGCACTAGATCGTGACACTGTTGCTTGCTTTCGTGCACTCCAAGATATGAGATTTGTTCCTAAGAATATTGCAAATCCACCTGTTGATCTTCTGTCATCAGGACATCCTGCCCAATCTGCATCAGCAAAAGCACTAACAAGTGTGGATTTTGACTTACTGATGTGAAGTCCAATACTCAGTGTATGCTTTAGATATCTCAAAATTCTTTTGACTGCAGTCCAATGCAATGTAGTTGGAGAATGCAAATATTGACAAACTTTGTTTACAGGAAAAGAAATATCAGGTCTGGTTAATGTTAAGTATTGTAGGGCACCAACAATACTTCTGTACCTTGTGGAATCTTCAGATCCAAGCTGATCTCCTTGAGCAGTTAGTTTTTCAGAAGTTGACATAGGTGTACTTACTGGTTTACAGTTTAGCATGTTCACTCTCTTAAGCACATCTGAAGCATATTTTTCCTGAGTCAGAAGTATACCTTCTTGAGTTCTTTTTACTTCAATACCTAGAAAGTAGTGAAGTTCTCTGAGATCCTTGAGAGCAAATTCTGTCTTGAGATCTCTGAGAAGTGCCATAGTTGCATCTTTGGATGAGCTAGCAACAATTATATCATCAACATAAATGAGCATAAAAATGATAATATTTCCTTTGTTATAATAAAACAAAGATGTGTCCGTCTTGGATGGCTGAAAACCAAGTTTCTGCAACTTTTCACTAAGCCTGGAGTACCATGCCCTTGGAGCTTGTTTTAGGCCATATAACGACTTATCCAATTTGCAAACATGATCCATCATTGCTTTATTCTCATAACCTGGGGGTTGTTTCATAAATACATCTTCCTCTAGAACACCATGCAAAAACGCGTTCTGTACATCTAATTGGCGAAGACTCCATCCTCGAGAGACGGCAATAGATAAAACAAGTCTAATAGTAGCTGCCTTAACTACAGGACTGAAAGTATCTTCATAGTCAATGCCATACCTTTGCTTAAAACCCTTAGCAACCAGTCTAGCTTTGTATCTGTCTATTGATCCATCTGCTCTTCTTTTGATTTTGTAGACCCATTTGCAGTCAATTAAATTCATATCTTTCCTTGGTGGTACTAAACGCCAAGTCTTATTTTTCATCAAAGCTGTATATTCAACATCCATAGCATCCTTCCATTGTTTATTCTGCAAAGCCTCCTGTAGATTGTCAGGTTCACCAGTGGAAGTCAGAAAGCCATACCTTATTCTGCCATCGGTGACAACTTTTGGCTTCACAATGCCGTGCTGCAGACGAGTGACAGGCTGATGTTGACCGATCGAACCATGAGGTACTGGATCGCCCGGTCCGAATAAATTTTCTTCGGGAGTAACTGCTGTGTCTTGTACGGGCGGGACAGAGACAAGACCTGATGTCGTACCTGAGACAGATAATGGAGCGGGAAAACTCATCTCGATGGCTGCCCCGTCCGTGATTACTTCATGCATGCCGTTATCTTCCTGTATGCCGTTATCTCCCTGCATGCTGCTCTCGGCTGTATACTGCATGTCTCCGTTATTTCCCTGCATGCCGTCATGATCCCCATGCAAACCGCTTGTATTACTTGGATCATCACCCTGCAGCACAACATCCACTGCAAAATTGTCTTGTGAATTATCAATAGAATTAGTAGCAGGGTCATTGCATTGGTCACCTATTTGTTCTCCCCCATGACCAAAAGGATTTAATAGGGTAGATGGAAGAAGGAGAATCTCTGATTTGAGTCTAGCACCGGCATTTGGATGAAGGCTTCAGAAGGGAAAAACTTCCTCATCAAATACAACATCCCGGGAAATATAGATTCTACCAGTTGAGATATCAAGACACTTAAAACCTTTATGCATATTACTGTATCCAAGAAAAGCACACTGTTTGGAGCGAAATTGAAGTTTTCGATTATTGTAGGGACGGAGATTTGGCCAACATGCACACCCAAAAGTGCGAAGAGACAGATAATTTGGCTTTACTTGAAAGAGACGCTCCAAAGGAGTCATAGATTGAATTACTTTGCTAGGAGTTCGATTAATTAAATATGTGGCTGCAAGAAAAGCTTCGTCCCAAAATTTCAAAGGCATTGCTGCATGAGCAAGAAGGGATAGGCCAACTTCTACTATGTGTCGATGTTTTCTCTCAGCTGATCCATTCTGTTGATGTGTATGGGGACAAGAGACTTGATGAGATATTCCTATTTTTCTAAAGAAGGAATTTAGCTTCTCATATTCACCTCCCCAATCACTTTGTATGGAGATAATTTTCCTATCAAATAATCGTTCCACAAGATTCTGGAATTCACGAAATTTTTGGAAAACCTCAGACTTGTGTTTAAGCAAGTAGATCCAAGTGAATTTGCTATAATCATCAATAAAGCTGACATAATATTTATTCTTTCCAACAGATTCAGGAGCAGGCCCCCATACATCAGAAAAGATCAATTCTAAAGGAAAATGCGACACACTAATAGACTTGGAATAAGGTAACTGATGACTTTTCGCCTGTTGACAAGCATCACAGACTGAATTTTTATTGGAATCTAAAGAACATGGGAGATTATTTAGGTTCACAACTTGTTGGACGACTGGAACGGCAGGATGTCCTAGACGATTGTGCCACCTTAATAGGGATGGTTTGATGACACTGTATGCCTGTTTACGTGCCATGACTGGAGTGGGTGGAAGAGGATATAGTCCTCCCTTACATTTTCCTTGAAGCAGAACCCTCTTCGTTGCCTGATCCTTGATCAAAAAATAATTTGGATGAAACTCAAGGAAAACTTGGTTATCAGTAACTAAACGGTGAACAGAGACAAGATTTTTCTTGGCTTTTGGAACGTGTAGCACATTATTAAGAAGAAAATTACGTTGAGGGGTATGAACAATAGTACGACCAATGTGTTCAATGCCCATACCTGCGCCACTTGCCGTATGAATTTGTTCCACGCCATGATACTTGTCATGAACTGAAAGTTTGTCAAGTTCACTGGTGATATGGTCAGTTGCGCCCGTGTCGGTGTACCAATTTGTATCGACACCATATGATGTCACAGCATTAGCAGCTATCTTCTTCTCAGGAACATACTCCTCATCAAACCTATACCAACAGTCAAGTGCTGTGTGATTCGGCTTGTCACAAACCTGGCAGCGAATACGGTTATCAGTATTGCTGTTAGAACCGCCTCGGCCGTAAGGCTTCTGGTTGCCACGCCCGCTGCGACCGCCACGACCATTGCCTCGGCTGCCTCGACCGCGCTGTGAGCCACCACGTCCGCGCATAATAGCGTTAACTGAACTCTGAGATCCCATGGTACCCTGCAGCATGTTCATCCGGTTTTCGAAGCCAATGAGTTGAGAATATACTTCGCTCACCGAGACAGGATCAGATCGACCCAGTATGGTTGTCACAACCGGGTTGAAATCGACGTCGAGGCCATTGAGGATGTAAGAGATGAATTCTTCGTCATCTAGAGATTTGCCGGCGGCTGCCATCTCATCAGCATATCCTTTCATCTTGCCGAAGTATTCCGGCATTGTCATGGAGCTCTTCTGGGTGCTCGCCAGCAGCATGCGGGTATTAACCACACGCGCTCGAGTCTGAGAGGAGAACATATCCTCTATTGCTTTCCACACCTGGGCCGCGCTCGTCATGGAGGCGACATGAGTGAGGATCTCTCTTGACAGAGAGGAGAGAAGATGCCCCAGAACCTGCTGGTCCGAGGCTACCCACTTGGCATATTCAGGGTTTGATTCTTTAACATCTTTGTCACCGGATTTGATGACGATTGTCTTCGGCGGAGCCACCGCAGTTCCGTCGAGGAACCCGGTGAGTTGCGCACCACGTATAGCCGGCAAGACCTGCGCCTTCCACAGCATGTGGTTGCTTTTGTTTAACTTCTTAGTTACTGGATAAGCCATCGATGCGCCGAACGCTGGTGATGGAGAGGAGGATGATGCGTTCGCCATAGATGCGTTCTTCAGAGGTTGGCTCTGATACCATGTGAAGAACGGGAATAGATGAAGCGTTCTCACCTCGTCACGAGGCCGCATGAGTTTATTTAAAGGCTGGGCATATGCATGGCAGTTAAGATATACATGATGATTCGACAGGTTTGGACTTCATCTGTGGTAAGAATGAGGTTATTTACGCTTTCACGTATCGAGCGGTGCTATTTGATGTGTTTCTTGTCTGTGTGGCTGCAGGACATCGAGGCGGAGTCGTGGCGAGACACGGTGGACCGGACTAGGCGCAGGTGGCGCTGAGGTCAGAACGGTCGGGATGTGTCGAAGACGACGTGGACTCGAGGTGGTTGCGAGGCGTGCGAGGCAAGGAGCGCAGAAGCTTCCCGGAAGGTGCACGAGGGGCAAATCGGGAAATTCGCGTGGCTGCACAAGCGGGAGCGGGCTCCGTTGGACGTAGCGGGCGTAACGGGGCGGAGACCCGTTAGCCATGGGCTATATAAAGGATTGAGGGGCTGCATGCCCACTTGAGCATTTTGGAGGGAATTAGGGTTAGCTCTAGTCAAAAGAGGCTTTAGGAGGTGGTTTTCCTTTAGTCTTTAGTGGTTGGAGAGGCAGAGTGGTGCTCCCTCTGTCCCCTACGATGGTTTCTAGATAGAACAGAGTGTTCTTCCTCCTTCCTAAGCATGTATGGGTTGTGTTCTTGAGAGGGAGAGGGAGAGGATTGTGTAGAGAGTCTTGTAATCACTTCCTTGTTCTAATGTCCAGGCGTATGGGGACTCCTCTATATTCCTTTTGATCTATTGAATGGAAATCTGAAGTTTTTATTCTCTGGGTGCTCTCTGTTCTTCGATGTCTCTCTTGGCTTGATTTGTGAGATTTTGTGTTTCTTGTTGTTTCTTGTTGGAAAGGCCCAAAATGGGTTGCTATGACATGGTAGATGCTCAAAAGCCATTTGGCTAGTAAATCTTCATAGCAAACCAAGTTTAATTTCAGATTTAAGTTTTTGGGCTCCTCTGTTCATGTTTTTCCTCTTCTAGGGTTTTGGTGGAATTCTTGTTTCCCTTGGAGAAATGGCATGAAATTTGACCTGGATTATCCCATAGCTATTGCTAACATATTCTCAAAGTTTCATGGTCAAAGGATCAAGGGTTGGAGAGTAATTTGAGTTTTTGTGCCTCACTCTGAAAAGGTTCAGTTTTGGGCAAATTCTGAATTTCTTGTTTTTGTGTTGATTTCTCTAAAATCCAAAGGTCCTAGGACTATTTGGGACATATTCTTGAAGCTTGTGACTTGAGGGATTTAAAAGTTTTAGCATCAATCCTTTGGCTTAAGTGATTTTCAGGTTTTACTGTCTTTGTGAGCAGTTTTCAGGCAGCAGTGTACTTGCTGTTTTACTGCAGTTTGGACAGCATTTTGGGACTTCAAAACCCATTCGGCAGTAGCAGCGAAATACTCTTTTCGGCTGTACTTTCTTTCTGTGGTTGGTGCTCTTGTGCTTTGTAGTTCTCTCGGCAAGGAACATTGCTGCTTGTATGCATGCCATACGGTTTTGAGAAGCAATCTTTGACTGCTTCCAGTTTGCTCAAACTCTTTAGTATCCTTTTCTTTTTATTCTTTTTCGGATTTTCCTCTATTTTGCATGCATATCAAACGACATTATTTTGAGCTGAATTTTTTACTGGTTAATCTCTGATTTATGCTGAATTTGTTGGTATCACATGCGTTCCAGAATTCAGCAAAATTATTTTTAAGTTTTCTGTGAGTTGCGTTGTTTTGCATCTTTTGAAAAATCAGTGTTCGATTTCTCGGGGGCGATATTGAAGCGAGTGACATTCACCCCCCTCTGTCGCCATTTCGGTCCTACAATTGGTATTAGAGCCGGTTAGCTCTAATTCATAGATCTTAACCGGTCTCAAAAGCCATGGCGACGGACAAGTACTCGACCAAGCCGCCCGTGTTCGATGGCATCGATTACCCCTTCTGGAAGAGCCGAATGGAGACATACATCCAGGCCCAGGGGTATGCCATCTGGCGGAAGGTCAAGGTACGATTCGTTGTTCCTACCGATGAGAACATCAATGCCGGGAATATGGCTGATGTTGAGGCGAATGCAAAGGCAAGGAACATCATCATCCAGGGGTTGAGTCGTAGCGAGTTTGACCGTATATCTCACCTGTCGTCCGCCTATGACATCTGGGTGACCCTCGACGCATACCATGAGGGCACCACCCAGATCAAGACGGTTCGACAGGACCAGTTCAAGCGCGAATACAACAAATTCGAGATGCTTGCTGGTGAGTCCCTGGACGAGTGCTTTTCGCAATTTCACAAAATCTTGAGCAACCTCCGAGCGGTCGGTCTCACATACCCCGACTCGGACAACGCTCGTCAGATGCTCGCGGCACTCGATCTGCGCGTGTGGGAGATGAAGGTGACCACCATCAAAGACACGACAGACCTCTCGACCCCGACTCTTGACGCGCTGTACTCGCGCCTCAAGACTCACGAGATTGACGTTGTCTCTCGTCGGTCGAAGTCACAGTCGATGGCTTTGGTCACCGATCCCAGTTCGGCTTCTGGTTTTTCTGCCGATTCGCTTTGTGGGTTCTCCCTAGCTGCTCTATGTGACGTAACTGATGATCAGTTAGAGCAGCTAGAGGATGAACAGCTGGCCCTCCTAGCTCGGAAGTTCTTCTATGCTTACAAGAGGAGAAGGGACAGAAAGAGAGGCAGACCAGTCATCTGCTTCGAGTGTGGTGGCCCCAACCACATTCGAGCGAACTGTCCCAAGCTGGAGAAGGGCAAGAACGACTACGGCGGTTCGGGCAAGAACGACTACCCCGACAAGAACCGCAACAAGAAGACTCCAGCTCAGACGCCGGGAAAGAAGAAGTTCCGCAACTTCGGAAAGGCCAAGAAGCTTTTCCACCGCGTCCTCACCGCTTTCGACGACCTCGACCTCAGCGAGGTGGAGGGATGGAGCGACGACGACGGGACGGGTGACCAAGAGCCCAAGGATGGCGGCGATGACTTCTCCGGCATGTGCTTCATGGCCCTCGAGGGCGAACTCAGCGACAACGAGCTGTACTCCGACTCGGACGAGGTATGTCCCACCTACGACCAGCTTAATCATGCTTTTCTTAAGCTAGGTGGTTTTCATGCTAGAGCTAGGGCTAGGTGTACTGAGTTAGAGAAGGAAGTAGACAGATTGTCACTAGAGATTATTGCTCTTACATCTGGTCCCTCTAGTGACGACTGTGACACATGCTCTGCCTTGTTGGGTGATATGGAGAAGTTAAGGACCTCGCATGATAGTTTGTCCTCTGAGCTTGATATTGTTAAGGTGGAGAATGTTAGTCTGCTTGCTGAGTTAGAGATGAGTAGGATTGCTGTTGCTGCACCTACTGTTGTCGTTGAGACTACTTCTTGCACCTCATGTGAGGATAAGGACAATGCTTTTAGAGGTCTTTATACCATGCTGCTTGATCTGCCCGAGACTTGTGAAAGTTGTAATAATCTGAAGATGAACCTAAAACGGGCAGATCATAAAATTTCTGAGTTATATGCTTGGTTGTGTGAGCCAGCTGCTTCATGTTCAAACTGTCCAAAGTTAACTGCTGAACTTGAATCTGTCTCAAAACAGTTTCAAGAAATGATTGACAACAACAAGAAAATGGCTCAGTATACGACTAAGGATCCTGTTAGCTCACCATGCATTAGTTGTGATAAACTAAAACTTGAACTCGTTGCTTTGAATGACAAATGTGTGAAGCTAACTAAGGACTTACTAGAGAAGCCACAATCTGGTTGTGATGTGATTGATGGTGTGGGGGAGAAGCCCCAGGGTAAGGGTGAGACGCCTAGAGACGCGAACCAACCTGCTAGTAGTAGGACTGTCCCCTCAGAGTCGGCTGTGCGTGCACAAGCCATTCTTTCCTCTACTGTTGGTTCTTCTTCTGCTCCCTTACCTCCTGCTGTTCCCTCTTCTCCCTGCTCTTCTTGCACCTCTCTCTTTCGGGAGTGTCAGTACCTTATGAACACTCTCGAGAGATTTGTAGGAGGCAAGAAGAAGCTTAATCTTATTCTAGACCAATCCAAGATTTGTAAGTTCAATCAAGGTCTAGGATATGATTTCTATGAGGATATGAGGAAGCATCCTCCTGCTATTCTCAGACCCATAGTGGGAGGTGTGATCGAGGTCGAGCCCAGATCTGATGAGGTCAAATTCAAATCAGCGGGTTTTGTCCAAGGGATCTCTGACTGTAAGGTGATTCCACCTGTTGCTTCGGCCTCTCAGAAGGCGAAGCATCTTCGTGCTACTTCCACCTCTCAGAAGGTGAAGTACCACTGCACCTTCTGTTAGAAGGATGGGCACTCGATCGAGAGATGCTTCAGGCGCGCCAGGATTGCGCGTAGAGACCGTGCAGAGGCACTTAGGCGTATTCAGGGTCAGCCCCAGATCCTGAGTGCACCTAAGACTAGCACGAGGTCCAGGTTTGCTTCTGACAGGTTTGGGCAGCATCGAGGACTTGGTTTTTCTGAGTCTTCTGGTTTTCGTCCTCGTGTTGCTCCGGGTCGTGACTTTCGCCGTCCTGAGGGTACATCTCGTTTCCCCCGTCGAGACAGTTACCCACGGCGTGATCAGCGTGTTGCCGGTGTTCCGACTCGCTCTCCCGTAGCAGTCGGACCCCGCAACAGCTTTAGGTCTGCTCACAGACCTTCTGCTTCTTTGAGTCACGGAGAGCGTAGGGTAGATAGAGGTCAGTCGTGCTTGACTACTTCATTTGCTCCACGTGTTACTCAGTATTGGGTGCCAAAATCACTCTGATTTACCCAGTACTGAGACTTTACTCTCTGTTTGACTCAGGTTCGCCGGGTAGGGAAAGAGAAGGTTTGGCTTGTAGACTCCGGTTGTTCTCGTCATATGACCGGAGACTCCCGTTGGTTCTCCTCCCTAGCCCGCGCTCCAGGTGATGAGACGATCACCTTCGGAGACGCTTCGTCTGGGCGCGTCATCGCCAAAGGTACTGTGCATGTTAATGCTTCTTTTATTCTTAAGGATGTTGCCTTGGTTAGTAAGCTACAGTACAATTTGCTTTCCGTTTCTCAGCTTACCGATGACGGTTTCGAGGTGAGCTTCAAGAAAAACGCTTGCAGAATTCTTGACTCTTTGGGTAGTCTGGTTTGCGGGATTTCTCGTTATGGGAGGATCTTTCGTGCTGATTTCTCTGAGTCTTCTGGTGATCCTCTCAGGTGTTTAGTTGCTTCTGAGTCCTCTTTCTGGCATAGGAGACTTGGTCATATTGGGTTTGACCATTTGACTCGAGTTAGCGGCCACGATCTCATTCGTGGTTTGCCGAAACTCAAGATGGTCAAAGATCTAGTTTGTGCTCCATGCCGGCACAGCAAGATGGTTGCCGCTTCTCACCCTCCGGTCACAGTTACTATGACCGATGCACCGGGACAGCTGCTCCACATGGATACAGTGGGACCAGCTCGAGTGCAGTCAGCAGGAGGGAAGTGGTATGTTCTTGTCGTGGTCGATGACTTCTCGAGGTATTCTTGGGTGTTTTTCTTAGCCTCGAAGGATGAGACATTTTCACATTTCGAGGTCTTTTCGGTAGGCTTTCTGTTGAGCTCCCGGGTGCCTTACGAGCGATCCGCAGCGACAATGGCACGGAGTTCAAGAATTCCTACTTCGCGAGTTTCTGTGGTGAGACAGGTGTAGAGCACCAGTTCTCTTCTCCACACGTCCCACAACAAAATGGCGTTGTGGAGAGGAAGAACCGTACCTTGGTCGAGATGGCCAGGACGATGCTTAATGAGTACTCTACACCGCGGAAGTTTTGGGCTGAGGCTATAGCTACCGCGTGCCATGTCTCAAATCGAGTATTTCTTAGGGCACACTTGCACCGCACTTCTTATGAGTTGAGATACGGGCGAAAGTCCAGCGTCTCTCATTTTCGTGTTTTGGTTGCAAGTGCTTTATTCTGAAGTCCGGGAACCTAGACAAGTTCGAGTCACGTTCTTGTGATGGTATCTTTCTAGGTTACTCGCCTTCTTCGCGGGCTTATAGGGTTTGGAACTGCGAATCTAGTAAAATGGTAGAGACCTGTGAGGTGACTTTCGACGAGGCCAATCCTGGGACTAGGCCCGATATCTCAGGTTCTTTAGAGCAGTCCGAGACCATCTTTGTGGATGACGAGGACGATGGAGACGATGATTGTTTACCTGATCCAACTCCTCATCCTCCCCTTGAGATGCCTTCTTCCACGGCACCTCGAGGTGATCAGCCTTTGCCTACTGCTTCCTCTGGAGCTAGTGGCTCTGTTCCTACCTCATCAGCTCACGAGGTAGAGGCCACTTCTTCATCTCATCCTGGACCTCCCCGACATATCCAGAAAAGGCATCCTTCAGAGCAGATGATTGGAGACCTCTTCGAGCGTGTTACCCGCTCAAAATCTGGCTTATCTCAATTCTGTCTCCATTCTGCTTTCATTGCCTCCTTTGAGCCCAAAGATGTTTCTCATGCTCTTTCCGATGAGTCTTGGGTCAATGTCATGCATGAGGAGTTAGAAAATTTCGAGAGGAACAAGGTCTGGTCGCTTGTCGAGCCCCCGCGAGGTCACAATATTATTGGGACTAAGTGGGTGTTCAAGAACAAGCAGAGCGAGGATGGAGTGGTTGTTCGAAACAAGGCTAGACTGGTAGCTCAGGGGTTTTCCCAGGTTGAAGGTCTAGACTTCGAGGAGACCTTTGCCCCTGTAGCTCGACTTGAGGCCATTAGAATCCTGCTTGCCTTTGCAGCTTCTAAGGGTTTGAAGCTCTACCAGATGGACGTCAAGAGTGCCTTCCTTAATGGAGTCATTGAGGAAGAAGTTTACGTCAGACAGCCTCCAGGTTTCGAGAACCCCAAATACCCACACCATGTCTTCAAGCTTTCCAAAGCGTTGTATGGACTTAAGCAGGCCCCCAGAGCTTGGTATGAGAGGCTTAAGTCCTACTTGTTGAGTCATGGGTTTGACATGGGTAAAGTAGACAAGACCTTGTTCATCCGCCGTCATGGCAATGACCTTCTGCTCGTCCAGATCTATGTCGATGACATCATCTTTCGCGGCTCTTCCCATACTCTGGTTTCACAGTTCTCGGATGTCATGAGCACCGAGTTTGAGATGAGTATGATGGGCGAGTTGACCTTCTTCCTTGGCTTCCAAATCAAGCAGACTCGGGAGGGTACATTTCTTCATCAGGGAAAGTACACTCGTGACCTCCTGAGATGCTTCGACATGAGTGATGGTAAGCCTGTGTCAACTCCCATGGCTTCTACAGCTTATCTTGACCCAGATGAGGACGGCGAGCCAATTGATCAGAAAGAGTTCAGAAGTATGATCGGCTCCCTTCTTTACCTCACTGCCTCGAGACCAGACATACACTTCTCTGTATGTCTGTGTGCCCGTTTTCAGGCTTCTCCTCGCGTATCTCACCGCCAGGCGGTGAAGCGCATCTTTCGATACCTTCGAGCTACCATTGACTATGGTATCTGGTACTCTTCCTCATCCTGTCTTTCCTTGAGAGCCTTTTCGGATGCAGACTTTGCCGGCTGTAGGATAGATAGGAAGAGCACTTCTGGCACTTGCCAATTCATTGGCACTTCTCTCGTTTCTTGGTCTTCGAGGAAGCAGTCCGGTGTTGCGCAGTCCACCGCAGAGGCCGAGTATGTTGCTGCAGCCAGCTGCTGCAGTCAGGTACTCTGGATGGCTTCGACCCTGCGGGACTTTGGGTTAGTTATCGACAGTGTTCCACTCTTTTGTGATAACTCTTCTGCGATTAACATTGCTAAGAACCCAGTGCAACACTCTCGGACCAAGCACATCGATATCCGTTTTCACTTCCTTAGAGACCATGTAGAGAAGGGCGATATAGTGCTCCAGTTTGTGGAGAGTAACCACCAGTTGGCTGACATCTTCACCAAGCCATTGGATAGTTCGAGGTTTTCAGCTCTGCAGGGAGAGCTTGGGGTGGTTTGTCCTTATGGACTGTAGTGAGGGGGAGCTTTGGGCTTTACTGCTTTACTATATTGATTATGCTTCTGTCTCATTTCTGTTGCTTTGCACTTGGGGTGCACTTGGGTTTAGTCCTCCTAGCATAGATTAGAGTGTTTCTCTTGTCTAGCTGCTTAGACTCCTACTCTTATCTTGTGCTTCCAGGATTAGCTGTTTCTTATCTCACTAGATTGAGCTCACTCACTTCTTGTAGGTTCTAGCGAGGGTCGGGCCACCCTCGGGTAGACAGGGTACGTGTTTGCTCTCTAGTGTGTGTTTTACGGTCAGCTAATAGTCCTAGAGTCATATGGGGTAGATGAGAGTCTGTCTGAGCCATAGTTGTCTCTATATCTTATCTATACTTTAAGGACTGCCCGTTTGGATTTTCCTTTCCAGCTTTTCTTGTTTATTGCTTTGGTTTAGTGGGAATTCATTTGGGAGCTTCTGGAGCTTAATTTTGACATAACTCAAGTTGAACTCAAAGTTGCATCTAATATTGAGAGGGAGCTGGATTTTCTGTATTTCTAGCATTCTGCATTGTAATATAACTACATTGAGCCTTGATTATTATCCTGTTATGACATGTTTAGATTGCTTTACACCTTGCCATGATTTGTGCTTAGTTGCTAGATTTATCATGACTTCATATGTGTAGACTAGCTGTTGCCATGATAAGTTAATTAAACTTGCTCAACTTACATTAAAACTTGTCATGATAGCAATTGAGTCTAGTCTTTCTTGAGCTATCCCTTTATGATTCATGCCATGTCAAATAGGCTGAGTTGAGTCTTGAATCTAGGTTGAATCTTAGATTGAGCTATTTTAGCATCTTGATACATCATGAGTTAGCACAATCTGCTAAAAAGCAAAAGGATCTCTTTTTATGTGCGAAAAAACTGATTTCACCAATTCTTTCTCATGAGACGGCTTGCCATTGCACTGGGCATGAACTCAGGGGGAGTTTTGGATGACCTGGACTATCTTCTTAAGCTTCTCGCTTGGAGTAGTCGCATAAGGCTTGAGATCTAGCACATGATAAAATTTTTGGTTGGAAACAGCTATAAGCTTTAAAAGAACATTTGTCAAATGTGCAAGATTTGCTTAATCACCTAAAGATGAAAAGTGCTTAACCAAATGATAAACTCTTGAGCTTGTAGCACTCTAATTGACTCAACACTAGCTTCTTGTTTCCGCTTAGCTTATTGACATGGCCTGCATCATCCTTGGATATCTTTAGTTGGACTTTACCCATTGATGACTTGACTTGATCACAAACAGCACTATATTTCAGATTGTCATTCATGTGTTCTAGCTGGCTTATATATATGTTGTCATGATCTAGATAGCGTTTTATTGAGTTATGGCTTGGTGTAGTACTTGTTCGTCATATTGGATAATTCTCATGGCTCTAAATGCTTAGAATAACAAACTTCAGCCATATTCATCCATTGACATGTCATATTCTCTCCTTTGCATCTTGATGCGTTTATTGCCAAAAGGGGGAGAATAGAGAAGAAAAAGCGAGTTGGGATCATTTTAGAGCTTTGGAGAACAATTTGCTCTTTCAGTTGTTGCTCTAGTGGTCTCTCTGTCGACATGGTCATTAGCGTCATTCCCTTCTTTGAACCATGTTGGATTCTTCAAACTCAAACTCTTCATGCTTTTTCTGAGTTTGTCAATATTCTCATCAAGGGGGAGATTGAGAGACCATGAGGTCGTGATCCCATAAGAGTGATGAGAAATTGACAAGGGTTTAGGATAGTCGAGTTTGGTTTGGGTGGTTTTGACCATGTCGTTGCGTGGTGCAACGGGCTCGGTCGGACTTGGTCAAACTTGGTCGTATTCGGGTTAGGTTGCATATTCTGATGATTCGACAGGTTTGGACTTCATCTGTGGTAAGAATGAGGTTATTTACGCTTTCACGTATCGAGCGGTGCTATTTGATGTGTTTCTTGTCTGTGTGGCTGCAGGACATCGAGGCGGAGTCGTGGCGAGACACGGTGGACCGGACTAGGCGCAAGTGGCGCTGAGGTCAGAACGGTCGGGATGTGTCGAAGACGACGTGGACTCGAGGTGGTTGCGAGGCGTGCGAGGCAAGGAGCGCAGAAGCTTCCCGGAAGGTGCACGAGGGGCGAATCGGGAAATTCGCGTGGCTGCACAAGCGGGAGCGGGCTCCGTTGGACGTAGCGGGCGTAACGGGGCGGAGACCCGTTAGCCATGGGCTATATAAAGGATTGAGGGGCTGCATGCCCACTTGAGCATTTTGGAGGGAATTAGGGTTAGCTCTAGTCAAAAGAGGCTTTAGGAGGTGGTTTTCCTTTAGTCTTTAGTGGTTGGAGAGGCAGAGTGGTGCTCCCTCTGTCCCCTACGATGGTTTCTAGATAGAACAGAGTGTTCTTCCTCCTTCCTAAGCATGTATGGGTTGTGTTCTTGAGAGGGAGAGGGAGAGGATTGTGTAGAGAGTCTTGTAATCACTTCCTTGTTCTAATGTCCAGGCGTATGGGGACTCCTCTATATTCCTTTTGATCTATTGAATGGAAATCTGAAGTTTTTATTCTCTGGGTGCTCTCTGTTCTTCGATGTCTCTCTTGGCTTGATTTGTGAGATTTTGTGTTTCTTGTTGTTTCTTGTTGGAAAGGCCCAAAATGGGTTGCTATGACATGGTAGATGCTCAAAAGCCATTTGGCTAGTAAATCTTCATAGCAAACCAAGTTTAATTTTAGATTTAAGTTTTTGTGCTCCTCTGTTCATGTTTTTCCTCTTCTAGGGTTTTGGTGGAATTCTTGTTTCCCTTGGAGAAATGGCATGAAATTTGACCTGGATTATCCCATAGCTATTGCTAACATATCCTCAAAGTTTCATGGCCAAAGGATCAAGGGTTGGAGAGTAATTTGAGTTTTTGTGCCTCACTCTGAAAAGGTTCAGTTTTGGGCAAATTCTGAATTTCTTGTTTTTGTGTTGATTTCTCTGCAATCCAAAGGTCCTAGGACTATTTGGGACATGTTCTTGAAGCTTGTGACTTGAGGGATTTAAAAGTTTTAGCATCAATCCTTTGGCTTAAGTGATTTTCAGGTTTTACTGTCTTTGTGAGCAGTTTTCAGGCAGCAGTGTACTTGCTGTTTTACTGCAGTTTGGACAGCATTTTGGGACTTCAAAACCCATTCGGCAGTAGCAGCGAAATACTCTTTTCGGCTGTAGTTTCTTTCTGTGGTTGGTGCTCTTGTGCTTTGTAGTTCTCTCGGCAAGGAACATTGCTGCTTGTATGCATGCCATACGGTTTTGAGAAGCAATCTTTGACTGCTTCCAGTTTGCTCAAACTCTTTAGTATCCTTTTCTTTTTATTCTTTTTCGGATTTTCCTCTATTTTGCATGCAGATCAAACGACATTATTTTGAGCTGAATTTTTTACTGGTTAATCTCTGATTTATGCTGAATTTTTTGGTATCACATGCGTTCCAGAATTCAGCAAAATTATTTTTAAGTTTTCTGTGAGTTGCGTTGTTTTGCATCTTTTGAAAAATCAGTGTTCGATTTCTCGGGGGCGATATTGAAGTGAGCGACATTCACCCCCCTCTGTCGCCATTTCGGTCCTACATAATTTCTAGATGAACAAGATTATTCATTTTGGTAATAGCACTGCACAAGTTAGTAGAGTGTTCGCTTCTCACATCAGACACACCAAATGTTCTTAGCTCTGTCAAAGCTCCAACTTCACACAGAAACTCCGAGCTTGCTTTGACACATTGCAGAGCCCACAGTGCTGTCAAGTACCGTATGCCATTAGGCACCTTGACTCCACCAAAA
Source organism: Dendrocalamus latiflorus (assembly GCA_017311315.1). Classification (NCBI taxonomy): domain Eukaryota; kingdom Viridiplantae; phylum Streptophyta; class Magnoliopsida; order Poales; family Poaceae; genus Dendrocalamus; species Dendrocalamus latiflorus. The sequence continues at coordinate 20,418,341 of CM029678.1, forward strand.
GGTTTTACAGTCAATGCCCCCGCCCCAGATGTATATGCATATAGGTATCTTAACTTTCGAAGTTTTGTTGTATTCTTTGGTAAAAACGATAGTTTAGCATCGCCAGCATCCAGGACTTCTAAGAATCTTCCAATTGCTTCTGGTAGATTTTCAACATTAGTATTTCGAAGACCCAAAAAGCGTAGATTAAACAAGTTGAAGACCTCATTAGGCAACACCTTGATACAAGCACCTTGTAGATCCAAAGTCGACAGAAGATTTGAAGATGTTAGGATAGGCTTCAGCAATTCAATATTGATATCACTCTCAAAAACATGGATTGCACGGAGATGTGTAGCACCAGATCGACTCAATTGTTCAATGTTTTCAAACTGGATTGATATGCGACGTGTACCCTCTATGGCTATTGATGCCCTAGAGCCATTATAAACTTTACCAAAGCATTCTTCGTCAGCTTTCCTGTGGGCAAGGAGGCGTATGACATCATGCATCCGACAACATTTCACTCGTCCAACTGCATTCCTCCGCGCTACCTGTAGTAGACTTCGGTTAACAAGTTCATTAAGGTAGCCCTCCGCCACTTCCTCCAGTGTTTTGTTCTCTTTTGACTTGATGAATCCAGCAGTCATCCAGTGCCTCATTACCCTCCTCCTTTTTATTAAATAATCCTCTGGAAACATAGCACAGTGCAAAAAACAGTTCTTCAAATCATATGGAAGGTCCTCCAAGCTGACCTTTAGAATAATATTCACATCAAGTATCGCATTATTAGTCAGTTGAAGCTCTAGTTCCTTGTACGCGCCGTCCCACGAAGAGTAAGATGGTTCTTTGCAGGACAATAGGCGGCCTATGCATGCAATAGCAATGGGCAAACCACTACACTTCCTAACAAACTTCCGAGCTAAGTGCTCTAATTCCTGTGGGCATGCCTTGCTTTCATCTTTCCAAAATGCCTCCTTGCAAAATAATTGCCATGAGTGGTGTTCTCCTAGTGGCTGTAGTCCTACTTTACAATTTCCAGTAGCTAGCAAAGCTACCTGATGGATTCTTGAGGTGATAACAAATCGACTCACGCTATCTGTAGGGAATGCATCTCTTATATTGAACCACACATCCACACCCCAAACATCATCCAGAATCAAGATGTACCTTTTACTTTGCAGATGAGTATGGATGACTTCAATTAGGGCTCTCTTTCCCATACTGGCAACATCAACTCTGACGCCGAATTCTTTGGCGATCATCTTCAACAAGGCTTCAACTTGGTAACTGTTTGAAACAGTTATCCACGCAGCAGTATCAAAGTCCACTTTCACCATGTTGTAGACATGGGCAACCAAAGTGGTCTTTCCCACTCCACCCATCCCCCAAACTGTGGCAACTATGCGCTTCTGTTCGAAATCATCTGTGAGCCATTGCATCAACGCATCCTTGTTCTCCTCAATCCCCACAAGATTATCTTCCCTTGCGAAATACGAAGCTTGATCTAGAGACTTTGAGCTGCCACCATCGCCTCCGGCGTCCTTGTAGATTCCTCTCATGTCGTAGCGGACCTTTCTTCTGTCAGCATCTTCAAGCCGGTGCTTGATGTCTTGCAGCTTGTGTGCGAGACGACGCCATGTCTTGACATGATTAATCCTCTTCTTCATCTTGGTAGTGAATCCTCCATGCTTGTCCTCCAACTTGTAGGTGAACTCATCGACAACATCCTCGATCTCAAAAGCTAGACCCCGGATCTTCTTGACAAAGATGCCACTAGTCTCGTTAGTGTCCTTGAACCGCTCGGCTCCTTGAAGGAAGGCCTGCATGCTCTCAAGCTCGTCCTTGACATCACGTATCTCGCTAAAGAGACCCTTGAGGGCAGATGCTTCCTTGCAAAGCAGCGATGCACCATAGGTTGCTGCCTCGTCCGCCAAAGCTTCACCGAGCTTGGCGATCAGAACTCCTACAATGCCCTCTGCCATATCTCACTGTGGCTTGCTGGTCATGCTCTGCTGTGTACCACTAAAAATATATCCCTACATATCTAACATTTTCTGAAATGTTAATTGGCAAACAGGACAAAATTATACCGAATTGGTCGTTTGGTTGCAAGTGAAGTAGTGTCTACTGTGGAGATGGGTCCTGTGTGGATCGCGTGTATTGAAACTGATGTGTTTGCCAGTGTGTTTTTGTTAGACCAATTGGCTAGATCTTGCATATTTTGGTGATGAATAATTGACAATGGTTATTTTGTGATGATGAATAAATTGACAATATTGCTTATCGATGTTATGTGAGACGTGTGGCGTGAGTGTGGACTGATATTAGTCAAGTTGAGATGAACTTGTGCGGAGAAAAAACAACGTTCTTTGGTCTTTGTATGTGCAAGTTAAGCTTGGAGGTGATCATGGTCGGTGACGAGGAGGACCGAGACTAGGATGGGGAGATATAAAGTCCAGGCAGTCGAGGATATCACGCGAGATGGTCGGACTTATGCTTGGGCACGTGGAGATCAAAGGTGGATGATGTGTGGAGAAGCTACGGAAGGTGCGGTCCTGGAAGCTTCGACACGTAACGAGTTGGGAAAGTTGAAATTATGGAAAAACTGTGTTAGGAAGGGTTTCGAGTCCTTCGAAAAGTATGGGGCCAAAACCCTGTTGAGGAAAAAGGCCTAGTTAAACGAGTTATATTAGGGTTAACTAGGGCTGCTACATGGAGTTGGAACCAGTTTTGTCTGAGTGTATAAAAGCACACGACTATAACACAGCCGGCATGCGCGGACGAGAAAAATCAGGTGGCGGTGTTATAGCTAGATGCTGGCCGTGGCTTTTGGAGGTGAGTTGATATGTTAATTAAAGAATTTGGATAGTGTGGACTGCATGCAGAGCTTCGTTCGGATGGATAGTATTGCTTTTTTTTTCTCTAGGTTTGGCCAAAAAAGTAACGCACAGAGTATTTTGAAAGAGATGCTTCCAGCACTATTGAAAAGATCTCATATTTTTTACTTTATTAGCTACTATAGTATACAAACTAACTGCTATAGTAACATGAACAGTATGCTATAGTAAAAGTACATGAACAGTAACAGACTATTTTTATCGCCATGGATCTGATCGGAAGCAATGCTCTGGTTTTCGATCTGCTACAGTGCTAAATATACATCTTCTACATGATGATACAGTGTCTTGCTATAGTAAGTTCAAAAATATTTTTTCTACTTTTTGTTTTTTTGTATTCTTGTAGTGATTGGTAGGTGGAAAAGAGCAGAAGAACTAGATTTTAGGAAAACGTTTTTGCTGCGCATTACAATTATTCACTCCCCTCTGATTACCACTAATGATCCTACAAGTGGTGTCCGAGTGGGTTATAATGGCATTAGTTCGGGATCGGTTTCAGGTAAGCCACCATTTTTTGATGGATCAGACTATCTCTATTGGAAAACCTACATAGAGGTTTTTCTTTAAGTACAAGATAATTCTATTTGGCAAAAAGTTGAAAATACATATGAAGCGCCTCCTGTTATTATAACTGAAAATTGCTCTGATGTTGAAGCTAATGCTAAGGCTAGAAATATCTTATTGTAAGGTTTAACTAGAAATGAGTTTGTCAGAATTGCTTACCTTAAATCTGCAAATAAAATTTAGACCACTCTAGCGGATTATCATGAGGGATATAAATATGTTAAAGGGGTGCGTCAGAATCAATTCAAAAAGGAGTATTCTAAATTTGAGATGAAACCTGGAGAATCAGTAGATCCACTTTTTGATCGCTTCAATAAAATTGTTAGTGGTTTGCAATCTGTTAATGTCACATATCCTAATTTTGACAATCCCCATCAAATTTTAAATGCTTTAGATATGTCTGTTTAGATTGTGTTAGTCACTACCATTAATCATTCTGTTAACATGGAAACACTCACTTTGAATGATCTTTATTCCAAGATGAAAACACATGAGATTGATGTTTTGGCCAGGATAAATAAGACTAATTCTTTGGACATAGTGACTAACCAAGCTGATAGTACTTTTAGTTTTTTTTATTATTTCTTTGTCTGCATTGTGCTCTATTTCAGATGAACAATTAGAGGAAATTCCAGAAGAGCAGCTTGTACTTCTCTCCAATAGGGTAACCAAGACAATTAACAACATCAGATCAAGACGGAAAGAAGCTCCAATTAGATGAGCTAAGCCACATTAAGATGAATTGCCCCAAACTGAGGAGCAAGGAGGTCAAAGATGATAAGACACCAACTTGTCGCTCTCAAATCAAGATTGATCTAAACAAGAAGCGCAATTATCGTAGGACAGTCAACAAGATAATGTCAGCACTTGATGAGATTGTTTTGAGTGATGATGATTTTCAAAGCGACGATGAGGGCAATGGTAAGAAGGCCAAGGAGGTGGACTTCACAGGAATGTGTTTTTATGGCCAACAGTGACGAGCTCAACGGCTATGCTCTTTATAGTGATTCTGATGAGGTAAAACTTTCTTATACTTATTTATCTCATGCTGTACTTAGATTGATAGAGGATCTCAAAAAGTATAAAAAGAAAATTAAGAATCACGATTTTATTATTGAGAGCTTAAATTCTGAAATCTATAGACTTAGATCCTTTATTCTTGATGATGAATCTTGTGAGTCTTGCCAAGTTTTACATACTGAGTTGGAGTCTACTGGAACAATTAATGCATCAAACCTATTTCAACTTAGTGACGTAACTTCTAAACTTGATGAACTAAGATTGACACATGACTCTTGTGATAAGAAGTTAAAACTTGCAAATGATAAAACTGAAAAGCTCAAGTCTAATTCTTCTACATGTTTAGAGTCAAGTATTTCAAATACTCAATCTAAAGCTTTCTCTAAATGTGAATTGCTAGAAGCTAGACTTAATTCATCTCAGGAATATGATCTAGAAAGCTCTACTAAAAAATATGGCTTGGTTGCTTTATAAAACCAATACACAGTGACTTGGATAATCTACAAAGTTTCTTGATTTTTACTCTCATTGCTTATTCTTAGAATTATTTCTTCTCTGAAGTTTCTTGATGATTACTGTTGTAGGGGTGGCCCCCACCTAAGCCCAGCCGGCCTGTTAGGAGGTTGTAAAGCCCAAAATGGGACATGTGTAATGACTTAAATACCCTTGCTAAGGGGTTCTTGAGTGTAAGGGCATAATTGTAAAATACTTCCCATGTTAATATAAATATGGCTGCCCCGCGCATGGGGAAGGCCCCAGCATTGATCACCTAACATCTCCACTACCACTCTATATTGTTTGGTCTGTAACCACAACAGTTGGCGTCATCCGTGGGGAAGACTGAGCAAGCCTCAAAAATTGAAGAAGGATGGCACCAAAGAAAGCTTCATCATCACCGGCAAAGAAGAAGAGGAGCACGATGGAGGTGCTCGTCAACGCCAGGGCCTCGGAGTTGGTTGCCGTGGGAGCAGACGGCAACGTCGGCGCTGGCGCAAAGGTACTGAGTGAAGGAACGCGCGTAGGCTACGATAGCAGAAAATAAAAAATTTCTACCGCGCACACCAGGACATCATGCTAAGGAGGGATCATGGATCGTTACCACTAGACGCGCAGCGCAGCGGAAGAAGAGTTGGAGAAGCCGATCCAACCACGCGCGTCGAGGTAGTAGTGGAAGTAGCCGATCATCCCGAACAGATCATCTCCTCCACGCGATCAACCACACCACGAGCAGATCCAATCTGTAGATTGTTGATGCCGATCAACGCCGCAATGAGCAGCGCCTCCACCGGTATCCACAAGTCCGGGGCTGGAACGCCGATCGCGAGTGTACCAGCACTCGCGAGCGGCTAGGGTTTGGCTCGGAAGGTGGCGGCTAGGGTTTTGCTCGGGAGGAACAGAAGCGTGTATCCCTCAGCCCCCCCGCCTCCATATATATAGACCTCCTCACTTGGGCCTCGTGGACCGAGGCCCAATAGGAGTCTATCCGGATCTCTATCCGAATTGAGCCCACATCCGAATCACATTCGAATTAGTGTTCCAACCCGTTAAGTGTGCGACCCTGTAGGTTCACGTATACTTGGTCGCGACCTGGAAACGCCTTTCCGGTCACCCTGTTAATAGCGGCCTCTAGCAAGACATATTAACCCCAAAGTATACGTAAAGATCATATCGGCTGAACCTGTAATGTTCTCATGTACGAATCCCTTTGCCTCACGATATAGATTAAGCTCAAGGCGAGACCTATGTCATCCTCTTAATAGCTCAATCACTCTCTCGATTCCATGATGGATTATAAACTTGTGATTGACTCCTCAATCACCTTGGCATGGCCATGCACTTTCATAATCCATTACATCGAGGGGCCCAGAGATATCTCTCCCATAAGGAGGGGCAAATTCTATCTTGATCATTCACATCCCACTACATGTTTCATAGCAAACCCGAAGATTACTTTTATGACTACCCAGTTACGGAGTAGTGTTTAGTAGTCCCAAAATAAGCTACTACGCATGTTGGGAACCATGATGATCTCAAGTCTAAGGATTCCACATAAACACTACTTGAGACCAACTGATGACACATGGAATCTCTGCAGTGTCTCATGGCGGGTCTATCCAACACATGTTCACTAACACATGTCCATATTATTGATTTGGTATCTCCATACCATGATCCATGAGACATGATCATTAATCAATACATATGCTGATCTTTGAATCATATTTGTTCCTCATATGATATATAATCAGGGATCATTTAGAAATAGCAACATTTTGGCATTAAGAGTCTCATGAATAAGTCACATACTCATTGATCAATAATGATAATGTCTATTTCAAAGAACAAACTAATGCATCATAAACATAGTATGTGATATATATAACATCTCCATGTTGCCTCTAGGGCATATCACTAACAGTCTCCCACTTGCACTAGAGTCAACCATGTAGGTATCTAATACCCATTGCCCTAGTGTGAGCCTCATGCTTTGGCTGGGGAAGCGGCTTTGTCAACGGATCTGCAATGTTCAAATCCGTTTGTACTTTGCATATCTTCACATCGCCTCTCTCCACAATCTCGCGGATGAGATGAAATCGCCGTAGAATGTGCTTGGACTTCTGGTGCGATCTAGGCTCCTTGGCTTGCGCAATGGCCCCACTATTGTCACAGTAGAGGTCCATTGGGCTGGAGGCACTAGCCACCACACCAAGCTCAGAAACAAATTTCTTGATCCAAACAGCCTCTTTAGCAGCTTCAGAAGCTGCTATGTACTCGGCTTCTATTGTAGAATCAGCAACCGTCTCCTGCTTGGAACTCTTCCAGCTCACCGCACCGCCATTCAGGCAGAACACAAATCCAGATTGCGATCTAAAATCATCTTTGTCAGTTTGGACGCTAGCATCGGTGTAACCATTTACAACGAGCTCTTCCTCACCCCCATAGACGAGGAACACATCTTTAGTTCTTCTCAAGTACTTCAAGATGTTCTTTACGGCAATCCAGTGACTTTCACCTGGATCTGACTGGTATCTTCTTGTAGCACTTAAAGCATACGAGACATCTGGACGTGTACAAAGCATGGCATACATAATGGACCCCATAGCCGAAGCATATGGAATTGCATTCATTTTATCCCGCTCATCAGGTGTACTAGGACACTGACTCTTGCTAAGATTTATACCATGTGACATAGGTAGGAAGCCTTTCTTGGAATCCTGCATGTTGAACCTTTTCAACACCTTGTCAATGTACGTATCTTGGCTTAATCCAATTAGCCTTCTTGATCTATCCCTATAGATCTTGATGCCCAGAATATATGCCGTCTCTCCTAAGTCTTTCATAGAGAAACTATTTTTCAATGAAGACTTAACAGATTCGAGCATAGGAATGTCATTTCCGATCAGTAATTTGTCATCCACATATAAAACCAGAAATACGAGTGCGCTCCCACTAGCTTTTTTGTAAACACAAGGCTCTTCTTCGTTCTTGATGAAACCAAACCCTTTGATTACTTCATCAAAATGAATGTTCCAACTCCGAGATGCCTGCTTTAATCCATAAATGGATCTTTGCAGCTTGCATATCTTTCCAGCTGATTGCGGATCGACAAAACCCGTGGGCTGTGTCATGTACACATCCTCACTCAGATTTCCATTAAGGAAAGTTGTTTTGACATCCATTTGCCATATTTCATAGTCGAAATAAGCAGCAATCGCTAAAATGATCCGAATAGACTTTAGCATTGCGACGGGCGAAAAAGTTTCATCATAATCAACACCTTGAATTTGTTTGAAACCTTTGGCCACCAATCACGCTTTATAGATGTGAACATTTCCATCTATGTCTATCTTTTTCTTAAAAATCCATTTGCACTCAATGGTTTTAACACCATCAGGTGGATCAACCAAGTTCCAAACTTGATTACTGTGCATGGATTCAATTTCGGATCTCATGGCTTCAAGCCATTTCTCAGAGTCTGGTCCCACCATCGCTTCTTCATAGGTCTTAGGCTCATCGTTGTCTAACAACAATATGTCCCGTTGTTGAGTAGTCAAGAACATGTACCTCTCAGGTGCACGACATGACCTCTCTGACCTACGTGGTGCCGGTGTGTCCACAACAGGTTCTTCAACAGTTTGTTCATCCTGTTGTGGTTCTGTAGGAGCTGAAACGTTTTCAGGTGTTTCTTGAATTTCTTCAAGTTGCACCGTGCTCCCACTATCCCTTCTTGAGAGAAACTCTTTCTCTAAGAAGACACCATGCCGGGCGACAAACACTTTGCCTTCTCCTTGATTATAGAAGTAATATCCTTTTGTTTCCTTAGGATACCCGATAAAGAAGCATTTATCAGATTTAGGAGTGAGCTTATCAGATTGTAAACGTTTTACATAAGCCTCACATCCCCAAATCTTAAGAAAAGACAAGCTAGGACGTTGTCCTGTCCACATCTTATATGGTGTCTTTTGTACTGATTTTGATGGAACCCTGTTTAGTGTGAAAGCGGCTGTTTCAAGAGCGTACCCCCAAAAAGACAATGGAAGATCACTTTGGCTCATCATGGAGCGCACCATATCTAATAAGGTGCGATTTCTCCGTTCAGATACCCCATTCCATTGAGGTGTTCCTGGCGGAGTCAATTGTGGAACAATTCCACAATCTTTCAGATGATTGCCAAACTCATGGCTCAAATACTCGCCTCCACGATCAGATCGTAGAAACTTGATTGTCTTGCCTAAATGATTTTGCACTTCATTTTGGAATTCTTTGAACTTTTCAAAGGATTCAGACTTATGCTTCATCAGGTAGATATACCCATATCTACTAAAATCATCAGTAAAAGTTATGAAGTACTGAAAACCACCTCTGGCTGTTGAGCTCATTGGTCCACATACATCAGAATGTACGAGTGCCAATCCAATAAGTCACTTGCCCGTTCACTTTGACCGGTGAAAGGTGCCTTTGTCATCTTGCCAAGTAAACAAGATTCGCATGTCTCAAATGATTCAAAATCAAATGAGTGCAGAATACCATCTCTATGGAGCTTCTCCATGCGTTTCTCATTTATGTGACCTAAGCGACAGTGCCAAATAAACGTGGGATTCAAATCATTCGAACGTTGCCTCTTTGCATTAATGTTATAGACCGGTGACTCTTCTAGAGTAAGAACATATAACCCATTCACCAATGGAGTATGACAATAGAACATATCTTTGAAATAAAGAGAACAACCATTGTTCATAGATCTAAAGTCATAACCTTCTGCTTGCAAACATGAAGCAGAAATAATGTTCTTGGAAAGAGATGGAACACAATAACAATTATTCAATTCCAAAACTAATCCTGAAGGTAAAGACAATGGCATGGTGCCAACAGCCACCGCAACAACTTTTGCTCCATTGCCAACGCGAAGATCCACTTCGCTCCTCAAACTTCTACTTCTTCTTAGCCCCTGCAACGATTTGCAAATGTGAGCAACCGATCCGGTATCAAATACCCAAGAATCAGTGGATGAAGTAGCAAGATTGATCTCTATAACATTTATACCTGGAGACGAAGTCGTACTTCCCTTCTTCTTCTCAAGATCCTCCAAGTACTTTGGGCAGTTCCTTTTCCAATGTCCTGATTGCTTACAGTAGTAACAATCTGCATTAGGAGCAGCGCCCTTCTTGACTTGCTTGGCCTTAGAACTGCTCGCGATCTCATCGGGAGCTAACTTTCTTTTGACCGCGCCTTTCTTGACATTGGGCTTGCCCTTGCCTTTCTGCATCATCATCACATGATTGCTGCTTTTCTTAATGCTTTCCTCGGCAGCTTTTAGCATCCCATGCAACTCAGCCAAGGTCTTATCCATGTTGTTCATGTGATAGTTCAGTATGAATGGCTCAAAGCTCGGGGGGAGCGACTGGAGAATCACATCAGTAGCCAACTCTTGGCTAAGGGGAAAACCAAGCTTTTCCAGACTCTCAATGTAGCCAATCATCTTAATCACATGAGGGCTGACGGGATTCCCTTCTGCAAGCCTGCACGCAAACAAGGACTTTGAAGTGTTGAACCTCTCAGCCCTTGCTTGGTTCTCAAACATACCACGCACCCCCACAATGATATTGTAGGCATCTGTGTTCTCATATTGCTTCTGAAGCTCAGAGGACATTGTGGCAAGCATGAGACAGCTCACATCAAGGCAATCATTCGTTTGCTTCTCATAAGCTCTCCGTGCAGCCGCAGTAGCATTATCAGGCAAGTCATCAGGATAAGGAGACTCAAGTACATACTCCTTGCGCTCTTGCTTGAGAACAATTCTCAAGTTGCGATACCAATCCATAAAGTTCGTTCCATTGAGTTTTTCTTTCTCAAGAATAGATCGCAAATTAAAAGAACTGGATGCGGCATTAGTTGACATGATCTACAACAAAGAATATGCAAAGTTTAGCACTATGTTTATGTTCATCTTTTATTAAACTATTTAACAAAAGACTCCCACTATGTGTTTTGCAACAAAACTCCCTCTAAGTTACATAGTGGGTCAAGATCCTCATTTCACTAATTCCTAGTGAGCTTTGGCATCACGGCTAGAAAACTAGTGACATGGGTAAGCAACACCTTGCTAATCACATCCCTATGTGACTCTTGCTTGTTGGGTGACATCAATATGCCCCGGCCCCAACCTATGCCCCAAGGTCCAAAACTGTTTTGATAACCTTGTTAAGTAAACCAAATGCTTCCGCATGTAGATGTCCGACATCTACCCCAAATAATGATGATAACCGACGGCACCCTACTTTGGTAGACCTACCATGCGGTGATCATTATCTTTTGGTGCAACATATGGAAGGGCATGAACACCTAATTTTATGAGGGATTCTATCCTACCAAAGCAACATATCATTGCATAAGAATAAGATAGATAATATCACAGATAAACACATTTAACTGTGAAGTAGTATGGCCCAAAAAATGGTGATCTCCATCTCCATGTAGGTGTAGACGATCTCCATCCTCCACATCACTCCTTTAGGCCACCATGCTTGAAAGCTTGTAACCTCAAAACTAGGCTACTACCTATAATAGCTAGAAATTGAAGATTACAAAGATAGATTCAAGCATTAAGGTCGACACGCAGGTCGTTAAATACAATATAGACAGCTGACAATAGCTGAAATAATCATGACACGCAGGCCATGAACGAATGTTACATGCATCACATACATCTCATACATTCCAATAAGATATAGGGCCATACTATTCACATCATTCCCTGCAAAAACAAGTTAGACGTAGAATCGTATTCTACCTAACGATGTGAACCCATGACGCTATACAAGGCGGGTACGCACGGCGGTCCGAGAAATCGCAATGGAAAAACTATTCGGCACAACCACCTTATGCCGATCCGAGACATTCTCTAGGACGCTAGTTTTTCCACTGGGCCGAGGCCATCAGATCTGTAACCTACTAGTATTCGACATAACCACCTTATGCCGATCCGAGACATTCTCTAGGACACTAGTTTTTCCATTGGCCCGAGGCTATCAGATTCATATCCTACTAGTATTCGACATAACCACCTTATGCCGACCCGAGACAATCTCTAGGGCACTAGTAGTGATACAATCTGCGCCTCATCTAACCCCTATTCACCGATTGATCTCATCAACCCGTGCTACCATCGATTCATCACATGAACCGACTGATCTAGACTGTAATAGATCCAATCTACTACAACCGCATATCAACATATGCGCTGATCCAGATCGCAAACTAAGCAAGATGGCTCTTATGACTACCCAGTTACGGAGTAGTGTTTAGTAGTCCCAAAATAAGCTACTACGCATGTTGGGAACCATGATGATCTCAAGTCTAAGGATTCCACATAAACACTACTTGAGACCAACTGATGACACATGGAATCTCTGCAGTGTCTCATGGCGGGTCTATCCAACATATGTTCACTAACACATGTCCATATTATTGATTTGGTATCTCCATACCATGATCCATGAGACATGATCATCAATCAATACATATGCTGATCTTTGAATCATATTTGTTCCTCATATGATATATAATCAGGGATCATTTAGAAATAGCAACATTTTGGCATTAAGAGTCCCATGAATAAGTCACATACTCATTGATCAATAATGATAATGTCTATTTCAAGGAACAAACTAATGCATCATAAACATAGTATGTGATATATATAACATCTCCATGTTGCCTCTAGGGCATATCACTAACACTGAGGATACTCCCTAGCGTCGGATGGAAGTATCTTAGGTTCTCGCATCATGGGCACCGCAGATAAGTTCGTCTCGACGCTAGCCTATTCGCTTTGGAATATATATATATACGGTGCATGATAATATCCTTATGATATGTGACCGCGTATTATACACGCATGGGCGTATAGGGTAGGATTGTAGTAAATGGATGGATCCCCGGGTGTAGCAAGATCCACATGCATGAAGTTGGTCGAGATTAATTAGCTTGATTAGATTAATTTCTTCCTCCTGGGCTCCCTCGCCTGTGCCGCCGCTACCGAGCAGCTGCACCTAGTGCCAGGGTCGACCGAGGCAGACCCCTGTCGGCTGGAACAAAGAATGCTACCTAAACCCCGCGCGGCTCCGCACAGGCTGCACACCGATGTCCTCAGCACCGACAGCCTCGCCTCCACGAGGTTTTGCCAAGGTGTCCATGGTCTTCGCTATGGTCGGAGTGGTCTCTGTTGAGGCCGGAGAGGAGTCTTCACATCCGGAGCCTTCACTGACTTCGAAGCCATCTACGGATCCGCCTTCAACTTCCGCAGGGACCTCGACGCCCAGATCCTATCCGGATTATCTTACAGATGTTGGGACAATTAGCGTCAGACTCTGCATGTGAAGCACCGGTCTCCGCTCAGCATCTACACCTAGGCTTTGCCCCTGGCTGCGGCCTCAGTGCTTGACTTCGCATGCATAGTGTGCTCCACGAACAGTGGAGCAGCGGTGAGGGGGGTATATAAAGCCCCCTCGCCCCGCACGATCGGGAGGCACGACCGGTGATCTACGATAAATTTTGACCGAACACAAAAATAGACCTCCTTCAGTTCATCAGCGTTCCCTGATCGCGCTGCTGGCGCTAATTCTCCTATAAAGCTGTGCTATCAGGGAATGCAAATGAACCGAGGCAGGCCTATTTTTGAGAACAAGATCATCCTAGCCGTGCCTGGCTACGCATCACATGCAAGAGCACAACGCGCACGAGCAGAAAGCAATGAAGCGAATAGCCAAGGATGGGGCAAGATGATGCCGTGGTGGTAGCAGCGTATTTGTACCCATTCCCCCCGACCGGGTAGTGCAACCGGTTGAAGTGCAACCAGTGGAACCGTAACCGGCGAAAATTCAACCGTTCGCCTTCCCCACCATCGGGAAGCGTAACCGGCAGCAGCTGAGGCTGCCCAGTCACGCGGCCGCCTGACAAGCGCACTATGCACCAGTCGCGTGGTGCCACGTGTGCCGCCCCATCAAGAAGGTGCGCACGACCACGTGCACTCTGTCGCCTGAAAAACGCACTACGCACCAGTCGCGTGGTGCCACCTGTGGAGCCCCCTCGGGAAGGTGCGCATGATCGCGGTCATGCGACTGCCTGGCAACGCACGACGCACCAATCACGCACTGTCATCGTGCGCCTGCTAACGGCGCAAGACGCGTCGGTTCGGACAAGTGCGTCTTCGGCGTGCAAGCGGGGAAGCTCCTGGGCTTCCTTGTGCCCCGACAAGGTCGATGTGATTCTCGCCATGGAGCAGCCCAAGATGACGAAGGAGGTCCAGAGGCTTACTGGCCGCATGGCCGCACTGAGCGGCTTCTTATCTGGAGCAGCGGAGCGGGGCCTGCCATTTCTCAAGACCCTTCACGGCTGCAATGGGTTCCACTGGGATAACGACTGCGCGAAGGCCTTCGATGACCTCAAGAAGCACCTCTGAGAGACCATGTGGTCGTGACCCCATGAGAGTGATGAGTAATTGACAAGGGTTTAGGTTAGTCGAGTTTGGTTTGGGTGGTTTGGACCATGTCGTTGCGTGGTGCAACGGTTTCGGTCGGTTTGGTTAAACTTGGTCGTATGGGTTTAGGATGCATATTCTAATGTTTCAACAGGTTTGGACTTCGTCATGCGTGAGTATGATGTGTTTGTGCTATTTACACTTTTATGTATCGAGCGGTGCTATTTGACGTGTTTCTTGCCTGTGTGGCTGCAGGACATCGAGTGGAGTCGTGGCAAGACACGGAGGACCGGACTAGGCGCAGGTGGTGCTGAGGTCAGAACGGTCGGGATGTGTCGAAGACGACGTGGACTTGAGGTGGAGTCGTGGCGAGGCACGGTGGACCGGACTAGGCGCAGGTGGCGCTGAGGTCAGAACGGTCCAGGTGTGCTGAAGACGGCGAAGCCGCGTGGCTTGCAGGACAAGGAGCGCGGAGGCTTCCCGGAAGGTGCAGGAGGGGCGAATCGGGAAATTCGCAAGGCTGCACAAGCGGGAGCGGGCTCCGCTGGATTTAGCCAGCGTAACGGTTTGGAGACCCGTTAGCCATGGGCTATAAAAGGAGAGGAGGGGCTGCATGCCTCCTCATGGATTTTAGGGTTTACTTTAGTCAAAATAGGCTTTAGAGGGTTGTTTTGGCTTTAGTCTTTAGTGGTTGGGGGAGACAGAGGTTCTGTGGCCTTGTTCTCTTCGTTCATCCCCTCTCAAGCATGTAGTGTGTGTGTGTGTTCTTGGCTTAGGGAGAGGGAGAGGAGAGGATGAGGAGAGGGATTGAGTAGAGAATCCATGTAATCATTCATTTGGTTCTAATGTCCATGCGTATGGGGACGTAGATCCTTGTAATCTTTGAACGAATGGAATGAAATCTGAAGTTTCTCCCGTGCACTCTGTTCTTGCTTCGATGCCTCTGTTATTGATTTCTTGATTTTGAGTTTTCTTGTTGTTTCTTGTTGGGAAGGCCCAAAATGGGTTGCTCTTTGATGGGATGGTACCTCAAGGTCATTTGATCGTTTTCCCGAAGAGCAAACTTCGTTTTAATCTCAGATTTGGGTTTTGGCTCTTCCCTGTTCTTGTTTCCCTCTTCTAGGGTTTTGGTGATTTCTTGTTTCCCTTGAGGTTTTGGGCTGAGTTTGGGCATGGAGAGTCCTATGGCTATTGCTAACATTTCTGCAAAATCTCTTGGCCATAGGATCAAAGGTTTGGAAGCAATTTGATTTTTGGCTCAGGTCGTGCAAGAATTCAGATTTTTACTCCATAATCTGAAATTCCTGTTTCTCGGTTTGTTTCTCTTGTTTCTCAAGGTCCCCTTACTATTTGGTACGTTGTAGTAAGGCTTTGGATCAAAGAGATTGAGAGCAATCCCTCATTTTAGCCAAAAATCTGAAGTTCCATTTCTTTCAGCCTGAAACCCTGTTGTCTGCCTGTTGTGCGGTACTACCGCCCGATCTGCGGTACTACCGCTCCAGCGGTACTACCGCTTGGTTCACTCCGGTACTATCGCGAGCAGCAGATTTCTGAGCTTCAGCGTTTATCTTTTCTTGCTTGTGCGGTACTAACCCCGGTACTACCGCTCAAGCGGTACTACCGCGGATAGCACTCCGGTACTACCGTTTGAGGCCAGAATTTTCCTGAATTGATTTTTCTCGCTTGCTGGTCTCTGGATTTGTGTTTTTCTTCTGCAGTGTCTTCTTGTGAACACTGGTCTTCCTCCTTCATAGCTCACATAGCTATTGGAGAAGAAGATACTTGTTTGGGGGTTTTTAAAGATCGACATTCACCCCCCCCTCTGTCGCCATTTCGGTCCTACAATTGGTATCAGAGCCAGTTAGCTCTTTTCAATAGATCTTAACCGGTCTCAAGAGCCATGGCGACAGACAAGTACTCGACCAAGCCGCCCATTTTCGATGGCATCGATTACCCCTTCTGGAAGAGCTGAATGGAGACATACATCCAGGCTCAGGGGTACGCTATCTGGCGCAAGGTCAAGGTCCGATTTGTTGTTCCTGCCGATGAGAACATCAATGCTGGGAATATGCATGATGTTGGGGCAAACGCTAAGGCAAGGAACATCATTATCCAGGGCCTGAGTCGTAGCGAGTTCGATCGCATCTCCCACCTGTCGTCCGCCTACGATATCTGGGTGACCCTCGACGCATACCATGAGGGCACCACCCAGATCAAGACGGTTCGACAGGACCAGTTCAAGCGAGAGTACAACAAATTCGAGATGCTTGCTGGTGACTCCCTAGATGAGTGCTTCGCGCGTTTCGCACTTTACGGAGTATAAATAAGAAGCACCGACTCCGTGTGCACTCTATGTGAGTATAAACAAGACGCGCGGTCTCCGCATGCACACTCTACGTGAGTATAAAATAAGACGCGCAGTCTCTGTGTGCACTCTACGAAGTATAAATAGGACACACGGACTCCGTGTGCACTCTACATGAGTATAAAATAAGATGCGCGGTCTCCGCGTGCACTCTACGGAGTATAAATAAGACGCATGGACTCTGTGTGCACTCTACGTGAGTATAAAATAAGACGCGTGGTCTCTGTGTACACTCTATGGAGTATAAATAAGACGCACGGACTCCGTGTGCACTCTACGTGAGTATAAACATGACACGCGGTCTCTGCGTGCACTCTATGTGAGTATAAAATAAGACGCGCGGTCTCCTCGTGCACTCTACGGAGTATAAATAAGACGCACGGACTCGGTGTGCACTCTACGTGAGTATAAACAAGATGTGCGGTCTCTGCATGCACTCTACGGAGTATAAATAAGACACACGGACTCTGTGTGCACTCTATGTGAGTATAAACAAGACGCGCGGTCTCTGTATGCACTCTACGTGAGTATAAATAAGACGCGTGGACTCCGCGTGCACTCTACAGAGTATAAATAAGACGCACGGACTCCGTGTGCACTCTACGGAGTATAAATAAAATGCGTGAACTCCGCGTGCACTCTTCAGAGTATAAACAATGCGCGGTCTCCACGTGCATCCCACGGAGTTTGAAGACGAGCATCTACTTCGACCAGTTGCTAGCTCCGCTGCCGCCACTTCGAAGGGTAGGGGACGGAGCACTCGAGCGTCTACTTTGGCTAGTCACCAGCTTTGCTGCCACCAATTCGAAGGGTAGGGGATGGAGTGCTTGAGCATCTACTTCGGCTAGTTGCCAACTCCGCTATTGCCACTTCGAAGGGTACGGGACAGAGCGCTCGAGCGTCTACTTCAGCTAGTCGCCATCTCCGCCGCCGCCACTTCGAAGGGTAGGGGACGGAGCACTTGAGCATCTACCTCGGCTAGTCGCCAGCTCCGCTGCCGCCACTTCGAAAGGTAGGGACGGAGTGCTCGAGCGTCTACTTCGGCTAGTTGCCAGCTCCGCCACTGTCACTTCGAAGGGTAGGGGACATAGCTCTCAAGCGTCTACTTCGGCTAGTGGCCAGCTCCGCCGCCGCCACTTCGAAGGGTAGGGGACGGAGCGCTCGAGCGTCTACTTCGGCTAGTCGCTAGCTCTGCTGCCACCACTTCGAAGGGTAGTGGATGGAGCGCTTGAGCGTCTACTTCGGCTATCGCTAGCTCCGCTACTGCCATTTTGAAGGGTAGGGGACAGAGCGCTCGAGCGTCTACTTCAGCTAGTTGCCAGCTCCGCTGCCGCCACTTCGAAGGGTAGGGGGCGGAGCGCTCGAGCGTTTACTTCAGCTAGTCGCTAGCTCCGCTGCCGCCACTTCGAAAGGTAGGGACGGAGCGCTTGAGCATCTATTTCGGCTAGTTGTTAGCTCCGGTGCCGTCACTTTGAAGGGTAGGGGAGGGAGCGCTCGAGCGTCTACTTCGGCTAGTGGCCAGCTCCGTCGTTGCCACTTCGAAGGGTAGGAGACAGAGCACTCGAGTGTCTACTTGGGCTAATCACTAGCTCTGCTGCTGCCACTTCGAAGGGTAGGGACGGAGCACTCGAGCGTCTACTTCAGCTAGTCGCCAGCTCCGCTATGGCCACATTGAAGGGTAGGGGATGGAACACTCGAGCATTTACGTCCGCTTCCACCACTTCCAGAGAGTGGGGACGGAGCGCTAAGTCCTACGTATCGGTCGGGGACAGACGCAATCGCACAAAACGACGGGGACACATATTTCAACCAAAGTATTTATTGCATTCATAAAAGAATGATTACAGAGATTCAGTAATTACATTCGCGAAGAGATAATGTTTACAAGCGCCCTTGAGTATTTAGGGTCACTCCTCGTCCGACTCCACCTTAATATACTCTCGCGCCGAAGTCTCACCCGCTGAAGTTCGGGCCACCCAGAAGTTCAACGAGTCCTCCGCCCACCCCAATGCCGAAGACGTCATCGAACCATGAGGTCCAAAACTAGCAACCAGCCCCTATCAAGCATTTGCACGAGGCAAAGCGGTACAAGTAATCAGAACACTCAGACAACTTTTACTTCATTCATAAAAAGGGGGCCGTATGGCGCTAGATTACAAAAAGAGCGGATACATTGCAACGCACGCCTACACACTAAAGACACTAAAGACCCCGACGTCACACCTGTGGGTCCGCGCCATGCTCTAGGGCAGCGGCACCACCTTCGTTGCACTGTGGGACTTCATCAAGCCACTGGCCAAAGTCCCCCTCACCATGCATCGGCCTTCCGATGTAGTCCCAAATTCGGTCGTGGAAGGCTCGGATGGTGCGGCGAACGGCGCGAATGGCACACATCACCCCGGCTCCAAACAGCATCTCCAGTTGATGGTCGGCCAACTCGTCGACGTGCCGGCAGCCTCGGTGTTGGAGCAACGCGAAGGTGAGCTGCGAGGTCATGAAAGAGCAGTGATTACCGAAAGCCTTAATGGTTATGAGGGCGAGGTCGGTAGCTTCCCCGATTTGGCGAAGCGTCCGTGATAGGTGTTCGAGACCAAAGGCGCGAGGTGGTACATCGACGGAGAGATCTTTGAGGGTGCCTTCCAGATCCATCATGGCGTCCCAAGCCATCATCAAGGCATCTCCCAGAGCTCGATCCTTTTCCTCGAGGGACACGGTGATGCGGGCCTTCTCCTGCTCCAGCACGGTGATTTGCTGGAGCAAGCCATCGCGCTCCTTGGCGGTCACATGCTATGCCTCCGCCGCGAGCGCCTAGGAGTCCGAGATCACCTTCACGCCCTCCGTCTATAGGAATTCGATGCGGTCATCCTTGATAGAGTGCGCCTCTTCGGCAGTGCGCTGGGCCTCCTCGACCGTCCCTCGCTAGCGAGAGCGTGCCGCCTGCAAGGCTTGAGCAATGGCGAGGGTCTGCGCAACACAAGCATTAGTGAATTCCCAAATGATGGCAAAAACCATCGAGGTCGAGCACTCAACCTCATCTTCGAGGCCTCTAGCGTGCCTTCCAGGAGCTCTGAGCCACTTGTCAGTAGCGCCTGGCAGTCCAAGTTGGCGTAAGCACTGGCCACGGCCCCCTGCCAAGCCTACAACATCTCCAGCCGAGGGACGAAGTCTGCCAACGTCGGTCGCAGAGCCTCTACTACCGCGACTTCGAGGGCAGCAGCTATCGATGCCAAGTCAGGGGTGGGCAGATCAGAGACTTCGTGGCCATCTCCATCCCTCGAAGTTTGTCCACGACCAGGAGACCGTGCCTAGGCTGATAATACAAGGCCGTGATTAGAGAAGTATAGAAAAGCCTCACGGAATTGTAAGGAGTCACGCTTACCTTCGATGTCAACTAGCGGGGTCCGTTGGGGTGTCCGCTCGACCTCAGAAGGAACCGCGAGGACAACAGCGCCGCCCGGTGCAGCCGGCTCCTCGGGCCAAGGGGCCTCTGTGTCCGAGTCAGACACTGCCAGGTCCCCGATCCCAGCCGCCACAGCGAACATCCTCTATGCCCGGGAGGGTGATTGTGTCCGAGGTCGCTTCGCCCTCAGAGATCGAGGCGACGATCCCTCGGCCTCGGCAACCGGCACGGGCGAGGAGGCTTCAGCCTCCTAATTATCTGCACCGCACCCCGGGTCCTCATCTTCGAGGTTTGAGTTAGCATACTTCACTGAGTCGGAGTCGGCAGTCGATGCACCCTCGGCCCCCACAAGATTGATGGGAATGGCAGCCAGCGGGCTGGACACGGCGGCGGGGGACGCACCCTCCCCCACGATCGAGAAACGTAATTGCTCGAAGCCGAAGCAGCGCAGTCGCCCAGGTGCGGGCGCACGCGCACGTGCGCCCCGCCCCATCGGGAAGGAGTGCATGGTTGTGACTGTGCGGCCGCTAATAGTGCACGACACGCCAATCTCACGTAGCCACATGGTCGACCCCATTGGCAAGGAACGCACGGTTGTGGCCGCGCGGACGCTGACACCGCACGATGCGCCAATCGCGCGCCTCCACGCGTCCCGCTCTATCGGGAAGGAACACGCGACCGCGGTCATGCGGCCGCCTGACAGCGCATGACGCGCCAATTAAGTGCAGCCACGTGCCCTGCCCCATCGGGAAGACACGTGCAGCTGCAGCCGGGCGACCGCCGGTAGCACAAGATACGCCGGTTGTGTTTGGTCATGTCGTGCAATTCCCGTTGCACGCCGGCTGCTGGTGCACTCCTCGGTGTCATCAAAGCACTGTCCTTGAGCCACGAGCCACCGGGCTGCCCTCCGATCTCTAGTTTGCACGGCAAATCCGGAGTCTACCTCGACTTCGAGTCTGCATGAAGACTCTGGAGCTGGTTCTTCAATTTTGCTTCGACTTCGAGTCCGTACGGTGACGCTGGAGCCCGCCTCGACTTCGAGTCTGCACGACGACTTCGGAGCCCACTTCGACTCCGCGTCCGTAGGCTAAAGCAGTCCTTCGACTCGGCCGCGTCTCGATGAGCCGGCCCCGTTGGGAGCATACACCTCGTGACCAGAGGATGCCTTCGGCAGCAACTTCGGCTCTGCGTCCATACCACTAGGCCATGCGGCACTGGCAAAGCAATTTCAGCCCAAGATCATAGGTCACAAGCCGCAGGGACGGAGGGGGCCACATGACTTAGTGAGATGGCTTCGGCCCGTGAAGCTCTTCACCATGAGAGGCTCCTGTTGTAGGGGTGGCCCCCACCTAAGCCCAGCTGGCCTGTTAGGAGGTTGTAAAGCACAAAATGGGACATGTGTAATGACTTAAATACCCTTGCTAAGGGGTTCTTGAGTGTAAGGGCATAATTGTAAAATACTCCCCATGTTAATGTAAATATGGTTGCCCTGCGCATGGGGAAGGCCCAAGCATTGCTCACCTAACATCTCCACTACCACTGTATACTGTTTGGTCTGTAACCACAACAATTACATTGTCAAAGGGGGAGAAATTAGAGAGAATATAGAGATATTGGAGAAATTTGCTAAATTTGCTTCTCTTGTGTTGAGGGAGAGAGTTTTTGAAGAGATTTGAGATTTGTGGCTTAAAATATTTTTTCGGTTTCACTTATATCTATTTGAAGCTAATTCATCATGCAATCTTGAGGTGCTGTCAATTTATTCATCAAAGGTCTAGGTTATTTTGATGATGAATAATTGACAATGGTTATCTTGTGATGATGAATAAATTGACAATATAGCTTATCAATGTTATGTGAGGCATGTGGCGTGAGTGTGGACTGATGTTGGTCAAGTTGGGATGAATTTGTGCCAAGAAAAAACATTCTTTGGTCTTTGCATGTGCAGGTTGAGCATGGAGGCGATCTTGGTCGGTGACGAGGAGGATCGTGACTAGGATTGGAGATCTGAAGTCCAGATGGTCAAGGATGTCACGCGAGATGGTTAAGCTAATGCTTGGGCATGTGGAGATCAAAGGTGGATGGTGCGTGAAGAAGATACAAGAGATGCGGTCTTGGAAGCTTCGACACGTAACGAGTTGGAAAAGTTGGAAATATGGAAAACCCGTGTTAGGAAGGGTTTCCGGTCCCTTAAAAAGTAGTGGGCCCAAAACATGTTGAGGAAAATGGCCCAGTTAAATGAGTTGTATTAGGTGGTTGAGTTCTTCAATTCTTCCCTACAGAACGTACGAATGTAGCACTGACTACTACTGTGATTGTTCCTGAACTATGTTCCGAAAGAAAAGTTATTCCCACTTTGGCTCCAAAAGAAGAAAAGTTGGACACCAATCAAATTGTATAAGCCATAGATATTGATAATGCTCTTCTGTGTCTCACTAAAAATATATTCCTGGGAGAAATGCTAAACATCTCACATTTTTTTCCTGAAATGTTAATTGCCAACATTTGTTGCAGCAGTTCAATAAACATAAGTTACTATTTCATTTATTGATGCAATGAGAACATGAAAATATTTAGTGCATTGAACATTTAATCAAGGTGACTCAATATTTGTTTACCATTATTTTATATACAATTTATTTAGCACATACTATTATAGTAATATATTTTACTATATAACTATAGTGCTATATTTTTGTCAGTACAAGTATTATATTTTATTACAAAAATTCAAAACATCTGCACCTGTATTTTTTTTAAAATGGTACAGTGCACAGGCATTGCGATAGATATTAAATAAATATACCATAAGTTCTAAACTTAAAAAGATGCAAAAAAATCCTTAAACCTAAAACATTGCATACATAATTCACACCAGATCAATCGACGTCATGCATATACACATGTAGATAATGCAATCTGTTGGGGATGGTCCTCACGCTACCTAGGGCCTACAACCACCTCAGAGTAGCGAGACTCATTGGAGGGTCTACCCTGAGCCAAGTCTTCAAACCAACCCCAAGCGAGGTACGCGAGACCAACCCTTTTCTTACTTTTTCTCCTCTTTTCTTTTCTTTTTTCCATCCTCTCCTTCTCCTTCTCTGTTTTCTTTTCTTTTTCTTCCTTTCTTTCTTTTTTGATTGACTCCCCCATTTCCTCATCTCTTCTCTCTTTCCCCTGGCTCTTCCTCTCCTCACGCCCGATCTAGATCTCACCTCCTCTCAATGTGCGTCTCCAGCCCTTCGGTGCTGCATAGCCTTGGCCCATCCCTGGCCTACATGAACTTTCAAGTAGGAAATGCATGGTTTCTGGGTAGCGTCGGAGTATCGAGAGACCCGATCCTTTGCTATGGTGGCATCGAAAATGGTGGCGATGTAGTGTGCTGAACTGGAACAATTGGTGTAGGACACCAGAAATATCCGGCAGGTGGCACCCACGAAAAAGGAGGTCGCGATGTAGATATCGTCTCCCACTTGATGATACTAGAGGGGTTCTGACGACAAAATCATTGCTTGTGGCCTGATCGGCTACTGTTGTGGTTACTGACCAAACAGTAAAGTGACTTAGTATGGTGGTGGAGATGACAAATGGACAATGCTTTTCCCTTCTCCATGTCCAGGGTAGCCATATATATATATATATATATATTCACATGGGGAGTATTTTACAATTATGTCCTTACACTCAAGTACCCTCTGTAGGGGTATTTATGTCATTATACATGTCCCATTTTGGGCTTTACAATCCTTTAGCAGGTCGGCTGGGCTTAGGTGGGGGCCACCCCTACAACAGGAGCCTCTCATGGTGAAGGGCTTCACGGGCCGAAGCCATGTCGCCGAGCCATTTGGCCCCCTCCGTCCTTGCGGCCTGTGACCTTCTGTAATGTTGGGCGGAAATGAATTTGCCGGCGTAGCCTGGCTTCGTGCGACAGACACGGAGTTGAACTTGCTGCCAAAGTCATCCCCCAGCCGCGAAGTCAATGTACCAGGCAGAGCCGCCACGCCGAGGCGAAGTCGAGGTGAGGCCGAGCACATCCTATGGACATGTTGACGAAGCGGGGACCAGGCCCGTCCCGCGTACGTGAGGTTGGAGCCGAGGCCGGACTCATCATGCGAAGACGAGGCCGAAGCGGAGGTCAAACTCGTCCGGCGGACACGACGTCGAAGTGGTTTTCGGGGTTGTCCTGCGGACTCAAAGTCGAAGTGCAGCCCAGTGGCTCACGGCCTGACGACAGTGTCTTAATGGCACCGAGGATCGCGCTGACTACTGGGGTGTCAGGCGGTCTCACGACCACAGTCGTGCGCACCTTCCCGAGGGGCAGGACATGTGTCGGGACGTGACTGGTGCGTAGTGCGCTGTCAGGCGGTCGCACGACCGTGGTCGTGCATTCCTTCCCGAGAGGGTGGGACGTGACTAGTGCGTTGTGCACTGTCAGGCGGCCGTACGATCGTGGTCATAAGTTCCTTCCCAAGAGGGCAGGATGTGTGCACACGCTCGTGTGCCCGGGCGACTGCGCAGCTTTGGCTTCCACCAGTCGTGCTGCCCGATCGTGGGGAGGCGAACGGGTGGGCTCTCACCGGTTGTGCTTCCCGATCGTGGGGGAGGCGAGAAGGCTTTATGTACCCCCCTCATCACCACACCACCATTCTTCCCCAGTTGCTCATCTGCTCTCTTGCTCTTTGCTCTTGTGCACTCTGCACTCGCATCACTCGTTTCTACCATTCACCACCGATGTTGTACGCCTCACCGTTCCTTTGAGACAAGATGATGGCTCACCGTCAGGAACACTCTCGCTGGCCCAGCAGCACTGTGTCCTCCAGCCATGGCGCGTCGCCCCATTGGCGCGGCGTGTCGACGACGGCAACGGAGTACGAGCTGGTGGGGCGTGACCCGTCGCTTATGAACAAGCATTGGAGCATAGAGGAGAAGTTGAGCATCGTCTGCTCCAGCGTGCTGGGGCGTAGTCTCGTGACAGAGGAGACCATTCGGTCTCTTCTTCGCGAGGGGAAGCTGTCCGACCGTGATGCGGTATGGCTACCCCGCAGCGACGAGGTGGAGCCCAACCTCGCAGAAATGGAGGCGATCATCTTTGTCGCCTACCTTGAAACCGGACTCTGGATCCCATCGGCGAGGCTTGTCGGCGACATTCTCCGGGTGTACAGGTTGGAATTGGCGTAGCTAACTCCAAACGCCTAGCTGTGTACAACTGGGCGTTGCAGACAGAGGGGGCATGGCCGAGCACCTCCCTCTTCTCCTACCTTGACAATGCTCGGTGCCAGCTGAAGAAGCTGGAAAGGTGGGGAGTTTTTGAACTTCGGTAGCGTCAACTTCATGCTGCGACAGGCATGCACGAAGATCTTCCCCGCGAACTCGACATGGGCCAAGTGGGAGTCCAACTGGATGTGCTGGTAGTTCTATCACCGCGTGGTGAATGTCTCCCCGCTTTGATGCACTGGCTGACTGATGGAGTTCAACACGTCGCCTTCGGGAACCCCCGACCGCGACGACGAGCACCGGGAGCAAAGACTCGTGGGGATCGCACTCTGCTTCAACATGAGGGACCTCGCGGAAGAGTTCCTCATGTACGACGTAAGTCTGCTCAGCCAACAGTGGCATATCCAGCCTGGGCCTATTCGCGCTGATGGGATTCGCCCGTTAGTGTCTTCACTCCCGAAGCCACCAAACCCACATAAGTCCCTAAAGACATGAAGTGTGCATTACGTAATTGTCGTAGTCTGCTTTGACCTTGACTTGTTTCCTTTTTTATTTTGGTGGTAGAACTCCTCCCTGAGGACGCGGAGTGCGTCGTGGTTGTGTTCCTTGGACCATACGTGGCAAAGGAGCAGACCTTCGCGAGTCCGTGGTGACGGTGAAGCTCGGTCAGATAACCCGAGTGTGCGAGGCTCTAGGCATCCCCATGCCAGAGAGCGCTGCCTCGGTTGTTGGCTTTCCTCGACCCCGAGATGGAGACGACAAGGGGAAGCCTCTCCCCCTCGCCGAAGGGCCCGCTCGCCCACCGCCACATCCAGCCCGACTGCTGTACCTACCGGGGTGGAGGCGACAACGATCACTGGCTCCGACCTGGCGGAGTACGCCAACTCCGACCTGGAGGCGGAGGTGGACTACGACGCGCCCGGTGACAAGGAGACCATGAGCCACCCCGATGACGAAGGGCGCACACCCATCCTAGAGGATGAAGCCTCGTCTCCCACGCCTGCAAGAACGACAGGGGAGTTCTAGGTGGCGGTGGTGGCCATGTCGGAGTGTGACTCCGAGGAGGGAGCCTCCGAAACAGAAGAAGACTCGGCCGCTAGTGATACGGGCGATGCCCCCGCCATGCAGCCCCCTCCACTTCGTGATGAAGGTAGGCGCAATTCTTTTCCCCCCTCAACTTCGCGAAGCTCTCCCTCATCTGCTCCCTGATGCCATCGTCGACGTCAGCCGAGACCCGGTCCCCGGGACGTGGACAAGGCTCAAGCAGCAGAGGCGGTCAGGAAGTCACCAGAGTGCCCGCCCTGGATGTGACGTTGAGCCCCGCCGCGCTGGAGATCACCAGAGCGGAGACCCGGCGTCTAACTGTCTCCGACTTCGTCCCTGGACAAGAGACGTTGCGGGCACTACAATGGGTCGTAGACTGTGTAGACTCCGGGTTGGGTCGGTGGGCATTGGCAACGTGCGGGTCGGAGTTGCTACGAGGCGCGCTGGAGGCAACGGAGATGAAGGTAACCTGCTCGAGTTGTCGAACTTCCTATATGTGTAAGGCTTCGCTACCACTTGCGGCGTGTAGGCCCTTGCCCCTCGCTCGTGCCCTGCAAGACGCTGAAGCCCGTGAGCGAGGCACACTCGAGGGCTGTCTCCGCGCGGCCGAAGAGGTCACCGCCGCCAAGGACAAGCGTATCCATTTCCTTGAGGCGGAGGGCGTGAAGGCAGTGGCGGATGCTCGGGCGGCCACCAAAGAGCACAACGGGATTCTCCAGCAAATCTCCGCACTGGAGGTAGAGAAGGCCCAGTTGGTGGCATCACTTGGGGAGAGGAACCGAATGTTGGGCGACACCTCAGTGACTGCCTGGGCTTCTATGGAAGCTCTAGTGGGCGCACTTCTAGACCTCTCCGTCATCGTGCCGCCCTGCGCCTTCGGGCCTAAAGACTTGGCGAGCACCCTGCGGCAGATTGGTGAAGCTTCCGGTCTCGCACTAAGTGCCGCGTGATCCTTCGGCAACCACTGCTTGGTGGTGACAGCGCGGATCCTCCTCGGTCTCCTTCATCTCCGGGGGTGCCTTCATGTTGGCGAGCTAGCCACCCCCACCTGGAGCTGCCCGCCGGGAGCGGAGTCTTGTCCGGCGCCATACACGCCATCCGCCGATCTTCCCGAGCCTTCCACCAGAGGATCTGGGATTACATTGGCGAAGCCACAGCGAAGGTAGCGATGCAGCGGAGCTTGTGGGGTGACACAGACCTCGGTGCTTGGCTCGACGACATCCCACGACGGGACGAAGGTGGAGTCGCCAGATCAGAGTAAGGCGTTGACCCGCAGGTGTGACGCCGAAGTCTTAGGACCGTAGGCTTGCGTTGTAGTGTCCTTATCTATGTAAACGGTGCCCCCAGCCCCATCTTTTATAAATGAAATGAAAAGAACTTTTGCAAGTGCTTTGCCGATATACCTTGCTTGCCACAAACAGGTGCTTGATAAGGGCCGCTTGCTAGTTTCGGACCTGATGGTCCAGCGGCACCTTCGGCATTGGGAGTGGGCAGAGGATTCCTTACACTTCTCGAGCCTGTCCCTGTCGTTGAAGTACATGTCCCCGTCGTTCTTTGCGATTGTGCTTGTCTCCGACCGACACGTAGGACTTCGGGCGCGAAGTGGGCTCCGTCCTCGACCTTTCGAAGTGGCGGCTGCGGAGCTGGCGGCTAATCAAAGTAGACACTTGAGCGCTTCGTCCCCAACCCTTCGAAGTGCCGACAGCAGAGCTGGCGTCTAGCCGAAGTAGACGCTCGAGCGCTCCGTCCCCAACCTTTCGAAGTGGCGGCAGTGGAGCTGGCGGCTAGTCGAAGTAGACGCTCAAGCGCTCCGTCCCCAACCTTTTTAAGTGGCGGCTGCGGAGCTGGTAGCTAATAGAAGTAGACACTCGGACACTCTATCCCCAACCTTTCGGAGTGGCAGCTAGCCGAAGTAGACGCTTGAGCGCTCCGTCCACAACCTTTCAAAGTGGCGACAGCGGAGCTGGCGGCTAGTCGAAGTAGACACTCGAGCGCTCCATCCCCAACCTTTCAAAGTTCTACGTTCAATGTCGCTGATTTATCACCTTTCTTTGGTGGTGAGATCCAGCGTCGAGGACGACGCCTTTTCAAGAGGGGGAGGATGATGAGGGCATCCCTAACACTTATACATCTTCTCCTATTGGTGGTCATGCACATACTGATGAGGACATCCCCATTACATATACATCTTTCACTCCAAGCATGCATGAGAATAACCAAGAACCAGATGGCCCAATGACGAGGGCAAGAGCCACGCGTTTAAACAAACAGGTGCTTTTGTTTCTTAAGGAGTTTCCTTTAATTGATGATGAACATGGAATACTACCTCATGCTAGTATTTTATGTATTCTTATGTATGACTCATGTGAAGACTTGGGAGAGCAAAAGGGAGGAGCTCAAGGACTTAAACTACAAGTTTTGGATAAGATTTTCAAGCAAAATTCGGACTTCCCACATGCTCAACCCAATTCAAACTCGGATTCAACTCAGGATTCAATTCGGATTCGGTTCGGGACAGCCTGACAGGCAGTTACTAAAAAGGTCATAACTTTCACAAACGGAGTCCAATTCAAGTGTTCTTGTACTCGTTGGAAAGATAATTTCACGTATAAAAAGTTATGACCGAAATAATATGACGGGTGAAAAATATAGTTTCCTTTTTGTGAGAGTTCGTATCTAAACCATATAGGCCGTTGAGTTGTACTTGGTTTGGGGACTATATGGACATCCCAAGGGGCTATATAAGCCTTGTATTGGCAGCCTTTAGGGCCAGACCAATTTTATGCATAAGATTGAAACATAGCTATTGCTTGTTCTTTCAACACCAAAGTTCATGCGAGGACTTTGAGAGAGAACTAGGCGATCCATTATTCATTCTGCAATTCAAGGTCAAGCCGTCGTTCCATTGGGAATTGGGGACTTGGCGTTCGTCGTTTGTGGTCTCGCGACGAACAATTATCCGATGTGTTTTGGGCGTATTCCAAAGAGTTGAGGGTTCGTGCATTGGCGCGAGTGTTCAACTAGCGACATCGTCTACTTCGCATCAACTATCCCCGGTTCCTCACTGAGAAGATCCGGTCCCCTCCCTATATCATGTGGTATCAGATTCTAGGTTTACTCGGTGAGAACTTCGTTACCCTAGTTAGATTCGTTTTCTGTCCTTTCATCCATCAAACCAAAAATTGCAATACCAAAACCGTAGTTTAATCTGTTTATTTCTTGTGTGTTTTGTTAAGTCTTCGTACATTAAAGTTTTGTTTTAGTGCTGATCCATGTGTTTCCTTTTGCGTTGCTTAATCGTTGTGTTCGCATAAACCCTACAAAATTGCTGGTTGATTCCCTCAATTAGCAAACAAAAAAAAGCTTCCATCTTTTACCGTGCGCCATCTTGAGAGCACAATCTGAGTCGGTTTGTGTTTCTTTATCTGAACTCCTTGGTGGGACTAGAGTCCGAATCGACCTCTAGCTCAAACACAATCCGAGTCCAATTGTTCCAACTTCTGTTTTGGTCACTACATCATAGCAGGCCGAACCACATTTGGTGTCTTTGTGCTTCACTTATATTCTTTTATCTTGAGACTCGCTGTTGACATTGCAATTAAGGCTACTCATTAAAATTGATTACACCTTGCTGATTTGTGAGGCTTGCAATCGCAGTTAGGAAGAGCCGCAGCATAAAAAGAGAGAGAGAGAAACACGTAACTTTTGCATACGACCTCCGATTGAGGCATTTCTTGATCCGTTGGAAAGGAAATGAGAAGATAGAGCTTCCAAACTCCTTTTTTTAGAGCAATTTTGTGCCCTCATATATTTAGTTGCAATTGGCTAGCGTCTCTCTTAGTACTTGGTGCAAAACGAGCTAGTTTCATCTCTGTTTCCGATTGATTCTCCCTAGCTCATTCTTTTGTTTGCATTAAGTCCCATTTATCGTTGCATGTGCATTCATACACTTCGCTTAAACCAATTGATCAGCACATAGGAAAAATACTCTAGCTTGGATTATTACTTAGCTTTACAATACCTTGAATATCAGATTGCATAGGATATCCACAAACTGTCCAAGCTCCACCTACACCCGTTTGTGTACTCCCTTGCTCTTGGTTACGCTCATACATTACCAGGTTGAGGTCGTTCGCCATCACAATTGTCAATTTACCGTCCTTGATTCACTTTGGAATGGTATGCTTGTCTTGTTTTTAGGACAGTGAGTTGCAAGCATAGAGAGAGCTTTTGTTTTACTAACCCGGATATAACCTCGTTTCTTGTTTGTGAGTCATTCCCATGTCAGGTCATGAGGAGGATCCACCTAATCCGGAAGCGCTGGTTACGTGGACCGAATACACTCGGTTGCGTGAAATGCTATAAAAACAACTTCATGATGGTGATAATGGCGTGCACGATGAGCTCGGGGAAGTTCAGACTGGACTGAACACCCTCGGGGAGGAGGTCACACAATTGCGTATGACCATCAACAATAACTTTCTGGAGCTGCGTGCCATGTTCGCACACCACAATCTACGTGGGGGTGCACCAGCTGATGATACAAGTGTGCACGGCCCTCCGGTCGTTCTGCACAATGAGACCAAGGAGGAGCATGCTATTCATCTGGATGAGGAGCGACGTCAGCGATAGGTGCGTCGCATGGCCGTGCTGCCAAACGTCGGGATGGCAGCCGCGGCACGCCCTCAGGCACATGGGCCTGGCCGAGGCAACGGTGGCCAGGGTGGAGGTGCACCACAGGGTGCCCACGGAGGTGGTGTGCATCATGCACCTCGTAGCTAGGCTGACGTGGTCGAGCGCCGGGATGACGATTTCCCCGTCGATGACTACGATGACCGACAGCGCCACCACCGCAACAACGTGCCGCGTCCTCGCCACGACGACGCTGAGAATCTTGTCACTAAGCCCAAATTTAATCTTCCTATATTTTCAGGTGGTACAGATGTGGAACAATACCTCACTTGGGAGTTGAAAGTTGATAAGTTGTTTCGGATGAACAACTATTCCAATGAGAAGAAGCTGTTGTTTGCGTCCAATAGCTTGGATGATTATGCCACACATTGGTGGGAGCAGTTCATCCGTAAGCGCATGGAGCGCCATGAGTTGCCGATTATCACCTGGGAGCAGATGAAGCAGCATTTGCGGGCACGCTTTGTACCTCGCCACTACAAGCGCTCACTATTTGAGAAGTTGACAGGGCTGCAACAAGGTATGAAATCAATTGACGAATATCATAAAGAAATAGAGACTATCATGATACATGTAGATGTCCGCGAGAATGAAGAACAGACCATGGCGAGATTTCTAGCTGGCATGAATCATGCTGTCAAGCGCATTGTCAATCACCATCCCTATAATGATATGATTGAGTTGCTGCACCAAGCACGCGAAGCCGAGAGACAAGTGATTGAAGACGCACAGTTCGTTGCCCGGTCATGTTCTTCAGCCAGTCTGGGACAGCCATATAACAACAGCCAACCAAACAAGAGCACTTTGGCTGCAAGCAATTCGGCGATGCGTAGTTCCGCAAGTAAGAAGCTGGAGAGTACACCATCACCGGTGCGTCGACCTATGGCGCCCGCTGCTAGTGCGACCTCGTCTATGGGGTCAACAGGCCGTTCACGTGACATTATTTGCCACAAGTGCAAGGGCGTTGGCCATTTTCAGAGGGACTGCCCAAATGTTAGTACTATGCTTATCACAGAGGATGGCGGTTATGTTTCAGCTAGTGATGATGAGTCGCCTAATGCACAGGCAGTCTTGCACACTGATGACATAGAACAATGTGAGTGCGATCCTAAGTTTCCTAACACTGAGCAGTATTCCATTGTTTGCACACCCAAGTTGCTTAGTGTGATGCCATCGCTATCACTCGAACATTGGTGCAATTTGTTTCAGACATGGGCAAACCTTGATAAGGGTAAGGGGTGCAAGGTGATCATTGATGGCGGGAGTTGTCACAATCTGGCTAGCAAGGATATGTGTCATAAGTTGGGTTTGAATTATTTGCCACATCCGCATCCTTATCATGTGCAATGGTTGAGCGACAAAGAGGAAGTGAAGGTGAACTATATGGTGCGTGTGATGTTTTCTATTGGAAAGTACACTGATAATGTGGATTGCGATGTTGTGCCTATGACGGTGTGTCACTTGCTCTTGGGACGGCCATGGCAATATGATCGTTCCGCTGTTCATGATGGGCTACAAATCGTTACACATTTCAATGGAACAATATGGATGTCATCTTGAGGCCGCTTACACCGCAACAGATTGTCAATTCCTCCATGCAGAAAATTGATATGCACGTTGAGAGTGCACAAGAGTGAGAGAACCATCTGAGTAGTAACAAGAAATGTGAGGGAGAGAAGAATTTAGTGATGTTAGCCACCAAATCAGAGATGAGAGAATTCAGCGAGGATCCTAATTTGGTGCACGTCGTGCTGCTGTACAAAGACGCATTACTTTCAACTAACGACATAACTTTTCTACCTAGTGGTGTTGTTTCTGTTTTGCAAGATTTCAGCGACGTCTTTCCAGAGGAGGTACCAGCGGGGCTACCACCAATATGTGGGATAGAACATAAGATCGACTTGATTCCAGGAGCGTCACTGCCGAATCGACCACCGTACCGCACCAATCCCGAGGAAACAAAGGAAATTCAGAAACAAGTACAAGAGCTTCTCTGCAAAGGGTATGTCCGTGAAAGCTTAAGCCGTTGTGCTGTTCTTGTTATTTTAGTTCCTAAGAAAGATGGTTCATGGCGTATGTGCGTAGATTGTCGAGCGATTAATAATATCACAATTCGATATCATCATCCTATACCTCGCTTAGATGATATGCTAGACGAATTGAGTGGTGCTGTTATTTTCTCTAAGATAGATTTGCGAGTAGTTACCATCAAATTAGAATGCATGAAGGGGATGAGTGAAAAACAACCTTTAAAACAAAATTTGGGTTGTACGTGTGGTTAGTCATGCCTTTTCGTTTAACTAATGCATCTAGTACATTCATGCGCTTAATGAATCATGTTTTAAGGCATTTTATTGGTAAATTTGTGGTTGTGTACTTTGATGATATTCTAATTTACAGTCGCACTGAATCTGAACACATAGACCATCTTAGACAAGTCCTACACGTTTTGCATGAGAATAGGTTATTTGGTAACTTAGAGAAGTGCACTTTTTGCAAAGATCGTGTCATCTTTTTGGGCTATGTTGTTTCTGCACAGGGAGTTGAAGTAAATGAGTCTAAAATTGAAGCGATTAAAAATTGGCCAACTCCTATGAATGTAAGTTAGATTAGGAGCTTTCATGGTCTCGCTGGTTTTCATCGCCGTTTTGTGAAGGATTTTAGCACCGTCGCTGCCCCTTTGAATGAACTTACTAAAGAGGGTGTTGAATTTGTGTGGGGGTAGCGCAAGAAAATGCTTTTGTTGAACTTAAGAGACGCTTGACTGAAGCACCGTCGCTTGTTTTACCTGATTTCACTAAAAAAAATTTGAAATTGAGTGTGATGCTAGTGGATTGGGTATTGGCGGTGTTTTAATGCAAGAGGGTAGACCGGTAGCTTATTTTAGTGAGAAACTGAATGGTGCTCAATTGAATTATCCGGTCTATGACAAAGAGCTTTATGCGTTAGTGCGTGCGTTAGAAACTTGGCAACACTATTTATGGACTAAAGAGTTTATTATTCATTCTGATCATTAGGCTTTGAAGTATTTAAAGGGCCAAGCAAACCTGAACCGTAGACATGCCAAATGGGTCGAATGTCGAATTCATTGAGTCGTTCCTTACATTGTGAAATATAAGAAGGGAAAGAAAAATGTGGTAGCTGATGCTCTTTCTAGGAAACATGTGCTTTTAACTCAATTAGGAGTGCACGTTCCTGGTTTAGTGAGTGTGCGTGATTTATATGCTCATGACCATGATTTTTCTGTCCCTTATGCATGTTGAAAAGAGGGAAAAGGCTGGGATAAATTTCATATCTATGATGGGTTTTTGTTTCGCACTAACAAATTATGCGTTCCAGAATCCTCCGTGCGTGTGCTATTACTGCAGGAATCACATGCAGGTAGATTGATGGGACATTTTAGACGTGAGAAGATGTTGTCTATGCTGAGCGATCACTTTTATTGGCCTAAGATGAGGCGAGATGTGGAGAGGTATGTGCAGCGATGCATTACTTGCCACAAAGCGAAATTGAAGTTGCATCCACACGGTTTGTATACCCCTTTACCTGTTCCCAATGCCCCATGGGAGGATATTAGTATGGATTTTGTTTTAGGACTGCCTAGAACTAAGAGGGGGAGTGATTCTGTTTTTGTCATTGTGAATCATTTTTCGAAGATGGCACACTTTATTCCGTGCCACAAGAGCGACAATGTGTCGCATATTGCTGACATGTTTTTCAGGGAGATCGTGAGGCTACATGGTGTGCCACGTACTATTGTGTTGGATCGTGACGTGAAGTTCACGAGCTACTTCTCGAAGACGCTTCGGGGTAAACTGGGGACGAAGTTGTTATTTAGCACAACTTGTCATCCCCAAACTGATGGTCAAACAGACGTGGTGAACCGCACACTTTCGATGCTACTCCGGACCATGATCAAGAAGAATCTGCGCGAGTGGGAGGATTGTTTGCCGTACGTGGAATTCACTTATAATCGGGTCGTGCATTCCACTACGCAGATGTGGCCATTTGAGGTAGTTTATGGTTTCAAGCCCTTTACGCCACTTGATTTGTTGTCGCTTCCTAGTCAACACCATACTCATATGGAGGCATCGAAGCGAGCTGAACATGTGAAAAAATTGCATCTCAAGACAAAAGAAGCGATAGAGCGCAAGGTCAATTACTATGCTGAGAAGGCGAACAAGATAAGGAAGAAAATGGTTTTTCAACCAGGTGATTTGGTTTGGGTACACTACCGCAAGGATCGTTTTCCAGAACGTCGCAAGTCTAAGTTAGTACCGCGCGGTGATGGGCCTTTCAAGGTGCTTGCGAAGATCAATGACAATGCCTACAAGATAGAGCTTTCCGACGATGACTATGGCGTGAGCTCTACATTCAATGTCGCTGATTTATCACCTTTCTTTGGTGGTGATGATCCAGCGTCAAGGACGATGCCTTTTCAAGAGGGGGAGGATGATGAGGGCATCCCTAACACTTATACATCTTCTCCTGTTGGTGGTCATGCACATACTGATGAGGACATCCTCATTACATATACATCTTCCACTCCAAGCATGCATAAGAATAACCAAGAACCAGAGGGCCCAATGACGAGGGCAAGAGCCAAACGTTTAAACAAACAGGTGCTTTTGTTTCTTAAGGAGTTTCCTTTAATTGATGATGAACTTGGAATACTACCTCATGCTAGTATTTTATGTATTCTTAGGTATGACTCATGTGAAGACTTGGGAGAGCAAAAGGGAGGAGCCCAAGGACTTAAACTACAAGTTTTGGATAAGATTTTCTAGCCAAATTCGGACTTCCCACGTGCTCAACCCAATTCAAACTCGGATTCAACTCAGGATTCAATTCGGATTCGGTTCGAGACAGCCTGACAGGCAGTTGCTAAAAAGGCCATAACTTTCACAAACGGAGTCCGACTCAGGTGTTCTTGTACTTGTTGGAAAGATAATTTGAAGGGATACATAATGGATCAGGCCCCACCTTCAAATTCAGCATGGATAAAAATTTATGACCAAAATAATATGATGGGTGGAAAATATAGTTTCCTTTTTGTGAGAGTTCGTATCCAAAACCAATAGGGTTGCGTTGTACTTGGTTTGGGGACCATATGGACATCCCAAGGGGCTATATAAGCCTTGTATTGGCAGCCTTTAGGGGCAGACCAATTTTATGCATAAGATTGAAACATAGCTATTGCTTGTTCTTTCAACACTAGAGTTCATGCGAGGACATTGAGAGAGAACTAGGCGATCCATTGTTCGTTCTGTAATTCAAGGTCAAGCTGTCGTTCCATTGGGAATTGGGGACTTGACGTTCATCATTTGTGGTCTCGCAACGAACAATTATCCGGTGTGTTTTGGGTGTATTCCGAAGAGTTTAGGGTTCGTGCAATGGCGCTAGTGTTCAACTAGCGATATCGTCTACTTCTGTCGAACCTCGAGTTAACAAACCCAGATCCTCTGTGATTCCACCGCACTATTCCCTGGATCAGTAGATAGTGCTCACAGATACATTACTGTATATCAAACACATATCATGCGAAAGTGTAATTAATACAGTAATACTTACTCATGGGCCGGTTAGGCCGAAAACGATAACATGCAGCAGCGGAAACTTCACACAGGTGGGACCCGCAGGACTTGCCCACAGGCAGCCAACTGGGGTTCGCGACCTAGTCCATGGCCTCATCGTCTTCCAGCTCTGTCGACCCTTTTTAGGCATCGCAGGGCTTGACTTTATTTCCTTTCTGACTGAATGATGGCAGTTAAGCCAGAATGAGTACGATGATACTCAGCAAGCCACCACACAGGATGCAGTAATAATTAGATGCAAAGCTGTCAAGGGAGGCTTGAGTTTCTTTTATTTGCTAAAAGCATGGTTTTGGAATTACAATAAGTAAGAAAAATCTCCTGAGACGTAGCAATTTTAACTAAAACATGTTTTATGAAATTGATTGTGAGAATGCGATAATAATTGTAGTGTAGGTTACATCCACCTTTTTACAGTGCATGGTTACCTCCACCAATGCTAGTTTTCGCCGCTAGAGTACATCTCTCCAGGAAAAGTTCATGGTCAGAGTATATCTCTCTGATAGGTTTTATCCCACCCTCAAATGTTTTTGGAAATAGAACTAACTCGAGTAAGTTCCCATGTCCGCCCTTGACCGTGGGCACGGCTGCTCGAACAGTTTTACACTCTGCAGAGGTTGTACACTTTCACCACAAGAGATAAGTCATCTTAATAGCCAACATGCTTCCTTAGGCATGAGACCCAGATGGTTTATCACAAAGCCTTTACCTTACTCCAATTTAGCTAGATACCACCCCGCTGAGGTTTCACCGCTGAAGGGTTACATCCGCCACAGTCAAAAGCCCCCTCTTGCGCCGTGTGAGTAAACCAGTGCTCTGGCACCCATCTTCCGTGATGATATCTAAACTAAACCTTTGCAAGTTAATCAGCTAGGTCGCACCCATATAGACTTGTGGTTGTACTGTTTTACACCAGGAGGTCATCACAAAATTCAGTCCTTAATTTGTCCAGGCAGTTCTTACCACAAACCACAGATTCTCGTGCGACATCAGCACCATCCACTCCCGCCAACCGCCCAGACAGGTACAGCAGGTTTTGAGAGTTTTGAGAAGCTTAAAACAGTTGTATCAACATATTCAGCCACGTACATCCCATGACTGTCCCAAACCAAGTCTTTATGTTTTCGTAGATTGATGATCAGGGCAACTAGCGCCCTGGACTTTGACAAAAACTAGCATGGCATTTAATATGACGTATAGCTAGTAAAGTTATCATTATTATCTATGGTGACAAGGATCAAGTGATTCAAGTATCAAAGGATGGCATAATAAATTTAATACAACATCAAGTGGGCCTGTAGCTACCTTAAGCTTTGACATATATTTGCATAACAAATTAGGCATGCAAGTTGATAGTTTAAAAGAACATAGTTTTGCATAAAATGTAGGATCAATATGATCAAAGTGATGACTTGCCTTGCTTGTTTTACCATGGCCTCGATTGCTCTAAATCAAAGCCTTCTCAGTCATCGATCTTAATTTACTAGTCCTCGATTTTACCCAAATCTTGATCCTGTTCGAATATGCCGTCTTGTCGAGTCTTCATATTCTAATACGCAGCAAAGAAAAGAAAGACCAAATAAATCCAAACATTTTAAATGCCCAATTTACTTTAAATTATACTTTTATTATGATTTGGGAATAGAAGGATGATTCGGATTAGTAGACTATAGACACAGCGGTAGATGAATTGGGCAGAAGAATGAATTATCTAAGTGGCTTTACCGTGAGGGAAAATTAGGATAAAGAGGGATCGGAGGTGAATGAGTATTTACAGGAATTATCTGCTTTAGGAAGTGAAGTGGCCAAACATAGCTGATTGGGGAAAAGCGAGGCCTGACCTTTTTAATCGATGACTTTTTTTTTATTGATTCCTATTTATCAAGGAAGCTCCATGAGTCAGGCAGGACTTATGGACAGCTAAAAGAGGGTATCGATGGTAGTAAAGAGGAACATGATTTTAGGATGCGAAAGCTTTACAGGAGAAGAGTATTATTTTATGCACCCGATGAAGTCTTAATATTTCATGAGGCCATTCCTATTTGAGATTGCAGCTGTCAATTCTAAAGTCAATTATTCTGCTTGATCACTAACTTTATTCGATAGGATCAACGGTTGTGATTTGTCAAAAAGGAGAGTTAGGACTCTTAAAAGGATCTTCTTAGTAAAACTATTTCTTTTATTATTATAATGATTGGGGATTTGGGTGCGAGACAATGACTAAGGATTGCTCTTTCTTGTTCAAGACTTTCTTAATCATATTTTATTTGTCATCTTAAATTTTAGTATTTAAGATAATGTTAAAGCCTTTATTACAAATATTTTTAAGCTCGAGAGGATAGCTTCCATGATTTTAGAGATGAGTAAACCACACTTGATATTTTATGTGGCTTGCCAATGATTATTTTAAGCACTACTAAGAGAGAGGAGCAATTCATGGTTAATATTTCATGCGACACAATCTTGCTGAATTTATTTACTTAGTTTGCATAAGTAGATTTAGATCGAGAGGTGGAAGATAGCATCTCAACCACTTGGGATAGTATTAAAGTTATTATTCGGGTTTCCAGAGTAAAGTTTGAAAGCATCAAAATATTCCTTATAAAGCTTCAGACATACATTTTCACTCAATTAGGATCAACTTCAAGTACATTTGATTTGTAAAAGAGAATCTTTTTAATTAGTTTCACACATCTGATTTCTTTAACATCGACATCCATTTAATCTATGTCGACTTCTTGTTATTTAAAAAATAGGTATTAGTGTATTGATCTCAATTGGTACATAATTAACCATTGTTAAGTTTTCAATTTACTTGTATAAATCTTTTCTTTATGCACTTATGAGTGATTTCTTATTCCCATTAGTAGCCATAACTTAGTTTATTAGCACCATCTGCATGCATAACCCTTGCATATGATTTCAGCTCAGTTGCTTGGCTGGGCCCACGGTTCAGAAGGGATGCAGACAGAGAGAGAGAAGGCAGCCGGTTCGGCCAAGACAGAGCAAAGCCGAGTGAGGAGCGGGGAAACAGGGGAGGACGCCTTGCGGTCGGGGATGGCGGGCTCGCTGGCACGTCCGACGGCCGGAGGAGCGGCGAGCGTGCAAATTGGATTGCCTCATGTTGAGGGGGGGCTGGGGAGGCTGCGCCTTCGGCCGGGAAGGCGCCATGGGCGGCCAGCACCGATTCACGGTGGCCGGAGCAGGGGCGGAATGAGGCGACGCCGCCGTGGTAGGGGAGGGAAAAATTGGAGAGGAGCATGAGCGTAAGAAGACCTAGGGAAACCCACCGGTGGTGGCGGCTTGGCCGGGGAGGTGACGAGGCGCGCCGGCGACGAGAGCCTAGGGGCGGCAGTGGGTGGCTTGCGCGGAGAGATCACACCGGCGGGGAGGAGCATCGGCCGGCCATCGGGGAAGCTCCGGGGCACCGAGTAGAAGCTCGCGGCGCGAGGAATCGGCCTCGGGTCGACCGAGCAGGAAGTGGCAGCGGCCGGCCGGAGGCGGAGAAGAAGCGGCCACTGCAGGAAACTCCGTCGACGAAACTTCGATTAAATGAAGGGGGAGGTAGAAGGTAACTGGGGACACATTATGACGCGGTTGGATTTGTGGGGGCTTCGCCGGAGTGGCCGAGTGGCATGAAATGGCGGCGGCCGGCGCGAGCGCAGAGCCGCTGTTCGGCTTGGAGGAGGAAGAAGGGGAAGTGGGGGAATGGGGAAGAGGTGAGCTCGGTTCTTATAGCTGCGGAAAGGCGTTCCTGTGGCGGAGCTGTTGCCGGAGACCTGGGAGCAGTGCACGGTATGATGAAACGACGGTGAGGCGATGGCCGTAGCAGGGTGACGCGCGTAGGGCATGGGCGCAGTGTGCGGCCGCACAGGCGACGGCATGGGCGCGGCGTGGGTAGGGGTACTGTCGGCATGGGCGGCGCGTCCGGCGGAGCCAGGCGCGGGCTGGGCCGGGGCGAGGAACAGCGGAGGCAGAGGCGGGCCGGCTTGGCGCGACGGGAGAGGAGGGGGGAGGAGGAAGAGACGAAGGAAGAAGGAGGAGGAAGCCGACCGGGCCAGAGGC
Source organism: Dendrocalamus latiflorus (assembly GCA_017311315.1). Taxonomy (NCBI): domain Eukaryota; kingdom Viridiplantae; phylum Streptophyta; class Magnoliopsida; order Poales; family Poaceae; genus Dendrocalamus; species Dendrocalamus latiflorus. The sequence goes on from CM029678.1 coordinate 20,459,151, forward strand.
CAGAGGAAAGAAAAACGGGGCCGGTCGGGTTAGAAAAAGAAAAAGGGAGCAGGACAGGGGGGGAAGGATGGGCCGAGGGAAAAAGAAATGAGCCGTCGGGCCGGATAGAAAAACAGATCGGGCCCAAAAAGATATTTAGGAAATTTAAGAATTTCTGAATTTTTGGGATTTCAGAACTTGGATTTGCAATTAGATTTTCAATTCGAAAGCTTAGTTCAAATGATAATTAAATTTTAAGATTGTCGAGTTTTGGAGAGATAAATCTTAACTTTCCGAATATGAATTTACAAATGTACAAATTGGATGGAATAGATTTTATATTAACTTTCAATTTCCATTCCTGGCTTTGAATCTTCAGATTTTAAATTTTAAATTTGAACTTAAGATTTCCAAGTAAACTTGGATTTTTCCCAGTTTGATTTTCAACCTTGGTTTTTGATTCCAAGATTTCAAATTTTATTACTTGGGCTTTTGGCAAGAAAAACCAATTTGAGAGATTCGAGTAACGCCAAAGATTTTTGAAATACCCAAGAAAACGATTAAAAGATTTTACACTTTTTGCATTTACAGTAATTCCCTGTTTGGGATGTTACAACTTCGCATCAACTATCCACGGTTCCTCACTGAGAAGATCGGGACCCCTCCCCGTATCACAGAGGCTCGCCTTCGCGCGTCTCATTTATACTCCGTAGAGTGCACGTGGAACTGGGTTTGGTCTTGCAGTCTGGCTTCTTGCTAACTCCTTTGTCCTAGTTGACGTTCTCTAATTTCTCCTTCCAGTGGTTGATGATATGTGGCTGTGTGTTTTGGATTGGGATGGGGGAAGTGAAGAAAAGAGCTAGTGTATTACTAGTGTTGTACTCAGGGCTTCCACTCGTTCCTCTTCTCTTCTATTCGGCTGGCTGAGTGTACCCCTTTTTCTTGTGGCCATGCCATCCAGATGTGTTGCACTGTCCCTTTACTATTGCCGTGTGGACAGCCGGTTGATATTTTGGTGCTTGGAACAGTTGGCTGGTTTCTTGGTCCTTTGAATATATTTCAGGTTTGATTACATTGAACAATGACCCTACAATTGTGAGAGATGCCGACTAGCCCCCAAATGGTCAGGTATCTCTATGAACGGACTACCCTACCTGAAATTAACCACCAGGGCTATGACGGCAATTTCTTGCTCCTTCTTGAATGTGCTTATATCATTCTTTGCTTTCCTTTTCTTTTTTCTTTCCCACGAGTACTACATACCTCTAGGAGTAAAGTAGGCTCCAAGGGCAAACTTGTGACTTCACTCATCTTCCCCTCTCCACCTATAAATATGATCCATTGTAATGGGGGAGGGAAGGCCATTTTTGCAACACGAGACTCTCATATTGAATACACTTGGAGGTTGTGTGCTTCTTCTTGGATCCCTTAACACCCTTAACAGTCTTCGCATCCGACCGAGGGTGCCTCTAAGTTTACTGTATCGATGACACAATCCTATACAAAAGATCCTACAAATGACATACACATGTCTATGTAATTCCAACCACAAAAGATCTATTATAAAACACATAGTAGAATTAGAAGATCAAAAGAACGGGAGACACTAATTTTATATGAAAAACTCTTGAGAAAGAAACCATGGATGCTCGAAAGTGGAATTTACTATATGAGGAGAGATTACAAGTATGAAAAATTCAGTGTGTGTTAAATGGGGAACTACAGGGGTACATGTATAGGCAAGGGATGAAAGTCCCTAACAAAGAAATGATATTCGGCAACAAAACAAAGATCTACTCAGAAACTGAAATAGTAATATTCTCGGAGATAGGAATAGCACCCCGCTTGGAGAGTCTCAGAAATCAACAGCATAGAAATGTAGTTGGAAATGCCTCGAGTAGCCACGTCTGACTCCAGTCGGCGTAGAGTCCATTTGGACACAAAGATGATCCTAATCATAACCTCTAACTAGTCCTCGTTGCTTTGAGTGAATGTTGATTAGACTCTTCAAGTGATCGAAAAATACCAGCAGTGGTCGACCTAACTAGATTCGGATCGCAAAATACAATTATCTCTACCTTGAGCCTTCCTCCTGTAGTGAAAAGAATAAAATATACTCCTCCATGATGGTCACACAAGCTATCCAAATTGCAATATATCCAAATGGTGAATGAATCACCAAATTTAGTTATTCCCGATAACTGACATTATTATTATTTTCTTTGTTTGAAGTCTCCCTGATCAAGCATAGCTCAAATTGCAACTCCACCTTAGACTATATATGCGGATCTTACCACAATAACCCATAGTAGATGACAAATCATCAATGAAATCACCAATAATTAATTCCACATAGATGTTTCCAATAATAGGCACAACAACCTGAATTGCAATGAACTCCATCTCCAACAAGAATATGTAGAGCTAATGACACAACTTCTTGATGGAAGACGATGATCGATTGAGGTAGAAGATTATCAATGAAGATGGTGCAATACGATGCAAGGGCATGGCGCCAGGTGGCATGGGCAATGATGCTGGTGAACCTAGCACTAGAACAATGGCTGAGGTAGAGCACTGATTAATGATCGACATAGTGCGGGTTCGTGCCAAGTTAGAGTCGAGATGCGGTATGAGTTGAGGTGAGTCAAATCACTGAGACTGATAACCTCTTGGATGCCACTCTTGATGTCATGCAACAATCACCCTGGGAGTCTTCTCCTCCCGGGCCAGCGGCTCTGATACTACTTGTTATAAAACACATGGCAGAAATAGAAGATAACAATTGGAGACACTAACTTTATATGGAAAAACCTTGCAAGAAAAACCACAAATGCACAATGGTAGAATTTACTATATAGTGAGATATTACAAGCATAGGGAACCTCACCATGTGTTAACCGTGCAACTACTAGATACCTAGCTCCAGAGTCCAACAACCAACAACAACAACAAGCAAGCCATCGCATAGAACCTCACAATACACAAAATCAATTGATAAAATTGATGAGCCAAGGATCCTTACCTTCACCTCAAAATTTAGTCACATGGTTTGACACGTAGCCCATAATGTCCAATGATTAGCCGTCATGTCTTCGTGAATTTGGTCTCCCTCAAACCATCTCTAGTGCATCGGCCTTGCGATTTTCAGCAGTACATGCACTAACTTGCCTCTTCATGAGCATTCTCTTCTCTTTGATTCCCATTTGAGCCATGTAGCCTCATCCGATTTTACCCAACTACACCGACTTCAGCTCCCCCGCCTACTCTCAGCACTTTGCCATTGACCGCTAATGTTCTCTATGCCACTTGTACATCCAAAGACCATGTCAAGCATAAGTTATATACACTTAAGTCACGTTAGTCAAAATAACACATCATACAATACACCACACTAAACACCAGCACCCATACTATGGTCACATTCAACCATGCTCATGTATTGATCCTTACCCTACGACCAAATCTCAAACCAAAATACACAATTTCAGCACCAATTTGCCAAAAAAGCTAGTCTGGCCACTTTACTAGACAAGTTAGACCACCAGTGTTTGACTGGTTTGACCGCTTAAGAGCATCAGAAAACACTCTACCTAGAATTTGGTTAAATCTATCTAGTTTTAGTTTAAAACTATATTTTAGATGACACCTAGTGCGAACACAACCTCAAACACACTTACACAAATGTTTGGTGTGCAATTACCAAAAGCCATATAGTCGGTCTGACCACTAGCCCCATGGTGGTCAGGTGTAAGATAGTCAGTCTGACCACTAGCCCCATGGTGGTTAGATTGTCTTACACCTGAAAACAATCTTGAACATTGCAAACTTCCAAAATCAAACTCAAACTTTGTTAACATTTACATAACAAAGTTAAATACTCATCATACAACATGGGGTGATGTCTTACAAATGCAAATACAACAAATAGAATGTAACAATTGTCATGGTAGAAGTCACACAATAATGCAAACTGTTAGACCATGTGATGGTCATGCACTTAGTGATAATGAATAGTTGACATTTGGGTTTCATTGGAATTTATGTTTGTGAAATTTCTAGTCGATGCGCTCTTGTTGCTAGAGTATTCAGGTTAGCAGGTCTGGTCGACAAGTATCGACCACAGCAAATCAAGCATGATAGTGTCTGGTTTGTTATGGGTAGCTGTAGACTTTGTGATCAGTAGTCATAGACTTAGCATTCTATTATCTTAGATTTTGTGATTGGTACTCAGTACAGATGTTTCAATAATGGTTCGATACTCGTACTAGCTGGTCGATGGAATAGTGACTAGTTGATGGTTGATAGTCGTAGACTGAGAGTGCTACAATGCTTGTGATTTTTTTATGTTCTTTGTGGAGCGATAGGAATTCATGAGTACTTGTGTTTTTGAGTACTTGATCAGCTAACGACCAATCTATGCACAGCAGTTGTAATCAGTCGTAATGAGTGGTCTAGAGGTGCTGTTTTGGAAAGCAATAGAATGCATGGTCGTGAATGACCTGGTTGAAGTTGAGGGTTGGTTAAAGGTGTAGTATGAGTGTGTGGATTAATATTAGTCAAGTTGGAAAGAACTCATGCTAGGGAAAAATGTTTCTTTGGTCTTTGCATGTGTAGGTTAGGTATGGAGGCAGTCATGGTTGGTGACGAGGAGGATCAGGACTAGGATGGAAAAATCTGAGATCCAGACGGTCGAGGATGTCATGAGATGGTCGGGCTCACGTTGGGGCACGTGGAGATGGATGAGGACATCCTTTCCATAGATACAACCGTGTCGACTCCATAACAAACTCAACAAACTGAAACTATGATACGAGGACCAATGACTCGAGCGCGAGCACGCCAACTTAACCATCAGGTGAATGCGTTCCTAAGTTTGCATACAAATGTTCCAAAGAATGGCATACTACTTAATTCTTGTGATGATTTAATTGTCCTTAGGAACCATGGGAAAGAACCACGCGAGCTCAAGTGTAGAAGTGGAACTGTCAAGCGCAATCCAAGTCCTGTTAGTGAGTTCGACTCAGATTCGGCCTTTGTAACAGCGTCTACCTCAAACAGCTATAACTTTTGATCCAGAAGGCTTCTCAGGGCCCGTGAGTACTCTTGGAAAAACTATTGGAGTCTACTTTCAGATGGATCTAGTCTCACCTCTAAACTCTATCTGAACCGATTAGAAACTGCCAAACAAGTCGCGTCACTTTTCCAGTTTGAGTCAAAATGGCCCGAGGGCCTTGTGTCACTACTTAGGCTATTTGGGCCGGTACTATTCTGCGGCTGTACTGTTCATGTGAATAGTAATAGTGAATAGTATTGCACCCTTTTTCATTAGATAAGTGTGGCTTCCCCTTCCCTATTTAAGGAGGTCGCACCCCTTTTGTTTTCCTTGGGTTTTTCTTAAGAGATTATTCTGCTTAGCAGTTTTACCACACGTTCGATTGAGGAACCCCTGAAGGAATGCGCGTAGGCTACGGAAGCAGAAAACAAAACCTTTCTACCATGCACACAAGGACATCATGCTTAAGGAGGGATCATAGATCGTTACCACTAGATGCGCAGCGCAGCGGAAGAAGAGTTGGAGAAATCGATCCAACCACGCGCGTCGAGGTAGTAGTTGAATTAGCCGATCGTCCCGAACAGATCGTCTCCTCCACACGATCAACCACACCACGAGCAGATCCAATCTGTAGGTTGTTGATGCTGATCAACACCGCAACGAGCAGCGCCTCCACCGGTATCCACACGTCCGGGGCTGGAACACCGATCGCGAGTGTACTAGCACTCGTGAGCGGCTAGGGTTTGGCTCGGGAGGTGGCGGCTAGGGTTATGCTAGAGGTTAATAGAAAACACGTGTCCCCTCAGCCCCTCGCCACGATATATATATACACCTCCTCACTTGGGCCTTGTAGACCGAGGCCCAATAGGAGTCTATTCGGATCTCTATCCGAATTGAGCCCACATCCGAATCACATTCGAATTAGTGTTCCAACCCGTTAAGTGTGCGACCCTGTAGGTTCACGTATACTTGGTCGCGACCCGGAAACACCTTTCCGATCACCCTGTTAATAGCGGCCTCTAGTAAGACATATTAACCCCAAAGTATACGTAAAGATCGTATCGGCTGAACCTGTAATGTTCTCATGTACGAATCCCTTTGCCTCACGATATAGATTGAGCTCAAGGCGAGACCTGTGTCATCCTCTTAATAGCTCAATCACTCTCTCGATTCCGTGATGGATTATAAACTTGTGATTGACTCCTCAATCACCTTGGCATGGCCATGCACTTTCATAATCCATTACATCGAGGGGCCCAGAGATATCTCTCCCATAAGGAGGGGCAAATTCTATCTTGATCATTCACATCCCACTACATGTTTCATGGCAAACCCGAAGACTACTTTTATGACTACCCAGATACGGAGTAGTGTTTAGTAGTCCCAAAATAAGCTACTACGCATGTTGGGAACCATGATGATCTCAAGTCTGAGGATTCTACATAAACACTAATTGAGACCAACTGATGACACATGGAATCTCTGCAGTGTCTCATGGCGGGTCTATCCAACATATGTTCACTAACACATGTCCATATTATTGATTTGGTATCACCATACCATGATCCATGAGACATGATCATCAATCAATACATATGCTGATCTTTAAATCATATTTGTTCCTCATATGATATATATGATCAGGGATCATTTAGAAATAGCAACATTTTAGCATTAAGAGTCTCATGAATAAGTCACATACTCATTGATCAATAATGATAATGTCTATTTCAAGGAACAAAGTAATGTATCGTAAGCATAGTATGTGATATATACAACATCTCCATGTTGCCTCTAGGGCATATCACTAACAGTCTCCCACTTGCACTAGAGTCAACCATGTAGGTATCTAATACCCATTGCCCTAGTGTGAGCCTCATGCTTTGGCTGGGGAAGCGGCTTTATGAACGGATCCGCAATGTTCAAATCCGTTTGTACTTTGCATATCTTCACATCGCCTCTCTCCACTATCTCGCAGATGAGATGAAATCGCCGTAAAATGTGCTTGGACTTCTGGTACGATCTAGGCTCCTTGGCTTGCGCAATGGCCCCACTATTGTCACAGTACAGGTCCATTGGGCTGGAGGCACTAGCCATCACACCAAGCTCGAAAACAAATTTCTTGATCCAAACAGCCTCTTTAGCAGCTTCAGAAGCTGCTATGTACTCGACTTCTGTTGTAAAATCAGCAACCGTCTCCTGCTTGGAACTCTTCCAGCTCACCGCACCGCCATTCAGGCAGAATACAAATCCAGATTGCGATCTAAAATCATCTTTGTCAGTTTGGAAGCTAGCATCGGTGTAACCATTTACAACGTGCTCTTCCTCACCCCCATAGACGAGGAACACATCTTTAGTTCTTCTCAAGTACTTCAAGATGTTCTTTACGGCAATCCAGTGACCATCACCTGGATCTGACTGGTATCTACTCGTAGCACTTAAAGCATACGAGACATCTGGACGTGTACAAAGCATGGCATACATAATGGACCCAATGGCCGAAGCATATGGAATCACATTCATTTTATCCCGCTCATCAGGTGTACTAGGACACTGATTCTTGCTAAGATTTATACCATGTGACATAGGTAGAAAGCCTTTCTTGGAATCCTGCATGTTGAACCTTTTCAACACCTTGTCAATGTACGTATCTTGGCTTAATCCAATTAGCCTTTTTGATCTATCTCTATAGATCTTGATGCCCAGAATATATGCCGCCTCTCCTAAGTCTTTCATAGAGAAACTATTTTTCAATGAAGACTTAACAGATTCGAGCATAGGAATGTCATTTCCGATCAGTAATATGTCATCCACATATAAGACCAGAAATACGAGTGCGCTCCCACTAGCCTTTTTGTAAACACAAGGCTCTTCTTTGTTTTTGATGAAACCAAACCCTTTGATTACTTCATCAAAATGAATGTTCCAACTCCGAGATGCCTGCTTTAATCCATAAATGGATCTTTGCAGCTTGCATATCTTTCCAACTGATTGCGGATCGACAAAACCCGTGGGTTGTGTCATGTACACATCCTCACTCAGATTTCCATTAAGGAAAGCTGTTTTGACATCCATTTGCCATATTTCATAGTCGAAATATGCAGCAATCGCTAGAATGATCCGAATAGACTTTAGCATTGTGACGGGCGAAAAAGTTTCATCATAATCAACACCTTGAATTTGTTTGAAACCTTTGGCCACCAATCGCGCTTTATAGATGTGAACATTTCCATCTATGTCTATCTTTTTCTTGAAAACCCTTTGCACTCAATGGTTTTAACACCATCAGGAGGATCAACCAAGTTCCAAACTTGATTACTGTGCATGGATTCAATTTCGGATCTCATGGCTTCAAGCCATTTCTCAGAGTCTGGTCCCACCATCGCTTCTTCATAGGTCTTAGGCTCATCGTTGTCTAACAACAATATGTCCCGTTGTTGAGTAGTCAAGAACATGTACCTCTCAGGTGCACGACGTGACCTCTCTGACCTACGTGGTGCCGGTGTGTCCACAACAGGTTCTTAAACAGTTTGTTCATCCTGTTGTGGTTCTGTAGGAGCTGAAACGTTTTCAGGTGTTTCTCGAATTTCTTCAAGTCGCACCGTGCTCCCACTATCCCTTCTTGAGAGAAACTCTTTCTCTAAGAAGACACCATGTCGGGCGACAAACACTTTGCCTTCTTGATTATAGAAGTAATATACTTTTGTTTCCTTAGGATACCCGATAAAGAAGCATTTATCAGATTTAGGAGTGAGCTTATCAGATTGTAAACGTTTTACATAAGCCTCACATCCCCAAATCTTAAGAAAAGACAAGCTAGGACGTTGTCCTGTCCACATCTCATATGGTGTCTTTTCTACTGATTTTGATGGAACCCTGTTTAGTGTGAACGCGGCTGTTTCAAGAGCGTACCCCCAAAAAGACAACAAAAGATCACTTTGGCTCATCATGGAGCGCACCATATCTAATAAGGTACGATTTCTACGTTCAGATACCCCATTCCATTGAGGTGTTCCTGGCGGAGTCAGTTGTGGAACAATTCCACAATCCTTCAGATGATTGCCAAACTCATGGCTCAAATACTCGCCTCCACGATCAGATCGTAGAAACTTGATTGTCTTGCCTAAATGATTTTGCACTTCATTTTGGAATTCTTTGAACTTTTCAAAGGATTCAGACTTATGCTTCATCAGGTAGATATACCCATATCTACTAAAGTCATCAGTAAAAGTTATGAAGTACTGAAAACCACCTCCGGCTGTTGAGCTCATTGGTCCACATACATCAGAATGTACGAGTGCCAATAAGTCACTTGCCCATTCACCTTGACCGGTGAAAGGTGCCTTTGTCATCTTGCCAAGTAAACAAGATTCGCATGTCTCAAATGATTCAAAATCAAATGAGTGCAGAATACCATCTCTATGGAGCTTCTCCATGCGTTTCTCATTTATGTGACCTAAGCGACAGTGCCAAATAAACGTGGGATTCAAATCATTCGGACGTTGCCTCTTTGCATTAATGTTATAGACCGGTGACCCTTCAAGAGTAAGAACGTATAACCCATTCACCAATGGAGTATGACAATAGAACATATCTTTGAAATAAAGAGAACAACCATTGTCCACAGATCTAAAGTCATAACCTTCTGCTTGCAAACATGAAGCAGAAATAATGTTCTTGGAAAGAGATGGAACACAATAACAATTATTCAATTCCAAAACTAATCCTGAAGGTAAAGACAATGGCATGGTGCCAACAGCCACCGCAGCAACTTTTGCTCCATTGCCAACGCGAAGATCCACTTCGCTCCTCCTCAAACTTCTACTTCTTCTTAGCCCTTGCAACGATTTGCAAATGTGAGCAACCGATCCGGTATCAAATACCCAAGAATCAGTGGATGAAGTAGCAAGATTGATCTCTATAACATTTATACCTGGAATGGAAGTCGTACTTCCCTTCTTCTCAAGATCCTCCAAGTACTTTGGGCAGTTCCTTTTCCAATGTCCTGATTGCTTATAGTAGAAACAATCTGCATCAGGATGAGAAGCGCCCTTCTTGTCTTGCTTGGCCTTAGAACTGCTCGCGATATCATCGGGAGCTAACTTTCCTTTGACCGCGCCTTTCTTGACATTGGGCTTGCCCTTGCCTTTCTGCATCATCATCACATGATTGCTGGTTTTCTTAATGCTTTCCTCGGCAGCTTTTAGCATCCCATGCAACTCAGCTAGGGTCTTGTCCATGTTGTTCATGTGATAGTTCAGTATGAATGGCTCAAAGCTCGGGGGAAGCGACCGGAGAATCACATCAGTAGCCAACTCTTGGCTAAGGGGAAAACCAAGCTTTTCCAGACTCTCAATGTAGCTAATCATCTTAATCACATGAGGGCTGACGGGATTCCCTTCTGCAAGCCTGCACGCAAACAAGGACTTTGAAGTGTTGAACCTCTCAGCCTTTGCTTGGTTCTCAAACATACCACGCAACCCCACAATGATATTGTAGGCATCTGTGTTCTCATATTGCTTCTGAAGCTCAGAGGACATTGTGGCAAGCATGAGACAGCTCACATCAAGATAATCATTCGTTTGCTTCTCATAAGCTCTCCGTGCAGTCGCAGTAGCATTATCAGGCAAGTCTTCGGGGTAAGGAGACTCAAGGACATACTCCTTGCGCTCTTGCTTAAGAACAATTCTCAAGTTGCGATAACAATCTATAAAGTTCGTTCCATTGAGTTTTTCTTTCTCAAGAATAGATCGCAAATTAAAAGAACTGGATGCGGCATTAGCTGACATGATCTACAAAAAAAGAATATGCAAAGTTTAGCACTATGTTTATGTTCATCTTTTATTAAACTATTTAACAAAAGACTCCCACTATGTGTTTTGCAACAAAACTCCCTCTAAGTTACAAAGTGGGTCAAGATCCTCATTTCACTAATTCCTAGTGAGTTTGGCATCACGGCTAGAAAACTAGTGACATGGGTAAGCAACACCTTGCTAATCACATCCCTATGTGACTCCTGCTTGTTGGGTGACATCAGTATGCCCCGGCCCCAACCTATGCCCCAAGGTCCAAAACTATTTTGATAACCTTGTTAAGTAAACCAAATGCTTCCGCATGTAGATGTCTGACATCTACCCAAATAATGATGATAATCGACGGCACTCTACTTTGGTAGACCTACCATACGGTGATCATTATCTTTTGGTGCAACATATCGAAGGGCATTAACACCTAATTTTTATGAGGGATTCTATCCTACCATAGCAACATATCACATATATCATTGCATAAGAATAAGATAGATAACATCACAGATAAACACATTTAACTGTGAAGTAGTATGGCCCAAAAAATGGTGATATCCATCTCCATGTAGGTGTAGACGATCTCCATCCTCCACATCACTCCTTTAGGCCACCATGCTTGAAATCTTGTAACCTCAAAACTAGGCTACTACCTATAATAGCTAGAAATTGAAGATTACAAAGATAGATTCAAGCATTAAGGTCGACACACAGGTCGTTAAATACAATATAGACAGCTAACAATAGCTGAAATAATCATGACACGCAGGCCATGAACGAATGTTACATGCATCACATACATCTCATACATTCCAATAAGCTATAGGGCCATACTATTCACACCATTCCCTGCAAAAACAAGTTTGACGTAGAATCGCATTCTACCTAACGATGTGAACCCATGACGCTATACAAGGGGGGGTACGCACGGCGGTCCCCCCTTGTACACCCTACAAAATTTACAGATCCAATCTATGAAATCGCTATGGAAAAACTATTCGGCACAACCACCTTATGCCGATCCGAGACATTCTCTAGGACGCTAGTTTTTCCACTGGGCCGAGGCTATCAGATCCATAACCTACTAGTATTCGACATAACCACCTTATGCCGATCCGAGACATTCTCTAGGACACTAGTTTTTTATTGGCCCGAGGCTATCAGATTCATATCCTACTAGTATTCGACATAACCACCTTATGCCGATCCGAGATAATCTCTAGGGCACTAGTAGTGATACAATCTGCGCCTCATCTAACCCCTATTCACCGATTGATCTCATCAACCCGTGCTACCACCGATTCATCACATGAACCAACTGATCTAGACTGTAATAGATCCAATCTACTACTACCGCATATCAACATATGCGCTGATCCAGATCGCAAACTAAGCAAGATGGCTCTGATACCACTGAAGGAATGCGCGTAGGCTACGGAAGCAGAAAACAAAACTTTTCTACCACGCACACAAGGACATCATGCTTAAGGAGGGATCATAGATCGTTACCACTAGACGCGCAGCGCAGCGGAAGAAGAGTTGGAGAAATCGCCACGCGTGTCGAGGTAGTAGTGGAATTAGCCGATCGTTCCGAACAGATCGTCTCCTCCACGCGATCAACCACACCATGAGCAGATCCAATCTGTAGGTTGTTGATGCCGATCAACACCGCAATGAGCATCGCCTCCACCGGTATCCACACGTCCGGGGCTGGAACGCCGATCGCGAGTGTACTAGCACTCGTGAGCGGCTAGGGTTTGGCTCGGGAGGTGGCGGCTAGGGTTATGCTAGAGGTTAATAGAAAACACGTGTCCCCTCAGCCCCTCGCCACGATATATATATAGACCTCCTCACTTGGGCCTTGTAGACCGAGGCCCAATATGAGTCTATTTGGATCTCTATCCGAATTGAGCCCACATCCGAATCACATTCGAATTAGTGTTCCAACCCGTTAAGTGTGCGACCCTGTAGGTTCACGTATACTTGGTCGCGACCCGGAAACACCTTTCCGATCACCCTGTTAATAGCGGCCTCTAGTAAGACATATTAACCCCAAAGTATACGTAAAGATCGTATCGGCTGAACCTGTAATGTTCTCATGTACGAATCCCTTTGCCTCACGATATAGATTGAGCTCAAGGCGAGACCTGTGTCATCCTCTTAATAGTTCAATCACTCTCTCGATTCCGTGATGGATTATAAACTTGTGATTGACTCCTCAATCACCTTGGCATGGCCATGCACTTTCATAATCCATTACATCGAGGGGCCCAGAGATATCTCTCCCATAAGGAGGGGCAAATTCTATCTTGATCATTCACATCCCACTACATGTTTCATGGCAAACCCGAAGACTACTTTTATGACTACCCAGTTACGGAGTAGTGTTTAGTAGTCCCAAAATAAGCTACTACGCATGTTGGGAACCATGATGATCTCAAGTCTGAGGATTCTACATAAACACTACTTGAGACCAACTGATGACACATGGAATCTCTGCAGTGTCTCATGGCGGGTCTATCCAACATATGTTCACTAACACATGTCCATATTATTGATTTGGTATCACCATACCATGATCCATGAGACATGATCATCAATCAATACATATGCTGATCTTTAAATCATATTTGTTCCTCATATGATATATATGATCAGGGATCATTTAGAAATAGCAACATTTTAGCATTAAGAGTCTCATGAATAAGTCACATACTCATTGATCAATAATGATAATGTCTATTTCAAGGAACAAAGTAATGTATCATAAACATAGTATGTGATATATACAACATCTCCATGTTGCCTCTAGGGCATATCACTAACAACCCCAACTTGTGAACTTAATCTTTATTTGCAATACAATTCAGATTGCATCTTGTACCCTCTTGCTTGTGTTCTCGATTCGCTTGCAGGAGATATCTTCTTGGCGAGGTCAGCAGCGTTCGACACGGTTGATAAACAACGGAACAGTGGTGTGGTGATTGCGAGGGGTTTGATCTATTTTAGTCAGAGCCTTTGGATCATCAACGTTGAGTTCTCCACAATCGACTTATCAATACCTTTCGAAAGATCGTGCCATCGTCACATTAGTTGGTATCAGATTAACAGTTGCCCGTGAGGTAATTGTCCCTTTTAGATTAGTTTATGTTCATCATATCATCCCAAAAACTCCAGAAAATTAGCCCACAAAAAAATAATTGTTCGTAGTGTTCTTCCGCTGTCCCAACAGCCCTTGTGCCATTGCAATTTTTCTTTTTAGTATTGCTCGTTGAATTTTTGGTTACATTATCGTGTTCAAGTTGCTGATTGCTAGTTTAGTCAGAGTCCAGTTCGTCATTGTCTAGTTGCATCTCGTGTTCCTTTGTGTAGCTTCGTCGTTGTGTGTTTTCGTTCCTTGCCGTGCCGCCATCCTTGCCGCGGCCTCCCATCCACTGCCACCCCATCCACTGCCAACCCTTGCCGCGACCCCCTAGGCGTTGCCATCCTCTGCACCCTGCCATCCCCTGCCGTGCCTCTCGTTTGTCTTGTCCTTGTGTAAGAAAACAATTAGGGTTTCGGACTCAGAGGAAAAAAAAGAAAGAGTTTGATTTCGGAGTTTGACAAGAAAAAACAGAAAAAAGGAGAAAAAAGACAAAAAGTGTCCACTCTGTCCGAAATTTGAAAAGTTAACAAACCTTTTCCAAATCCAGTGAAATTTGGTGGAGTCCTTCTTGATACATCCATAAGCCTCCAGAACAAAATTGAGCAAGTTCAGCCACGGGATCAAAAGTTATAGCACTTTTGAATTAAGGCCGAATCGAATTCGAGTCCGTTTCCGACACCCCTTCAGTAAAACGGGCATAACTTCTGCATACGGAGTCAGAATTCGACGTTCTTGTACTCGTTTGAAAGCTAATGACAAGACTGATCCAAAAATGACTTGCTTGTACTAGTTACTCTCCAAGACCCCTAAAATCGGCCATCTTTAGCCCCAAAATCGGGTTGTAAGATTTTGGTTTTCCGTCTTTGGTGATTTATTTGGTCTTTCCTTCGGAATTTGGGTTTTGTCCAGTTGAGAAAGTTGTTGATCTCATCAAAAATTATCAAACGAGTGTATATAATCCATATAAAAATTTTCCTTTCATCGTTTGAGACTAGCTGTTGTATCTGCTCAATCTAGAGGGCTATTCGCGTTTTACCGATATCGCTGTTTTGTACTCTACATCGCGCGAATAATCTTGTGCCATTAGAAAGAAGTTTGAGTAGTGGGATAGCGTCTCTCCTAGTACTTGTTTTGAGGTTCTCCTTTGCTTACATCAAGTCACATTGATCGTTGCGTGTGTGTACATACACTTCCTTGCATAAGGCTTGATTGGCTAGCTGTGATTAGGCTAGGATCAGCAACCTTTGATGAGTATTTTGAATAATCTTTCCACTTGCATTTACTGAACTAATTATTACTGATTCTTTTGCTATCATATTGTGCCTTCCAAGCTATGCCTACTCTTGATCAGAATAGGTTTCCTCTTGCAATCGAACCGACGCTCGACACGGTATCATGAACCAGCCATTGGCTGTACCACCTGCTGCATTGGTAAGAACACTTGTGAGAGTGTGGTAAGACGCTTGAGCATATGTGATTCCACCTTCCACCATCTAGTAATTGATAGGGATAATACCTTTGTGTTGTTTTTTGTTTTCTACTAACCATGACAGGTGGGTCGTCTGATGATCAAGAGTGTGTTCTAAAGGGAGAGCTCATGACGCTCTTGGATGAACAATGTACTACCATTAATGAGGACATCGATAGGAAGCTTCAAGCTACGACGGATATATTGCAGTGCTCCATCAATGAGAGTATTGCAGCACTCACTGCACGCCTTGAAAGAATGGTGAATCGGCCACCAAACAATGGACACGAGTATGATCACGATGCAGGCCATGATCGTGAGGAGGGAGATGATAATGAGAGACAAAACCGCGACGCCGGTGCTGCATTTGTTACCCAAGATGCACGCCAACGACACCGCCTACATCAAAACCGTCATGGTATGGTAGGTAATAATTTTCAGCACCACAATGCTCGTGCTAATGATGACCCATTTGCTAAAGTCAAATTTACCATACCATCTTTTGCGGATGCTTATGATGCTGAAACTTATCTAGATTGGGAGATGACAATTGAACAAAAATTTAATGCCAATCTAGTTCCTGAAGTGCATAGAGTCAGACAAGCTACTAGTGAATTTAAAGATTTTGCTATCATTTGGTGGACTCAAGTAGTTAATTCTGGTTTAACACCTCATACATGGGATAGATTAAAGGTAGCTATGCATGCTATATTTGTTCCCCTGCTTTTAAACGTGATATGTGTAAGAAATTGCAACGCTTAAACCAAGGTAATAGATCTGTCGAGGAATATTATCAAGAACTACAAATAGGCATGCTGCGTTGTAATGTTGTAGAGGATGAGGAGGATAAGATGGCTTGTTTTTATGGGGGCTTAAGGTGTGAAATTCAGGACATAATTGATTACAAAGAGTATAACGATATTAATATATTGTTCTAGCTGGCAAAAAAGGAATTGCAGGGTAGGCAACAAAGGACTAAGAGCAACTTTGAAAGTACGTCTACATCAAGATCAACACCGGGGCAAGCCAAGACAGCCCCACCTCCTGTTTTTCGAGCTGCTGCCCCCTCTATGAGTAGGGCGCGTTCAGCAGCACCGCTGCCACCATCACGCGCTCCCGAGATGAGCAAATCTACTAGTGTGCAAGCACCAGCACATAGCTCTTCATCGGTTGCTTCCACGCGTCGTACGACGGACATTGTGTGCCATCGTTGTAAAGGGATGGGCCACGTCATGAGAGATTGCCCAAGTCAGTGGGTGTACATTGCAACAGAAGATGGTGGTTATGTAAGTGCTAGTGATGTTGAGGATGAATACGCTCTTGCAACTAATTTTGCAGGCAATGGTGATGATCATGAGACAGATAGCGATGGTAAGGAAATTTTAGGTGTCGCTGCTACGGCGAATTATAGAACCATAATTGTGCAGCGAGTACTGAGGACTCAAAGAGAGGAAGAGAAGCTACATGAGAGACCATGTGGTCGTGATCCCATGTTTGTGATGAGTAATTGACAAGTAGTTTGGATAGCTTGAGTTTGATGTGAGTGGTTCGAGCCGAGTTGTCGCGTGGTGCGGTTTGGTTTCCGTCGGACCTGGTCAAACCTAGTCAATCGTGTTTAGGATGGGATTTCTTTGATTCGACAGGTTTGGGCTTTATCATGCTAATTTTGATTACATGTATCGAGCGGTGCTATTTGATGTGTTTCTTGTCTGTGTTGGCTGCAGGACATCGAGGCGGAGTCGTGGCGAGGCATAGGTGACTGGACTAGGCGCAGGTGGCGCTGAGGTTAGAACGGTCGAGGTGTGTCAAAGACGGCGAGGGCTCGAGGTGGCTGCAAGGCTTGCAAGGCAAGAAAGAAGGAAGCTTCCTGGAAGGTGCGCGAGGGGCGTTTCGGTAAAAATGCAAAGCTGCACTAAAGAAAGCGGGTTTGGATAAAGCATCGAGTAGGTGGTGACCTAATGGGTAAAGCATGTGCAAACCCATTAGTGGGAGGCTATAAAAGAAGAGGGAGAGGTTGTGCTAAAATTTGAGGGAGAATGGGTGTAAGAGTTAGGGTTTCATTAGGTTCTCTCCTGTATGAAAAATTGAGAAAGTGAGAAAGAGAGGAGGTGTGAGCTTCTGTCTAAGCTCTCCAGGCGTATGGGAACTTAGTGAGATTTAGAGAGAGAGCTTGAGAGATGTAAACTCTTGATTATCAAGCATTCATGTCTTTTTGTCTCATTTTGAGTAGTCCCTGTTTCTGAGTTTTTAGTAGCTTTGTTCTATCTTGCTTGTTTCTCCTTGTTTTGTGTTCTTGTTTTCCTCTCAACCTTGAATGAAGATGTTGGGTTAAGTCTTGCCCAGGATATAAAACCCCATGTGAGGTGGCTATAAGAACAAGGCTCTGTGATGTCAATTTTCTAGTGATCTTGTTAGTGTTTTGCCGAGACTTATTTCCTTCTGCAGTTCCTCTTATTTCTTGTTTTTTGAGCTGCCAATCCTTGCCGTTCTGGGCACAAAAATCTGCAGTCTTTTTCGGTTGAGAGAAGCATTATTCTTTTGGTCTCTTGCTGCTTCTTTGTGCTGCGGTCCAGTCCTTAATCTTGTTCCATTCGGCCAGCAGGTTTTTGCAGACCGAATAGTACTTACCTTTGCCTTTTCTTTTGGGGGCAGCAAGCAGTTTCAGCCAGCAGCACCTCATGTCTCTCGGCCAGCTTTTTATTTCCTTTTTTTTGGGTTGGCCGAGTGATGGTTTTTTAGTCCAGCGGTACACACTCTTTGCTGCTGCTCTAGGCCAACTCAAACCAGTTTTAGTATTCCTTTTGTGCATCTTTTCAACTGATTTCTCTCGCAAAGAGATATCACTTTATTTCTTTTGCTTTGAGCGGCAAGAGAAGTAGCAAGTAAACAGTGGTGAACTCAATCTTTCCTTTCCAGTTTTTATTATGTTCTCGGGCAGCAGCTTCCTGCTCTTTCATTTGCCACTATTTCTTGTTGGTTTTTATGAGCGCTCAAATTTCTCGTTTCATAGCTCTCTAGCTATCGGAGAAGAAATTTCGTGTGGATTCTCAAGGTATTTTTTAGGGCTCCATTCACCCCCCCCCCCTCTGTCGCCGAGTCCGATCCAACACTACAACGTCATAATTTGTTTCAGATGTTCCTCGTCGTCAAGGATTGTCGTGTTCGTGTTATAATTGATGGCGGGAGCTGCAATAACTTAGTGGATTCAGGATTGGTCAAGAAGCTTGGCTTGACCACACGTGCGCATCCTCACCCATACCACATTCAGTGGTTCAACAATAGCGGTAAAGTGAAGATAACACAATCTACGAGAGTGCATTTTTCCATTGGTTCTAATCATGATGTTGCTGATTTTGACTTAGTACCTATGCAAGCTTGCTCGCTTTTATTAGGTCATCCGTGGGAATTTGATACCGATGCAACTCATCATGGTAGAAGTAATAAGTACTCTCTTATGCACAAAAGAAAGAAAATGACCTTGCTACCTTTGACACCTACTGAAATTGCGAATTGTGATAAAGAGCTAGCTCAAAATGAGAAGAAAGAACTTGAACAAGAATATGAAAATCAGCAAGTAGTGAAGAATGTTTTTCCACCTAAGAAAGAGAGGTTGGCACCTAGTTCTAGGACCGAGGGAATTAAATTAAAGGGTTGTGTCATGCTTGCAACCAAATCTGATCTTGCTAAAATTTGTCATGATGAAATGCCATGCTATGCTTTGATATGCAAATATGCTTTATTTTCACTTGATGATGTATCCAGCTCTTTACCGTCTACTGCCACTAACCTTTTGCAGGAATATAAGGATGTGTTTCTAGCTGAAATACCCCCGGGGCTGCCGCCTTTTAGAGTGCTTGAATGTATTAATGATAATGCATATAAGTTAGACTTACCTGCAGATTTTGGGGTTAGCCCCACCTTTAACATTACAGATTTGCGACCTTGCTTGGGCACAGAAGATGAGCTTGAGTCGAGGACGACTCCAATTCAAGAAGAGAAGGATGATGAGGACATCCTTTCCATAGATACAACTGTGCCGACTCCACAACAAACTCAACAAACTGAAACTATGATACAAGGACCAATGACTCGAGTGCGAGCACGTCAACTTAACCATTAGGTGAATTTGTTCCTAAGTTTGCATACAAATGTTCCAAAGAATGGCATACTACTTAATTCTTGTGATGATTTAATTGTCCTTAGGAACCATGGGAAAGAACCACGTGAGCTCAAGTATAGAAGTGGAACCGTCAAGCGCAATCCAAGTCCTGTTCGCGAGTTCGACTCAGATTCGGCCTTTGTAACAACGTCTACTTCAAACGACTGTAACTTTTGATCCAGAAGGCTTCTCAGGGCCCGTGAGTACTCTTTGGAAAGCTCTTCTACTTTCAGATGGATCTGGTCTCACCTCCAAACTCCATCCGAGCCGATCAGAAATTGCCAAACAAGTCGTGTCACTTTTCCAGTTCGAGTCAAAATGGGCCGAGGGCCTTGTATCACCATTTAGGCTATTTGGGCCGGTACTGTTCCGCGGCCATACTATTCATGTGAACAGTAACAGTAAATAGTACCATACCCCTTTTCATTAGATAAGTGCGGCCTCCCCTTTCCCTATTTAAGGAGGTCGCACCCCTTTTGTTTTCCTTGGTTTTTCTTAAGAGATTATTCTGCTTAGCAGTTTCACCGCACGTTCGGTTGAGGAACCCCAACTTGTGAACTTAATCTTTATTCACAATACAATTCAGATTGCATCTTGTACTCTCTTGCTTTTGTTCTCAATTCGCTTGGAGGAGATAGCCTTCTTGACGAGGTCAACCGCGTTCGGCACGGTTGATAACCAACGGAGCAGTGGTGTAGTGATTGTGAGGGGTTCGATCTGTTTTGGTCGAAGCCTTTGGATCATCAACGTCGAGTTCTCCACAATCAACTTATCAGTACTTTTCGGAAGATTGGGCCATCGTCACATTAGAGATCAAAGGTGGTGATGTGTGGATAGGCTATGGGAGGTGTTATCCTAGAGACTTCGATACATGAGGCAATGGTGCATGATGAAAATACAGGAGATGCTGCCCTGGAGACTTCGTCACATGGTGAGTTAGGAGTTTTGGATAGAGTCCATAACTGAGAAGATTTAGAGTTTGGTTAAAACCCATGTTTGGAAGGGTTTTGGGTCCCTTGGTTTTTAGAAGAGATAAATTTTGAGTCCGTGTTTGAGGTAGACACAGTTTATTACATTAACCTACAAAAGCAGGGAGAGGCTATGAATTAATGTACGTTTTTTAGAGAGATAAGAGAATGTTTTTGAGAAAGGCTTGGGGAAGGATTTTGGTGAAGAAAAGAAAGGCTTTAGTTTTGGGCTAAGACTTTTAGGGGTACGGGTATGAGTATAAACCAAAGACGCACGTTCGCGTGTGCACTCTCCGTAGCCAGGGGTACGAGTATGAATATAAACCAAAGACGCACGTTCGTGTGTGCACTCTCCGTAGCCAGGGGTACGGGTATGAGTATAAACCAAAGACGCACGTTCACGTGTGCACTCCCCGTCAGAGAAACGGGTATGAGTATAAACCGAAGACGCACGCTCGCGTGTGCACTCTTTGTCAAAGAAACGGGCATGAGTATAAACCGAAGACGCACGCTCGTGTGTGCACTCTCTGTCAAAGAAACGGGCATGAGTATAAACCGAAGACGCACGCTCGCGTGTGCACTCTCTGTCAAAGAAACGGGTATGAGTATAAACGAAGACGCACGGTCACGTGTGGACTCTCCGTCAAAGACATGGGTATGAGTATAAACCAAAGACGCACGTTCGCGTGTGCACTCTCCGCCAAAGACATGGGCATGAGTATAAACAAAAATGTGTGGGGGGACGCCTCTGCACGCGCTCTCCGGAGTATAAAAAAAGACGCGGATGTTCTTTCTGCGCACTCTACGGAGTATAAACACGACGCGAATCTCGCGCATGCCATGGACGTCGTCCTTGCGCATACTCTCCGGAGTATAAAAAAGACGCAGATGTTCTTCCTACGCACTCTACGGAGTATAAACAAGACGCGGATTCCGCGCATGCCATGGACGTTGTCCTTGCGCATACTCTCCGGAGTATAAAAAAGACGCAGATGTTCTTCCTGCGCACTCTACGGAGTATAAACACGACGCGAATCTCGCGCTTACCATGGACGTCGTCCATGCGTATACTCCCTGTAGTATAAATAAGGCACGCATGCTGTCCCGGTGCGCATGCGGGCTACGAGGTACACCAGAGGCTACCCCCACTTTGAAAGGTAGGGGGACGAAGCGCGCCGCCGCACGCGCCAGTCTACGGACTTTAAACAGGTCGTAGTGCGAAGGTCCGTCTCCGCACGCGCCAGTCTACGGACTTTAAACAGGTCACAGTGCGAAGGTTCGCCTCCGCACGCGCCAGTCTACGGACTTCAAACCGGTCGCAGTGCGAAGGTCCGCCTCCACACGCGCCAGTCTACGGACCTTAAACAGGTCGTAGTGTGAGGGTTCGCCTCCGCACGCGCCAGTCTATGGACTTTAAACAGGTCGTAGTGCGAAGGTCTACCTCCGGACGCGCCAGTCTACAGACTTTAAACAGGTCGTAGGGCGAAGGTCTACCCCCGCACGCGCCAGTATGCGGACCTTGAACAGATCGTAGCCCCAACGGCTGCCTCCGCACGCACTAACCCTACGAGGTAATCAACACGCAAGCCCTGCGGGCGCACTTTAGACGTGGGGATCTCATCCCCGCACAACAGGACCACCCAAAGCAAAACATGCAGCGCATATCCTAATCGCCAGGAGGTCTATATATCAGAAAAATCTTACAAGTACAGAGGCCCGCCAACATCTCTGCCACTCTAAGCAGCTATCCGGCAGGCTCGTCCTTAACACGAGCTAAGGCCGGGGCCTCGCCAAACGAAGATCGGCCCGCCCAAAAGTTCAGCGACTCCTCGGCCCTTCGCCAGTGTTGAAGGCGCCGCCGGGTCGCAAGGTCGGACGCAAGTAGTCGGCCCCAGCAGGGAAGCTGCCCGGCACACAGGTGAAAGTCAGAGTTTGTAAAGCAAGCACGCACTTCATTCACAAGAAAAGCGGGGGACATTGCAACACACGCCTACACTTGGCCACTTCGGCGTCACACCTGCGAGTTTCCGGCGCCTTCGGAGGCCTCAGCGTCACCCTCGTCGCGCCGCTGGACTTCGTCCAGGAATCGGCCGAGGCTCCCCTCCCCGTAAAGGGACTTCTGAAGCTCGACCCGCGCAGCGGCCTCCCCGACATAATCCCAGATCCGCTCGTGGAAGTACTTGACGGCGCGGCGAGCGGCGCGGACGGCACCGGACATTACTCCGGCTCCACTGGGCATCTCCAGTTGGGGGTCCTCCTGCACGGCGACATGTCTGCAACCGCGGTGCCGTAGGAGCGCGCACACCATGCACAACGCCGCGTAAGCGCAGTGGTTGTCGAATGTCGTCGCGGCACCACGCGCAACGTTGGCGGCATCTCCGATCCAGCAAAGGGTCCGAAGCAGCTCCTCCGGGCCAAAGGCGTGATCCGGCACCTTAGCCACAAGCCCCTGGAGATGGCTCTCCAGCGCTTGCTTGGCAGCCCAGGCAATGACCGAAGCCTCGCCAAGTGTCTCGTCACGCTCCGCTAGAGTTAAGGCGAGTTCACCTTTTTCCTTCTCCAGCGAGGCGACCTGTTGTAGAAGGCCGTCCCGCTCCGCCGCAAACCCCTCCCGCTCCGCCTCCATGGCCAATTCCCGCGCCGACGCAGCAAGTCCCTCGGCGTGCGCCTTTACCTCAGCGCACTCCGCTTCCAGCTGACGGATGCGGGCATCCTGGGCAGAGCGGACCCCCGAGGCTTCGCGTAGCTCCTCCTCGGCGACCCGCAGTCTATCCTCAAGCGCCTTCTGGGCACGAGCATAGGCCGCTTGCAAGGCCTGCCCTAGCACAAGTGTCTGCAGAACAGACAGGCTCAGCAAGCTCAGCATGGCCAGGCATTGTCATACGAAGAGCTTACCCTCACCCCCGACACCTCTAAGGAATCCCCGAGGCGTCCCACCCCGTAGGTCTGCAGCGTTTGCTGGCCGACGCTGGCAGCTGCGTCATCCACGATCCCGAGCCACGCCCTCAGCGTCTCTAGCGGAGGCACGAAGTCCGCTGGGCCCGGGCGCACGGTGATCGCCCCGCCGGCACGAGGACCCTCATGTTCCGCCAAAGGCTCCTCCTCCGGAATAAGCGACGCTGCAAGAAGGGATGCAGGTGAGCACCACACGGCACAACGAAGACACCAGGGCAAACTAAGCCACCTTACCTTCAGTAGCGAAAGGAGGGCTTCGGGGGCCCGCTCCCCTAGCCCTAGGCGGAGTAACGACGGCGCGAGTCCCCGCGGAGGATGTGGCCCCGCAAGGAACAGAAGCCTACGCGTTCAGGGTCGGCGCTGACTGTCCCTGCACGGCGGACGACGTGGCCTGAGAGGCGGAAGGGGCGCACGCCGCAGGGGCATCGGCATATGCATCGGAGTCCCACAAGCTCCCGATGCCCGTCGCCACGATGAATCCCCTCGATGTCCGGTGGAGCTCCGGTCGCAGGCACGGCCGCTTAGCCAGAGCAAGTGGCGGCGGCACCGCCCCAGTAGCCGCTGCTGGAGAGGCCCCCACGACCACAACACCCATGGGCGAAGACCCCATCGTGGCAGCCTTTGCGGAGGGCACCTCGGCTACGGCCGCAGCTGTCGGCGAAGACCCAGTTCCATGCGCCCCCGCGGAGGGCGTCTCCGGCATCGTAGCGGCCACGGCCGAAGGCTCCACCCCAGCACCGCCGGTCAGCACGGATCTTGTCCCGACGGCCGCCGAAGGTGACGAGACTTCCACGCTCTGGCTGCTCGCGGCGAGCCCGTCGCCCCGGGCACCCTCCAACGATCCTTCGCCCCCGGCATCCGCGCCGTCCAAGCCCGAGTCGGCGTACCTCGCCGAATCTGACTCCGCGTCTGCCGCGTCATCGGGAGCACTAGCGGTAGCAGCGGCGGCCGCTATACCAAGCACGGCAGACGCTCCGCCTCGGACCCTCTTGCGAGGCGGCGCCTTCGCCCTCGTCGCGCCGTCATCTTGATGTTGTAAGGGCGGATCAGCGCGCTCCGGCACGGCAAGGTCCAAGGCCTCACACACGCGGTTTATCCGCCCCAGCCCCGCCGCAGCAGTAGCAGCCGCGCGCTGCTCATGCTCCCTGCCGGTATACGGTCCGAGAAATACGCGCACGGCCCGCTCCGCATCTTCCAAGCGAATCTCTACAGCAAAGCAGGAGATAAGATTAACATGCAACATACTCCGCGCGCACATAGGAAGGGTGCGGTCGACGCCTACGATGGTCGGAGGGCGTCGGGAATGAGCAGACCCACGGCAGAACATTATCGTCTTGACGCTTCTCAGCGGCGAGGCGCCAGTCACGGGCAAGCAGCGCCACGCCGTACATCGCGTACTCCTCGGCGAGGTCGCGCATGTTGAAGCGGGCGGCCACGCCTGCGAGCCGTCGGGCCCTCCGCCTGTCCTCGTTGTCGAGCGTCCGGCCGGGCGAGGTCTTGAACGCGATCGGCCGGCCTGTGCATTCGAGGCCGCTCCCGCTCTCCACGCGGTGGTAGAACCACCGTTTCATCCAGTGAGACTCCCACTTCCCGCGAGTGGAGTTCGCGGGGAAGAGCTTGCCGCAAGATGGCCGAAGAATAAAGGTGACGCTGCCGAAGGCCGACAGCGTCCCGTCCTTCCGATCCTTGGGCTGGCACCGTGCCTCGTGTAGGTAGGCAAACAACGAAGCACTGGGCCAGCACGCTCCCGAGCGCAAGGCCCAACTGTACACGGAGAGCCGGGCCACGGCGTTCGGAGTCAGTTGCGCCAGCTCCAGCCCAAAGGTCCGCAACACATCGCCCACGATCGCCGCCGCCGGGATACGGAGCCCCGCGTCGAAAAAGGCGACGAACACAAGCGCCTCCGACTCCTCGGGGCGTGGTTCCGTCTCAGCGGCAGCGGGCAATCGTACCGCCTGGCGCTCGGACAACTTCCCCGCGCGCAGCAGCGCTTGGATTGTCTTCTCGGTCACGAGCGAGGGGCCCAACTCACCGGAAAATGAGCCCCCCTTCTCCGCCGCCAGCCACCATTTGTCCGCCGCCGCCGGGTCGCGTTCGCCGAGCGAGTATTTCACCTCTAGCGGTGAAGACCGCCGGCGAATGCCGCAAGTACCAACCGCCTGGCCTCGCTTGTCACCGGATGCCATCGCTTCTCACAGAAGGAAGAATACAGCGGTGAGAATACCACGGGAGTGTAGAAGGCGAAGCAAGCGAGAAAGGGGCGTCGAACTGCGGGGGCGCGGTTGTGGGGGCTATTTCAAGCCACCTCACCCCAAAGGTGGCAGTCGAAGCGTCGCGACGGTCCACGTGCCGGGCGCGACCGCAATCATACAGAGGCCCGTCCCGCACGATTCCCCATAACCAAGGACGAAGCGTCGCGGCGGTACGCGCAAGACGCGGACGCAGCATGAGGACCGTCAGTGCACGACGCTCCAATGGCCCCCGCCACATGGCAATCCCTGCAAAAAATAGCCAAGGCGCACGACCTGACGCGTCTCTAACAGGGAGCCCCCGCCCCAATAGGAATACCCCCGGTCTTTGGCCCGACCTTCGCGCACAGCAAGGTAGCTTCCAGTACACGGGCCAGGACCGCACCCGGAAGATGGCCTCCTCGTGCAAAGGCCAGCTAGCGGGTCATAGCCTTGGCCGAGTCAAAGCCCGTGGCAGGGATACGTTCTGCCGTGGGCCCCACCCACGGGAAGGCGGGTTGCATGACATGACAGCCTGCCCTCTGACAGGCCAGGCGTCGGCACGATTCCGGCCGCCATTTAAAGCGCACTACCAGACCGTGGGATCATAACAGCTTCGAGGCGTAGCAGGACAGCCGGCGGAAACGAGGCGGTGGGATATGGCTAAACGCCACATGGCGCGTCATCCCTCGCCTGCCTCGTGTCCTTTTTCTCTGGGGAAGAGGCGAGCAGCCGCGATCACGCAACCGCTCATATCATGCTGCGCACCAGTTACAAGCCGCCGCGTGCCCCGCACGCCAGCGCGAGTCGCACGGAATGACAACTTAGCCCTGGCAAGCCAGGGGCCAGCGCGATTCCAGGAACCATTACAGCGCATTCCCGGACCGTGAGGTTGCAATCACTGCAGACGCAGTGGTGTCCGCTGTGCGAAGTTCCAACCTCGACTAGGCGCCGGCTCCGCTGCCACCCGTTCGAAGGGTAGGGGACGGAGTGCGCACGAGCCTATGTCGACTAGGCGCCAGCTCCGCTGCCACCCGTTCGAAGGGTAGGGGACGGAGCGCGCGCGAGCCTACCTCGACTAGGCGCCAGCTCCGCTGCCACCCGTTTGAAGGGTAGGGGACGGAGCGCGCGCGAGCCTACCTCGACTAGGCGCCAGCTCCGCTGCCACCCGTTTGAAGGGTAGGGGACGGAGCGCGCGCGAGCCTACCTCGACTAGGCGCCAGCTCCGCTGCCACCCGTTCGAAGGGTAGGGGATGGAGCGCGCGCGAGCCTACCTCGACTAGGCGCCAGCTCCGCTGCCACCCGTTCGAAGGTAGGGGACGGAGCGCGCGCGAGCCTACTTCGACTAGGCGCCAGCTCCGCTGCCACCCATTCGAAGGCTAGGGGACGGAGCGCGCGCGCGCTTGCTTTGGCTAGGCGCCAGCGCGGGACGGAGCGCTCGCGCGCCTACCTCAACACCAAGGCTCCGCAAGTTTGGAGAAGTTCACAGGCCGCAGGGACGGAGGGGGCCAAAGGACTCGGCAACATGGTTTTGGCCCTGTGAAGCCCTTCACCATGAGAGGCTCCTGTTGTAGGGGTGGCCCCCACCTAAACCCAGCAGGCCTGTTAGAAGGTTATAGGGCCCAAAATGGGACATATGTAATGGCTTAAATACCCCTGGCAAGGAGGTACCAATGTAAGGGCACATTTGTAAAAGCACAGCCCATATGAATACATATACGAGGGAAGACCAAGGGGAGGAGGATGATTCACTCTCTCCCAACTCTCCACTACCACATCTCTCTCTGTTTGGTCTGTAACCACAACAGTGTCTTTAACTAAATCTTAACATTAGGTTTAGTAAGTAATATGATAAGCATAGTTGCATATAACAAGTTGGGACCCATGTAAGTAGACCCTAATTCAAATTAAACCTAGCCTAGAGATAACTGGAAGTACATAAAATATCATACCACAAAATGCTATAAACATAGCCCCATAAGGTTAACTCAGTAAGCAAAAATTTGCAAACATTACTTATATATATATACATAGATCATATGCCTTGAACATTAGCACTCGACAAAATATACCAATTCATAGGTTCGACTTAACTCATGGAACTTCCTTGATAAATACAAAAATAACAAAAGAAATTATAAATAAAGGATCAAGTTATCGTATTCTATTACCAACCTTGCCTCAAATCACCCGTTAACTTATAATAAAACTAAATTGAATTTATACGGAGTTATTTGGATCTTTTGAGTTATTTGCTTTTATTTGGATTCAGTCGTTTGTCGCGTAATTAGAAATTGGAAGTCGTGAAGATTCAATGGATCCAACGAGATCAAGCTCGAAGTGAAGATAGAGACCAAAAACTCAAGAGGAAGCATTGCGTGAGCTCAAGACTGCGGTAAATCGTGCCAGGCGAGTCAATACTTTGATCATGTTGAACCTACATTTTCTGCAAATTACTTTAGTTTAAATTATCAAATTGCATGCTATTATTTTATATGCAAATACATGATAAATTCAATATTCTAGTTATATGCCCATTGTTTGCCTTGAATAATATTACACTCCCTTTGGAATATTTGAATTTGTGAACCTTGTCGCCCTAGCAAAAATTATAATAGTAACCTTTCGAAAATAAGTCCGTAATTATATGACATGCTTAGTATTGCTTAGATACTCATGGGCACAAGAGCGCCCAAGCAACACTTTTAATCCTGAGAAGAATTGGTTGGGCAGTCATGGTGGTAATGACTGGTGTATGTTGGATATGGTTATTTTATATTCCCAAAAACCTCAAATTGCTTATTTATCTGGGCGGATGGATGGGGGTATAGTGCAGTGGTGCACGAGAGTGTGGTTTGTGGTAGAACCGCCCAGATACCACTAAGGACTGAATCTTGTCCTGATATTCCATGTAAAACAGTACAACCGCAAGTCTGTAAATTACAACTTGGCTAAGTAAATTTATCGAAACCCCGGACTCATCTCACTGGTAGTGCATAGAAGTGGATACGCACGGGCAAGGGAGACCCTAAGGGACACCAGTGGAGGGTGAAGTTTCCCAGCTGTCCTAACGTTGCGGGAAGTAGGAGCCCGGCTGCGTTAGTGGCTGTGGGAAACATCCCACGCATAGATGGGACCCACCGCAAGTGGGCAGTTTCCCATAAGGTGGGATGAGAAAAGGGCTAGATACTTTGAAAAGTCACTGTGATAGTCTGCTCAACCACATGACTAAGGAATCGTGTGGGGCAACGAGTTGATTGTCTCTTGTGGTGAAAGTGTACAAACTCTGCAGAGTCAAAACTATTCGAATAGTCGTGCCCACGGTCAAGGGCGGACATGGGAACTTAACCGGATATAGTTCTATTTCAAAAACTTTGTGGGTGGGAATGGAAAAAGTGGAGGGCAGTGGAAAGCCCTGATTTGAATTGTCCTGGGTGTCGTCCCAGTGGTAAGTTAAGCGGCTATAACGCTGAAAAAATGCTATATGGTGTGGATGCCATGTAACGGTGGATGGAATCTGAATCGCTATTATTATTGCATTTTCTTGAACATTATATTTTTGTTCAAAACTGCTAGGTCTCAGGAAATTTTTATGTATCATATTGCAAAAGTAAAATGTTTTCTCTTCTCGCAAAGTAAAATATATGAGGAAATAAGTAGAGTCGGGAGTAATGAAGATGGAAGTTTGTGGTAAAAACATAAATGTATTGGTGGACTCATGTCGATTATAAAAAGAATACGATAGTGTGGATTCTGGGAGAAATGAGCCCAAATGGATATCTAGACTAGATAGATGAATTATATGATCTTTGGAGTATTAGGAAGTGCAAGGGTATTGGTTGGATTACAACACTGATATTTGATATAAATTCTTGGGAGATGTTGACAATATTGGGATTAATAGGATTTGAACCAGTTCTGGATGGATGAATTGATCTTGGGAGTTTGGAGTATGATAACAATTCCTGGAGTATAAACTTGATCAATGATATTCTTGGTGGATGTATACTTATGAATTAGTTAGAGATAGATAATGGAAAAATAATATTGATTATTGAAGAATTATGGTTGTGGATCAATAACGAAAGGATTGTTAAGAATTTAGAATGCAAAGGATACTAGTGGATTAAATAAATGATATTAAATAAATGATGTCGCTAGCTGTTTGGAGTTTTAGGCAGTAATTGATCAGTGGATTATATAAGTTATGATACTCGCTATGTGGGGATTTAGGCAGCAATGAAGGTATGATTGGTGGATTGTATAATGGATGATAATCGTTGTGTAGAGTCATAGATGGCAATCAATATGGAAAGAGTATGATCGGTGGACTGATTAAATGATGTCATTCGCTGTTTAGAGTCTTAGACAGCAATCAATAAAGAAAGTGTATTTTGGTGGATTAAGTCGATTATGGTAGTCGCTAGGTGGAGTATTGGCAGTAACAATAACACTATGATTAAATAATGACAAAGCTACTAAAAGCGATTTTTTTTTTGCAAATAAAATAACCCGAACCTCTCCTTTGTTAAGCCCTACATACTATTTATTTGCATTCTGTGTATTGGCTCGCGAGCACGGTGGTTTGTGCTCACACTCGCTTTTGCGACAAATTCAGAAGCAGGAATCAGATCACTACGCTTCAACAATACTTTTGGATCATGATGGCGAAGAAGATGAAGATATCAAGAACTAGGTCGCGATCCTCCAGTTGGCTGCCTGTGGGCATGTCCTGAAGGTCCCACTTGCGTGCTTCGTTCTTCTGCTGCTGCAATTTAATGATTTCGGCCTAATCGGCCCATAAGTAAGTCTACTACTATATTTACGCTTTCGCATGATGTGTATTTGATATTCAGAACTGTAAATTGTGAGCACTATCTACTGATCCAGGGAATAGTGCGATGGAATCACAGAGGAATCCAGATTGTAAAATCCGGGTTCCTGACATTTATGGTCAACAGTGAGGAGCTAAGAGTCAACTTGCAGAAGACCTCGGTGGCGGCAATTAGTTGCCAACACCTGGACCAAAACTACATCCTCCATAACTTCTCGGGGGAGCACGTCAATTTCCCGATCAAATACCGTGGTCGCCCACTGATCACCAACCGGGTATGACGCGTACACTTGGCAACCAATTCATGGCCGGGCATTGGCAAGGCTCGCCGGTTTATAGACAAAGGAGATTAAACCATTACATCTTTGGCCTCTGACATACATCGGATAACAAAAGTCCACCCACAACCAGAAAGAGCTTACAAACAGAGTTCGAAACGACACAAAACAGCAGGTAACAGAAAGGCTAAAACAAACTACAACGACAACTGAAGAAGCTATCCACCAGGGCCTGTTCTTTTTGGCTGGAGTTTATGGCTTTTAGCTGCGGCTTGTGGCTTTTGTGCTATTTGTATGAGAGATCATAGAGTAATAGAAACTCATGTGCGATTTTTACCGATATAAATGAAGTCAGTAAAGTATGTACTACAATTAACTAGTAGACCCTATCTTAAAAAGATACTTTATTTAAAAGTTAATTACTGTAGAAAAGCTGAAAAGTAACTTTTAAAAACTGAAAAGAACAGGGCAAATCGTACCCAACAATGACAATATATCAACAGATGAAGCCTGTCGCATTGCCCCAGCCTCTTGTCCTCAGAAAGACTTCGTCACCAATTTCTTCATCCTTTCCGCCCCGAGCATCAGAAGTTCCCTACTGTCCTGTTTATGCAAAATAGACCAAATACATGTGATACAAATTCGTATACGTGTCTAAGTAAACACATATGTCGATCTCGTCTTGGTTTTATAATCTCCTAAGACTCTTGTTCTCTAGCTTACATATATACCTCTGTAGTTATACAGTTAAGATTAGCTGAAGTTCTTCGTATTTGTAATCTCTATTTCGCCTTTGTATGTCCGTGATTTTTCCCAGAATTTTTCAAGTTAACTCCGTATCTCCTATTTTTTCGATCATCTGTTTCTGCTGTGTATTTTATAATAAGTGTTATTAGAGATCTAGGATTGAAATCAAGTCGCTGCCCCGGGAGAGGCGACTCCGGGGATAGCACCTGCATGCAGCATCATCAAATTAAAGGCACCATCATCCTTGCGGCATCCAGGGCACTAACAAGTCATCCTATGTGGTCGTCTTCTACTGTTTCGGACGCGCATCGTCAAGAACTCAAGATGCCGACTTGGAAGTCATCATCGATCCATTAATTGGCGAGTTTCTTCGTCGCGACCTCAACCATCATCGCATCCGAGGCTTCTCTTCGGCTCTCTTGCCAGCACCACGTCTTTGAGCACAGGGACCCGTGGTCTGCTTGTTTGACTTCAAATCTGAAGCAAAATTAATTCGTGTCAAGTTTGGAGCGCAGCAAAGTCGGTGTGGGAACCAGCTACATCATATCTCAAAGCCACGTCTCAGGATATAAAAAGGCAGAGAGCAGATAAAAAGAAGACAGCTATTGTTCGTGTGAGATAGATTGTTGGTGGCCTCCCAATTGAGCGGTTTTCGTTAGGTGCACATGGAATTGTTGCAGCAAACTAAATTTGGAAATCCCTGTTTCCGCACATGCGTCCTTTGGTTTGTCGACGCACGCACCTCAACGAGCCATTGGATCAGGAGTGCGTCATCTGGAACGCCGAGCAGCACAGTTTACATTATCCTGAAGGCAGCATGCGTGTAGTAGATAGCGGGATGCTGGACGCCACTCATTTATTTAGTCTCTTCCTACCTTTACCCAATCATATTTACTTTTCGAGGCAACTACTGACTGAATTTAAAGAGGGATGCTCCTTGATGTTCCTCTTCATCTCCTCGATGACCTCCTTAGGTATCCCATGATTCATCACCGGCTTAATTAGTGCATGCATTTTACTGCATTTTACTCAAATTAGCAGAAAAAAGTAAAGGAAATCATTATCTTGAATTTTGCTCTTGGAATTATGCGGAATTGCTTTCAAACTTATCCTGAATTTGTTTTCAAACTTATACTAATTTTGCATTTTAGTTTTATATTGATTTTGTTCTCAGAATTATCCTAAATTTGCTTTTGGAATTATCTTGAATTCGTTCTCAAAATTATATTGATTTGCTCTTAAACTTATCACGAATTTTCTTTTCAAATTTGTCTTGAATTTGTTTTTGAATTTTATATTTGATTTGCTCTCAGAATTATTCTAAATTTTGCTTTTGACAATATCTTGAATTTGCTCTTGGTGCACGTACGGAGCATTTATGTACGAGCTGATTGATGCTCTTGCCCTGTTGCACGCCATGGATGGCACCAAACCGCACCCACGCGCTTGGCTAGCTAAGTGCGCACTTGATGTAGTGGCGTCAGCGTACTTGTCTCCACTTTTTTGTGTGGCCGATCCGTAGTCGCCTCCAACTAGATTTATCTTCCATTGTTGATTGGATCGAATCCAACTGTCCAAGACTAATTGGCTGACTATTGGTGCTTGTTGGGCCACATGAAGCTTGTGGTTGCACTTTGAGAGGTTGTCAACCAAGGTTCTGTTTTCAGCAAAAATTTCTTGGTGTGTATGG
Organism: Dendrocalamus latiflorus; assembly: GCA_017311315.1. Taxonomy (NCBI): domain Eukaryota; kingdom Viridiplantae; phylum Streptophyta; class Magnoliopsida; order Poales; family Poaceae; genus Dendrocalamus; species Dendrocalamus latiflorus. The sequence goes on from CM029678.1 coordinate 20,492,462, forward strand.
TGATTTCAATATCCTCAACTCGGCAATTGGATTTGTCTCAACTCTGTTACACAACTTGTTCCATTCTGCGCATCGACCCGTGCTCTACCTTGACAATTGTTCTAGTGTCAGATTCTTCAAACACCATTGCCCATGTTGTCCAGCACTATGCCCAAGCATCGTACTATTCATCTCTATCGATGATCTTTTGCCTCATTTGATCGTCATCTTCCATATAGAAGTTGTATCGTCAGCTCTGCATGTTTTTTATTGGAGGTGAAGTTTATTGCAATTCTGGCCCTTGTGTCTATTATTAGTGGCATCTGTGCAAGATTAATCATTGACGATTTCTTCAACTATCCGTCGTTTACTATAGGTTACTGCGGCAAGATCCGCAGATGAGGATTTTAAAGCTAAGTTGCAGGTTTTCAACAAAAATTAGGCTACGCTTGATTAAGAAGACTACAAAGAAAAAACAATATCAGTTGAGGGACAACTGATTCACCGTTCGATGACACTCTGATGGCAGCTACATAATACTCTCTGGAATTTCTTAGTCATTAGTGAAGGTTATGCTCTAAATATGAGTTCAAAAGGAAGGATTGGAATTTCTTATTCATTAGTGAAGGTTATGCTCCAAATGTGAGTTCAAGAGCAAGGATTTAAAGTGCAAGAGTTAATTACCAACATAGATACTACAACATTTGGTATTGCAGATGTAATCGTTCTAGTTGTCATAGGTCAATATGAGAGATCTATTACAGAGATTGTTTCTGCTCTATTGATGGCACAAGAGTTACTTTCATCTAGATGTTCTTCTACAAGAATAGTTTTCAACCATATCATAGAATGCAGTTACTTACAGTCGGTAGTTTGATGTACATGATGGTTACATGTGCATCTTCAATGGGTATTGTTTGTCGAGTTATGTGTTCCAGGTAGAGCATGTAAAAAGTCCATGAGATAAGTTCTTCACTATAGTTATTCAGTGCTACAGGATAAATATATGGAGAAGATTATCCAGTTTGTCATTGATTAGTCCTATAGACTTTCAACACATAAAGATCATTGATGGTGAATTATAATTTGAGAAGATTTGATTTGATTTGGCTACAAGAGTGAATTCAGGCTATAGGAGCGAATTCATCTTAAGGTGTAGATTGTTGAGTGTATAATCTGAATTCATCTCAAGGTGGAGATTGGTAAAGTATGATATTAGTTTGTATACGTGTTTAAGTATATACATACAACGACCTTATCTCAGTTTTATAATCTCCTAGGACTCTTATTTTCTAACTTATATTTGTACCCTTATAGCGGTAGCCAAGAGCGGCGCGCAAGGCGATCAATGGCGCTAGTGCGGGTGCCGACGATGGCGGACGGCGGCTGTGTGGGCGGCCAGGTCGGTGCAAGGCAGAGGTGAGGCCGATGTGGTGGCCAGCGGGGCTCGCACGGGCAAAGGCTAGCGCGAGATTGCTCGAGCAGAGGTCAATGCGGGCAAGCGGAGGCAGTGCACCATTGCGGCAGATTGTGTGCAGGCGACGGCAACAAGCGGCAGCCGGTGCGATAGGCTTGAGCAGCGCGTGCACGACGCTGTCGGGAGAGAAATGGAGGGGAGCAGCTTCAAGCTAGTGTTGCCCTCAGGATGCGTGCAAGCGGGTGGCGCTCGGGTGGTCGGCAGCAAGCCGGTCTTTGCGCACGGCACTGAGGTGGCGTCTGTAAGGGTTTCCAGTGTCCGAATAGATTTATATACGAGTAGATCTATAGATCACATCTGCAAAAATAATTCTCGCTACTAGGAGGGATGGCGGTTGAATCTGACAACATACCGTGGCCTATTGAGTAGTTAATGCTAATGACGCATTCAGAAACTAGTATTATCGAAAGATCTAATAGCCAATTAATATAACTAAAAACGTGAATCACATGAACAATTAGCGACACTAAAAATAGATGAACAATAGACAAAGATGTGGAAAAAAAGCAATCCAACGATCTTCTTTATTGATGTTTATTGATGTTCAAAATAAACAGTCTCTCCAATCAACTAGTCAAAGAGTACTATTGATATACACCCACATCTCCTCGGAGATGAAGTCGAACCGGACGGGACCCACAAAGGCCAACTGAACGGATCGGTCTCTAAACAAGAACGAAGCAAAACACATAGCTGAAGAAGACCGTCATTTCCAAAGGCTTGAAGTGTAACTGTCCACACTAGAGTACTCACCACCACAGCAACCCACCCTCGGTTCATCAAAGTAAACCCAATCAACACCAATGGACTGCACCGACACTAACACTACAGCACAAACAGCAACATTATCGTGGCGAGCCACAACAAGCAAGAGGAACTGCAGCAAGCACAATACACCGATCCGAAACCAACCAGCTCGACAAACTTGAAGAAGCAGGTGAGGAAGCAGACCCTCTGCTCTTACCACGACAAAAACAAAGGATGACACGCAGGAGAAGCTGACGGCACGAGTCGACAGTGAGCGACTCGTGCACCTTGGTGCCACCTACCACACTCTGGCACAGACGCGCCGCCAACCGCACCGATGTCGCAAGTCACGTGTCATCATCGCCGCCCGCCGCGCACCACCCCCGGTGCAGCCGCACCCGTGCATCCTAGAGGCAGCTACCAGGACCGGGGCCCTCCGCTCTGCACGGCGGCGCCAGGGGCGCGCAAACGCCAGCCCGCGAGCCCATCAACCGAGCCACCATGGCCCTGGCGAAGTAGGCCACGAGCCGCTTGCCGCACGACGACGCGAACGGCGAGGCCAGCTGCGACAGCTCGAGAAGCGCCTCAATGGTGTCCGGGAGGTTGCCCACCGACATGGTCACTGCGCACTCAAAGAGCAGTGCGATCATCCGCACGCCGTGGGCCTCCTCCTCCTCCTCCTCCTCGGCCCGCCGAGCTCCTCCGTCGCCGGCTCGTCGTCCAAGCATAGGATCTGAGAGGAGGGAACAGATCTAGGAGAGAGAGAGGGAGAGAAGAAGGAAAAAAGGGGGCGGAGGAAGGGCCCGCCGCTGCCGTGGGGAGGCGTGGTGGAGGGAGGAACTCTCCGCGGCTTTAGGCGGGCAACTCCCGCCGCCCCAGGACGAGACGGAGAGAGAGGTGTCGAGTCGCTCTGCTTTGCTCTGAAACATAGCTTTTACAGAGGTTCATTTGACAAGGAATTGATGGAAATAATCACAAGAGAATACGGGTAGCAACAGTTGAACAGCCAATTCGATTCCCACAGTTCCGTCGTTCGTCTTAATCAGAGTTTGGGACTGGTTGCGGTTCTCTGTGAAGCTGAATTTACTTGGTAGATTTTTCTGAGCTGTAGTTTATGGTTTTTGATTTATGATTTTTAAATTCTAACTGTTTGTAGAAAAAGAGTAAAAAATACAGTCACATAGCTGAAGTTGGTACTCTATTTTGAAAAGAAGCACGGTCGAAAGTTAGTTCTGTAGCAAAAATCAAAAATTATAAGCAGGAACCCAAATGAACGCAGCCCTTAGATTTGAATAAAAAGAGTACAATATCCTTTTGGCGCCTGTTTTCTCTTGGTCATAGATATCTTGCTCTGTGCTCCCCGGATGACTAAAAACTTGCACCTATTCAATTGCTAGTATGACTACTGTGCTTTTATGCTGGTTCTTTACAGTCTGAATTCTGCAATATAATCTTGTTAGATACAAAATGAATAAAATGCCGTCAGAGTGATATCTAGGCTCTCTTTTATATTGAGCATAAAACTCTTCGGCGCTGACATGCTTAGCATGCTGCATGCTTCTATGCTCAACAACACAAGCATGTGCTTCTTTTCAATTTCTTTATGAGTGGTCATGGGTCTTACTTGCAGACCCAAGGACACTTGTGTGCCCAAAAATTCCTCCAGTTTCAGAAAAGTGAAGGACAGTAAAATAACATGCTAAACGGCATTTCTGGCACGCTCCATTTCTCCGGTTGATCCTTCTGTGAAGGCCTGTTTGCAACACAGGAATTTTGCAAGAGTTTTACAAAAATAGTTCAATTCCCAATAGACTGAAAAAAGTCCCACGTTCCAAACGGGGCCCGGACTCCAACTTCCACAAATAGTTCAATTGCCGGTGATGAAAGCAGGGATACTATGATTAGACACCATGGGCGATGTAATAGCACGGAGAAAAAGGAGCTTACACCGCCATGTTAATGTGTATGTGTCAGAAGTTCGTGCCTTCTTCTGTTTGGGAACACACTAATAATTACTAAGGGGATGCCAAAGAATTTTTGGCAAGCTTTAGTGGTGCTTTGTCCTTGTGAATGTAACAGAATAATTACGTGTGGATGATTCAGTCCTCCACGAAAATGACAAGGAAAATGTAGGATCGATTCACACTAAGATAGGCAATCAGAGGGGGTGAATGATTGCGGAAGCTAAAAATAAATTTTAATACTCCCCCTTTAACACAAAACCTATTTAAGCCTTGTTTAAAGTTCTGGACAGAACACTGTATCCTTACTAAAACTGATCTCGATAAAAATCCGTAACTCCGATTAACCTCAAACTTTTTCAGAATAAACTAGAGACAGTTATTGAACTAACCCAACTGGAATTACGTTAATCGGAGCTCTAGAACTTGAGATATAAAATAAACAAGATCGCTGATGTAGATAGTGACGAAAATAAATTAAGCCCTAATTATGCAACTAAGCAAAATCTGAGATCGCTTGCCTGACCGATGGCCGAACAATGTCGTGCGCTTCGTGATCAAAGAGATACCATGCCAAAGAAAACGTTTGGCCACCCCAAAAGCCGTATATATATTTTTCTTCCACGGCTGCTCGGTACCACTCTTGCCATGCCACCGCATGCATATATATACAGACACAGCCCAACTCCAACTAGGCCTTAAAATCCTAATCCAACTCCAACTAGGACTTAGAATCCTAATCCAATTCCAACTAGGACTTAGAACCTTGACTTAGAACCCTAATCCAACTCCAACTAGGACTTAGAATTCTAATCCAACTCCAACTAGGACTTCGAATCCTAATCCAACTCCAACTAGGACTTCGAATCCTAATCCAACTCCAACTAGGACTTCGAATCCTAATCCAACTCCAACTAGGCCTGGGCCTTTTTACCTCAACTAAACTTTTGGCCCACTAATTTTCAAGGGACCTGAAACCCTTCCTAACACAGGTTTTTCACACTCACGACTTTTCTAACACGTCACGTGTCGAAGCCTCTAGGACCACACCTCCCGTAGCTTCTCCACGTATCATCCACCTTTGATCTCCATGCGCCCCAAGCATGAGCCCGATCATCTCGTGACCTCCTTGACCGTCTGAACCTCGGATCTCCCCATCCTAGTTCCGGTCCGCCTTGTCACCGACCATGATCGCCTCCATGCTCAACCTGCACATGCAAAGACCAAAGAATATTTTTTCGGCACAAGTTCGTCCCAACTTGACCAACATCAGTTCACGCACGCACCACACACCTCGCATAACATCGCTAAACAAAATCACCAAATATTCATCATAACAAATTAACCATTGTCAATTATTCATCACCCGAAATATTATAAACCTAGCCACATGGTCTAACAATCTCCCCCTTGATGAATACATTGACAACACCACAAAATTATATGATGAATTAGCTTCAAATAAATATAAGTGAAGAACTGAAGCCGAAAAAGCATTTTAAGCCATAAGTCTCAAATCTCTCCCCCTCAACACAAGAGAGGTAATTTTATTCTCTCCAAATTCTCTTTAATTTCTCGCAAAGCACACCAAATTTCTTCCCCTTTGGCAATGTAATCATCAAGAAAATTTAAAGAAAGAATAATTCTAAGACGGAGCAATGAAAGTAAAAATCAAGAAGCTTTGTAGATTATCCAAGTCATTGTGCATTTATTTAATAAAGCAACCAAGACATATTTTTGAGTAGAGCTATCTAGATCATATTAAGCCATATATCACATAGAAATGTCAAAACAAATTTTCAATATGATTAAGCAATTTATATCAATGACAGGCATCTCAACAATGACCAAACCAATTATAGAGAGCACAATGAGACATCACAACAATAAATCAAAACCTAAAAGTGAAGCAAATTTTAACTCTATACGGACTAGCAGTCTCATGTAACAACTTATTGCTCCACACTCAATTTTTAGGCATGTGGCATGCTTGCAGCATACTTCTTTTCAAAATGACATATTTTTCTTCTTCTTCTTTTTTTGATGGTGGCATGCTTGAAGCATACTTCTTTTCATTTTGCGCACTTTTGTGCCTTTTTTTTGTTCACCATGGCATGCTTGAAGCATACATCTTTTCAATTTTTTCTTTATATACTCTCTTTTTTTTAATGACATGCCAAATTGAGTGATCATAAGAATTGGAACATGAAACATGCGAGCCTCATAACCAAGAGTTAAAATAAGACTCACAATCAAGCTAATCCTTTTCGATGGACATCGCAAAGTAATAACTATAATTAATCTAGTCAAAGTATTCCGCCATGTCATACTTTTAATTCAAATGTAGCAATTTAATTATAAACAGTCCTGATCAAAACTACACAACATATGAATAGATATGATAAAGAGAGCTCTACTACTCAATTGATTTCAATGACTTGGATTTGATGAGTTATTTGACAAGGATAATAAACAAAGTTTTCGAAATTTTTAAACAACAAGCTCCCCCTCAGAATAATCTCATAAGATGTAATACTCCCAACTCACTTCACAATTGAGGAAAACGAGAAGTATCAAACGATTTCATGTGTAAATTAGCAACTGGAGAATTTAACAAGATGTAAGACAACATCACTTTTTCCACATGATCTTTCAAAAAGTGAAATCTCTTGCAAACTATCAAAGAGGGTGAAGAACTATCAAGTCTTCCAATCAAGAATGATGTAAAAGACCGGAACCCAATCTAGCCCATGTTCTCCATCCTTGTCAGCTGTTCTTACATCATAGGAAACATCGGTCTCACAGTACTTGGGTTAGTTAAATAAGATTTAGGAATCCAGTATTGAGACACACGATGAATAGGAGAAACAATGCCAGAACCAAAATCACGTGCATGTGACTGATCAGAATGCCGGAAAGAACGTGAATTATTTGAATTAAATCCTAAATCAGCACGTGAACCAGATTTAAAGTTATCATAAAAGTTCTCTAAAAACTTAGATTTTGCATTAGATCTATGAATGAAAAAGGTTGCACGTTTTTGTCTTAAAGCACTTAATCTTTCCTTTCTCTCTTTCTTGGCACGTCTAAAGCAAAATTCATTCAAGTGTCCATTTCTTCCACAGTGGGTGCAATGAAATTTAACATAACCAGAATTCTTTTGAGATGATAAGCTAGCACCTACATTATTATTTGATGAATTTTGCACAAAGCCAGCAGATTTAAACACCGTTTGATTTGGTTCATGTTTCACTTCAATTTTTCCAAGTTCAAGAGACTTAATAACCTTAGGAGGATTATTCTTGGTATGCTCAACAAAATTAAATCCTAAACCACGATTTTTCACACTTGTTTTTGACTTGTCTAGAATCATATTTAAATTTTTCTTGCCAAAAGAAAATCTCTCTAAAGTGTCTTTCAGGTACTCATTCTCTTTAGCTAGAGTGGGACAAGTTGCGCATTTGACATGTTCATTCACAAGATTTTTAGAAGCACTAGACTGAGCCAATCTTTCTTTTTCAGCAAAATCATTAAGTTGTCTAGTCAAAGCTTCTATTTCAATGTTAAGCTTAGGACAATTTGAGCAAGAAGATATCTCATGATAAAGCATCTGTTGAATTGTTTCCTGAGATGAGTTGAGTCTAGCTTCTAATATTTCACATTTAGAACAAGCTTTAGAATGAATATTTGAAATACTTGATTCTAAACATGAAGAAGAGCTAAGCTTAAGCTTTCCAATTTCGTCATTAGCACTTTTCAATTTTTCATCACAAGAGTCATGTGCTAATCTTAATTCATCAAATTTAGCAGTTATATCTCTAAGTTGATCCATGTTTAAAGCATTCAGTGACCTAGCATTCTCTAACTCAGAATGTAAAATTTGACAAGACTCACAAGATTCATCATCAGGAATTAAAACTCTAAGTCTTGCAATTTCAGAATTTAGAGATTCAATTAAAGTATCGTATTTCTTAATCTTTTTATCTTTCTTTTCTAGCAAAGTACCAAGTTTAGCAACAGCTTTAGCTAAATCATCATAAGAAGGTTCTACCTCATTGTAGTCGTCGCTGTCAAGATCATCATTGTCGGTGGAGCTTTTGCTACTTGCCATTAGACACAACCCAGTTGAATTTTTCTTACCTTTGGGAGTATCATCCTCGCTGTCCGTGTCCACATCACTCAAATTAATTTGTCCAAGAGCGGCAAGAACACAATGCACCACCTTGCGATTCATATAGCCCTTCTTTTTATTCTTCCTTTTTTTTTTCTCCATCTCTTCTTCCTTCTCATCCTCTTCCCTTGCAAATCTTGCTAGAAACTTTGGACATTTGAGACGAATATGATTGAGATCACCACACTCATAGCACCTTTGAGGACCAAAATTTCCTCTCTTTCTTGATCTCACATTCTGTAAGGCTCTTGTGAAGCGTGTAGAAAGGAGTTCCAAAACATCTTCCGGGAGTTGCTTTAGCTGTTCATCGGTTAGTGAAGACAAAGAAGACAAAGCATAGCTAGTAGAAAAATTATCACCATTAGACTTGCTAGATTGTGAAGCTAAAGCAATTGATTTATTACTATTATTTTTTCTGGTAAAAACATCTAATTCATGAGTTTTTAATTTAGAATAAAGTACATCTAATGTAAGTGTACCCATGATAGTAGATTCTCTAATGGATGTAACCTTCATCTCCCATATCGACATATCTAATGCTCCAAGTAATTGACGTGCATTTTCAGCATCAGTATAAGTAACATTAACAGCACGTAGATTACTAAGAATTTTATTAAAGCGAGCAAATAGATCATCTATTGATTCACCAGGTTTCATCTCAAAACGCATATAATCCTTTTTGTACATATCTTGACGTACCTCTTTAATAGTAGATGAACCCTCATGATAATCACATAGTGCTTTCCATACCTCATATGCAGATTTCAGATGCACAACACGATCAAAATGACTCCTTCCTAGTCCTTGAATTATCAGGTTTCTTGCCTTGCTATTTGCCTCCACTTGTACTATACTTGCAACTGTCACAGCATCATTCTCGGGCACTTGATAAGGCTTGTAGACCTTCTCCCATATTGTAAAGCCTTGAGCTTGAATGTATGCCTCCATCTTCGCTTTCCAATACTGAAAATCAACACCATCGAAAATACAAGGTTTTGTGGAATACCTATCCATCGACATGTTTTCTAATCACCGGTTAAGATCAATTAGAAAATAAACATTGCTCTGATACCACTTGTAGGATCGATTCACACTAAGATAGGCAATCAGAGGGGGGGTGAATGATTGCGGAAGCTAAAAATAAATTTTAATACTCCCCCTTTAACACAAAACCTATTTAAGCCTTGTTTAAAGTTCTGGACAGAACACTGTATCCTTACTAAAACTGATCTCGATAAAAATCCGTAACTCCGATTAACCTCAAACTTTTTCAGAATAAACTAGAGACAGTTATTGAACTAACCCAACTGGAATTACGTTAATCGGAGCTCTAGAACTTGAGATATAAAATAAACAAGATCGCTGATGTAGATAGTGACGAAAATAAATTAAGCCCTAATTATGCAACTAAGCAAAATCTGAGATCGCTTGCCTGACCGATGGCCGAACAATGTCGTGCGCTTCGTGATCAAAGAGATACCATGCCAAAGAAAACGTTTGGCCACCCCAAAAGCCGTATATATATTTTTCTTCCACGGCTGCTCGGTACCACTCTTGCCATGCCACCGCATGCATATATATACACACACAGCCCAACTCCAACTAGGCCTTAAAATCCTAATCCAACTCCAACTAGGACTTAGAATCCTAATCCAATTCCAACTAGGACTTAGAACCCTAATCCAACTCCAACTAGGACTTAGAATTCTAATCCAACTCCAACTAGGACTTCGAATCCTAATCCAACTCCAACTAGGACTTCGAATCCTAATCCAACTCCAACTAGGACTTCGAATCCTAATCCAACTCCAACTAGGCCTGGGCCTTTTTACCTCAACTAAACTTTTGGCCCACTAATTTTCAAGGGACCTGAAACCCTTCCTAACACAGGTTTTTCACACTCACGACTTTTCTAACACGTCACGTGTCGAAGCCTCTAGGACCGCACCTCCCGTAGCTTCTCCACGTATCATCCACCTTTGATCTCCATGCGCCCCAAGCATGAGCCCGATCATCTCGTGACCTCCTTGACCGTCTGAACCTCGGATCTCCCCATCCTAGTTCCGGTCCGCCTTGTCACCGACCATGATCGCCTCCATGCTCAACCTGCACATGCAAAGACCAAAGAATATTTTTTCGGCACAAGTTCGTCCCAACTTGACCAACATCAGTTCACGCACGCACCACACACCTCGCATAACATCGCTAAACAAAATCACCAAATATTCATCATAACAAATTAACCATTGTCAATTATTCATCACCCGAAATATTATAAACCTAGCCACATGGTCTAACAGAAAAGAAACATAATAACAGCAAGAATTAATCTCTGAAACTCTAAAAGTGCAACACGCGCTGGGAATCAGCTGTCACACCAACACATCTACCATATTGTATTGCATCTTTTAATATCTGATATTGTGTAACATGTCAATAATTTGTCTTTCATCTTACTTACAGTCTTACATACAATCTTCATACAATCTTCAGAAGTTCCTCTCTTGAAACTCCTGCTTTTGTTTTTTGTGGTTAGGACTAATGATATTCCATGCTAGTAAGGTGGGACCAAGACGAAAAAACCTGAGGCATTGATGTTTTTTCTAGCTGCCCTTCCAAACCAAGCCAACGGAGGGTTTGAAGTAAACAAAGTCCTTCGAGCTGCATCACTTCCTTCTCACCTTTTTTTTAGATAAAGGATATAAAATCCGGCCTCTATATCCACGAGGGATATACGCAGCCAAGGTTACACGCAGCTAAGGTTACACAAGCTCTTAGGCTCAAAACCTCAAAACTAAGGAGTAAAAAACAACAAAGAAGAGCGCTTAAGAACTATGAAAAAAACTAGAAAGACTAAGCTTCAGAACTTATTCTCCATCCTTGCTTTCAATCAAGTCTCTAACCCCATCCGACTGTGCCATCCCAACTTCGGTCTACTTAGCGTGAATAAGGACCTCCGAGGCAACGCCTCCAAGAAGGCGACTAGGGTCGCCGACGCCGCCTGCCTCACCGAGGCAAGGTTTTCACCTGGAGATCAGCAAACATGAGGGCTATGGAGTGCCATGACAACACCTCCAGGAAGGTAAATGGCGCCCGAAGGCGTCATCGTTGTCGAGACCGGTAAGATCACCGGCAAGGCTTTCGCCAGCACCTCCACAGCACCCCACGCACTACCCAGCCACAAATTAGACCGCCACCAACACACCGGGGTCTTGCTCGCCTCAAGGCCATGGCATAGCCACCCTTGAACTCCACGATGAGCTGCTTCCTGCAAAATCCGTCTCTGTAGAAACCACCATGCGACGCATATGCGCCATCACTGAGCAGATCCAGAAACTCTGAGCTTGCTTTCACACATTGCAGAGACCACAGTGCTGTCAAGTACCGTATGCCATTAGACACCTTGACTCCACCAAAAGGTTTGAAAGTCCATCCCGCCGCGTGAAATGTACCTGCATATAGGTATCTTAACTTTCGAAGTTTTGTTGTATTCTTTGGTAAAAACGACAGTTCAGTATCGCCAGCATCCAGGACTTCTAAGTTTTGTAATCTTCCAATTGCTTCTGGTAGATTTTCAACATTAGTATTTCGAAGACCCAAAAAGCGTAGATTAAACAAGTTGAAGACCTCATTAGGCAACACCTTGATACAAGCACCTTGTAGATCCAAAGTCGACAGAAGATTTGAAGATGTTAGGATAGGTTCAATTCAATATCGATATCACTCTCAAAAACATGGATTGCACGGAGATGTGTAGCACCAGATTGACTCAATTGTTCAATGTTTTCAAACTGGATTGATATGCGACGTGTACCCTCTATGGCTATTGATGCCCTAGAGCCATTATAAACTTTACCAAAGCATTCTTCGTCAGCTTTCCTGTGGGCAAGGAGGCGTATGACATCATGCATCCGACAACATTTCACTCGTCCAACCACATTCCTCTTCGCTACCTGAAGTAGACTTCGGTTAACAGGTTCATTAAGGTAGCCCTCCGCCACTTCCTCCAGTGTTTTGTTCTCTTTTACCTTGATGAATCCAGCAGTCATCCAGTGCCGCATGGAAATAATCCAGTGCCTCATGAAAACAAGGTGGGTTTGGGGTGAACATCGATGGGTGCTCGCTCTGCTATACCGGTATAAACTAAAAAGATAAGAGAGAAGTGTATGCGTGTCCGTATTTGCATTTTGACAGAGAACAGATGCAAATACATAATGAGTCGTTGATGAAGAGATTAGGGAGATTAAATGAAAATACGTGTTATTTACTGGCTCACCTTTATTTTGTTGATTTTAGGTGATTAGTAAATACGTCATACACAGGCGAGAGTAGTATATGAATAATTTTACGTAGCAGCAGTACTTCATGTACCACCTTTTGTTAGTATGTTTTAAACTCTACTGGTATACTAGAGTAATCGCTAAAAATACTATGATGTATCTGGTCGCTACAATATAAATAAATTAATATTGACTTAAAATTTTTAGTAGTTAATAAAAATAGTAAAAGTATACAATAATGATAGTATTCTGGATCCAGAGCCCTAGGATGGGCGGGGTGTTTCATGTGCATCTCGAGGCAGCTGCCAGGACGGAGGCCCGTCGCTCTGCTCGCCGCGACGCGGCGCCTCCGACTTGGCCGCGACACACCTTGCCAAAATGTCCTACATCAACGCCTGCCGCGTCGCCCCAGCCAAGCCGACGACGAGGCCAAGTCAGCGCCAGCCTGCCACACTGCTCTGCACCAGGCCGGCCAGATCTGCAAGGGGGAGGGCAGATATGGCAGAGGAGACGGCCTGGCCGGAACCAAGGCCGACGCTCGGTGCCGCGAGGCGACGCAACCGCCGCAACGACGCATGAACAGCAACAAGATTGGGTCGATGGAGTCGGACTACGGCGAGGACTCCTCAGCGACCCCGGATCTCGAGGCTTCTCGTTCCAGAACGTGGCGCGGATGTCCGCGCACGGCGGCGCCATGGGCGCGCAAACGCCAGCCCACGAGCCCATCAACCGAGCCGCCATGGCCCTGGCGAAGTAGGCCACGAGCCGCTCGCCACACGACGACGCGAACGGTGAGGCCAGCTGCGACAGCTCGAGGAGCGCCTCAATGGTGTCCGTGAGGTTGCCCACCGACATGGCCACCGCGCACTCCAAGAGTAGCGCGACCATCCGCACGTCGTGGGCCTCCTCCTCCTCGGCCCGCGAGCTCACCTCAGCCGAGCTCCTCCGTCGCCGGCTCGTCGTCCAAGCACCGGATCTGAGAGGAGGGAACAGATCTAGGAGAGGAGGGAGAAAGAAGAAGGAAAAAGGGGCCGGAGGAAGGGCAACAGTTGAACAGCCAATTCCTTTTGGCGCTCTGCTTTTACAGAGGTCACAGATAGGGCTGTAAATGAGCCGAACTCGAGCGAGCTCACTGCCTCAAGCTTGAGTTTGTTAGAGAATCGAACCGAACTCGAACCGAGTCTCAGAATCACCCGAGCCTAGAGTTAGGCTCAAGCTTGGCTCATTTATCTTTCGAGCCGATCTCGAGTCGAACTTGAGACGAGCGAAACACGAGCAATTCACGAGTCTTTAGCTTTTTATCTACCATAAGTTTAGCCAACTGCAGTCTATCTTGTTCTTAGGCTTAAACCATTGTCTTATTTATAAGCCCGGTGTGATTTGGACAATACAATTGATAAAAAAAATTGAAATACATGTGTATATACTTTAAAGAGTCATGCTTAGCAATAATGAACGAGCCTACTCGAGCTTTTCGAGCTCGAGCTCGATAAGCTTGCGAGCTTCAGCTCAAGCTTGAGCTTGGCTCGTTTATAATTCGAGCCGAACTCGAGTCGAGTCTAAGACGAACCGAACCCGAGTAGCTCACGAGTCTCGATCTTTTTTTACAGCCCTAGTCATAGATATCTTGCTCTGTGCTCCCCGGATGACTAAAAACTTGCATATATTCAGTTGCTAGTATGACTACTGTGCTTTTATGCTGGTTCTTTACAGTCTGAATTCTGAAATATAATCTTGTAACACAACAACACAAGCATGTGTTAGAATAAAATGACGTCAGAGTGATATCCAGGCTCTGTTTTATATGGAGCATGCAACTCTACGGCGCTGACATGCTTGCTGCATGCTTGTGTGCACAACAACACAAGCATGTGTTGCTTTTTAATTTCTTAATACTCTAAGACCCAAGGACAGTCATGGTGGTGGTGGTGGCTGAGCTTATATGAGCGTTGTGATCATGTGAACGGAACAAAGCAAGATGTTCTCCTGAAGAAGTAGCATCCTTGGATGGACGTTGTGTGCCCAAGAGTTCCTCCAGTTTCAGAAAAGTGAAGGACAGTAAGATAACATGCCTAAACGGCATTTCGGGCACGCTCCATTGCTCCGGTTGATCGTAACCTGAGGGCCTGTTTGCAAAACAGGAATTTTGCAGGAGTTTTACAAAAATAGTTCAATTCCCGCAGGAGTCATGATAAGTCCCACGTTCCAAACGGGGCTGGGACTCAACACATGCCGGTTATGAAAGCAGGGATACTATTATTAGACACCATGGGCGATGTAATAGCACGGAGAAAAGGGAGCTTAGAGCATCTCCAAGAGTGCTCCTAACCAGTCTCCTAAATTTAAATTTAGGTATTTAGGAGAAAAAAAGTTCTCCAACAATACTCCTAAATAAACTTTTATCCTAAATGAGCTCCTAAATCATCCTTCAAAACTCTCAAAAGTAGGAGCACTCCCACCACCCCTAAATTTCTTCGCGCGTAATTTTTTTCCCCTACGCGCGCACTCTACCCTTTCTCCCACTATCCTGCGCTCGTTCCCCTCCAAAATCTCCCGTCATCCGACGCCGCCCCCGTCGTCCTCATCCTCCCGCATCGTCCGCACCTCCCCCGTCCTCCGGCGCTGCTCCCGTCGTCCCTCGTCCTCCCGCATCGCCCGCGCCGCCCCCGTTCTCCGGCGCCGCCCCCGTCGTACGACGCCTCCCCCGTCCTCCGGCGGCGCCCCCGTCGTCCTCATCCTCCCGCATCGCCCGCGCCTCCCCCGTCCTCCGGCGCTGCTCCCGTCGTCCGACGCCGCCCCCGTCATCCTCGTCCTCCCGCATCGCCCTCGCCTCCCCCGTCCTCCGGCGCCGCCCCCGTCGTCCTCATCCTCCCGCATCGCCCGCGCCTCCCCCGTCCTCCGACGCTGCTCCCGTCATCCGACGCCGCCCCCGTCGTCCTCGTCCTCCCGCATCGCCCGCACCTCCTCCGTCCTCCGGTGCTGCTCCCGTCGTCCGGCGCTACTAATTTGTTGAATGATGGGAGTAATCCGTTGCTTTGGGATGGACTGGGTAGCAATCCTGAAGAGCTAAATGTGGAAGATACTCCCAGTGTGAAAACTAGCCAAAAAAGAACACAGAATTTTAGCATGAATGAAGATGAAATATTGGTGTCGGCATGGCTCAATGTGAGTATGGATCCTATTCAAGGCAACAATCAAAATAGATCGACATATTGGAATCGAATACACGAGTACTTCCACTCGAACAAGGACTTCTCCTCAGATCGCAACGCAAATTCTCTCACGCATCGTTGGGGTGTTATTCAAGAAAATGTTAATAAGTTTACTGGATGTGTAGCCCAGATTGAGGGTAGAAGGCAAAGCGGTGTGACAGCCCAAGACAAGGTAACGCCAACACCTATATGCTCGTTTTTTTATCTGGTTGTACAAACACATTTCATCTGGTGAATTGTACAGATTGTGCAGGCAAAAGTTTTGTTCAAGGCCCAAGATCCTAAACATAGAAATTTTCAATTCCTGCATTGTTGGAATATGTTGGAACATCAGCCAAAGTGGATTGCAAAGCAAAAACAATTGTCAGCTCAAAATCGCTCTCATAAAAAGCAGAAGGCTACCATTGATTCAAGTCCCACAGATTGTACTCCTACTAATCCTGATGACAGCGATTCTAGAAGTCCAACATGCCATGTTCTAAAGAGACCAATGGGAAGGAAGAGGGCAAAAGAAGCAGCACATCAAGGAGGAGGTCATGTGTACAGCGAGGCGTTAGAATATTTGTGGTCCAAGAAGAAAGAAGCTGATGATGAGAAAGAGCGCAAGAAAGAGGAGAGATATGCACAAGCACATGCACTAGAACAAGAATTGTTTGCGCTTAAGAAACAAGAGTTCAACTTCAAGAGAACACTAGAGGAAGAGCGGATTATGGCAGTGGACATTAGCGGCATGGATGTCCAGCAGCAGCAGTACTATAGGCTCCTTCGGGATGAGATCATCGCTAGACGTAGTACAAATTAGTTGCTTAATTTATTTATTTTTCATTCTTCTTGGTTTGCATTAAAATCCTGAACTTGTCTCTATGCTCAAAGTATCTTACTTGTCCAGTGCTTACATGCTTGTCCAGTGCTTACATACTTATAATATATGACATTCTTATATATTAACATTGTTACCCAACAAGCGTCATATTTGTTGATTTCATGAGTAATAGCTTATCAGCCAAAAGGGCACATATTTGTTGTCATTCTCGACTTCTGTCTATATCTGGGATCATATGAAAACAACTGTAGGTTCCCATTCCATCTTTTCAACAGCCAAAATGCATGTTACCTTCAGGTTCTTACGCTTGACAGCGTCAATTTTGGCCCGAGTCCTGATTTTGTGGTTTTTCAAACCATAAACTTTTTGCTCTGGACAATGCGCTTGCCTCGCAAGACATACAGTATTTGCTTATCAAAATGCCCCTGTTCTGGAATGGTTAAGCATCCGATTGTGCTACCAGCTGCATTGTTTGCATGCTTCTGAACCATTATGCCGGTTGAAATACTTATGTGTTCAAGATTGTCCAGTTTATAAGATTGAATTTCTTGCCCCCTAATCTCACGACATTTGAGTACAGGGGCTCTCAAACCCTTATCAAACTTCATCAAACTTCATGAATGCTTGAATCTGAAGACGGCAAGCAAGCATTACATTTATTGTTGAGAGCACCCTCGAATATGTGTTCACTGGGCTTCCAATTGTATTACCTGATGCTGAAGCTCTCAGTGTGGAATTGTTTGTCAGGAGTCGAGAACAGATCGAGCAATTTGATGTGAAATGGCGAAAGCCCAGAATTATGGCTCGAAAATGCAGCAGAAACATTTTTATGCCTGAGAAGATTAAATAATCAAACGGACGTATGATCCTTCATTCACTTGCTTGATGCATAGCACAGCTCTGTACGAATTATAGGTCTCGTCGTCACCGAGCAACCAAAAAATAGTGGAGACGGCCGGAGAGAGCCAGCCACTCAGAAGGAAACTATGGACTCGAAGCAGTTGATGCCGTCGAACTCCGGCGCGAACCGCGGCCCCGCCTCCTGCTTCCTCTCTGGCCGCGAGCCCTGCTCGGCCTTCTCCTGCTTCTTCGGCGCCTTCTCGACCTGTTGCTGCTGCTTCCCACCGCCGCTCCTCCAGGAAAGGCGCGTGGAGTACCCGCCGGCCGCGATGTCCGCCGGCGACGAGCTCAGGATCGAGAAAGCCAGGATCTTGTCCATGACGATCACAGCAAACAAGGCAGCTCCTCCTTCAAAATTCTGTTACCTGGAAATGGGCCAAATTGATGACATGGCAAGTTTAAAATTTTAGGAGATGGAGATATAGAGGAACTGCTGTAAAATTCATAGATCTTAGGGAGAGTTGGAGTTTAGGATAGCTCCTATTTAAGAGTATAGGGAATCAATTATAGGAGCACTCTTGGAGATGCTCTTACACCGCCATGTTAATGGGTACGTGGCAGAAGTTCGTGCCTTCTTCTGTTTGGGAACACACTAATAATTACAAAGGGGAGGCCGAAGAATTTATGGCAAGCATTAGTGGTACTTTGTCCTTGTGAATGTAACAGAATAATTACGTGTGGATGATTCAGTCCTCTATGAAATTGACAAGGAAAACAAACATAATGACAGCAAAAGGTCTTTTACATTCCAAAAGAAAGAAAGCAAAAGGGCTGAGATTTCCAGCTTAACACCTTGTAGCTCATCTCAGGCAGTAAAAACCAACCAACGCTCATACCCTAAGCTGAAGCCCGACAAAAGTAACAGTAATATACATTGACAACACAGGCCTGGGAAAAGAGATAAAGTCTACCAATGAAATAATTAACATCGCTAGAAAATTAGCAGCGTCCAGCCAACGTTCACAGCCACACAAAACATCTCAGAGTACCTTGATTCAGCTGGGTCAAACGAGGCCCGTCTTCCCTCGAACTTCTGAGGCATCTGATGTGATCATGGAATTCCATTTGCGCTGTAATGCCGGAAGAAGGGACTTTTAAATGCTGCCGTTCTGAAAAGTGCATTTTGCCTTCGAACTATTGAAGACTCTGTTGTGCAGCCCATGAGAAGATGCCGGAGTTCTGGAAGTGGCATTGTTGCATTGCAGTCCAGCTTCTGACCATCACAAGGTCTGCCAATCGAATCAGGGGAGTTAATATTGTATCTTTGTCAATGATACATATATACTTAGGGAACTTAATTAGTATCTACGCTCACACAAAAGAATGTAGCATATGTTTTGAAGTAACTGGGTGGCTATCAATGATCCATTTGGTATGTAGCTGAAGCTGATG
This sequence comes from Dendrocalamus latiflorus, assembly GCA_017311315.1. NCBI lineage: Eukaryota > Viridiplantae > Streptophyta > Magnoliopsida > Poales > Poaceae > Dendrocalamus > Dendrocalamus latiflorus. The sequence continues at coordinate 20,511,404 of CM029678.1, forward strand.
TAGTGTATGTGAAATTCTCTTGTTGGATAAGTATGGAAGGACAGATCCTAAATAACATAACTTGTATAAATATTGTAAAAGTGGAAAGTGCATATTGTTACTATTTTTGAAGTGGAGAAACTGCTTGCCTATTAGTTACTACTTGTTCCTATGATCCTTTCAGATCTGTACTCTGTAGTCTACTAGTCTGTGCATTTCTACGTGAAGATATACATGAACATGTAAAAAGGAATCCGTTAGTTTTAGTTGAAAAACTGTAAAATCACATCTGAAAGTACTTAAAGTTGCTTTAATTCTACCTATGAACAAAACAGCATACCCTTACCTTGGGGAGCAGCCACGTCTTGCGATCACCTAAACCTTTCCCATAGTCCTTTCAGGATGACAGTAACATTTCTGATGTGACTAATCTTCATAAGATCTTCATTGCATTCATTTGGTTCTTTCTTTTCTCGAAGCTTCTCTACGAGCTCTTCTGATGTATCGTGCAGACGTAGTATCTCAAGGGCCGTAAGGTGCTCAATACCATGAGGAAGAAACTTCAGATCGGGACAGTCTGTAAAAACTAGCGTAACAAGGTTTGCCATTGCTTCTTCTTCTATTTCAACTTGGTTGAGCCTCGGAGAGTCCCGTATAGATAGAACACGAAGTTTTGGAAATGACCTAGCAGGAAAGTGCAGCTTCTTCCCTTCATAAGCCTTCGAAAGCGTAAGTTCACATAAACCATGCAATGACACGAGGCTGGAAAAGGAGCCTTCATCAAGTTTGGAGAATGCCAGCCTCAATTGAGTGAGGCCACTACGGTGGGACCAAGACGAGAAAACCTGAGGCATTGATGTTTTTTCTAGCTGCCCTTCCAAACCAAGCGCACAGAGGGTTTGAGGTAAACAAGTTCCTTCCAACTGCAGCACTTCCTTCTCACCTAGAGCCGTAATTTCTAGATGAACAAGATTATTCATTTTGGTAATAGCACTGCACAAGTTAGTAGAGTGTTCGCTTCTCACATCAGACACACCAAATGTTCTTAGCTCTGTCAAAGCTCCAACTTCACACAGAAACTCTGAGCTTGCTTTGACACATTGCAGAGCCCACAGTGCTGTCAAGTACCGTACGCCATTAGGCACCTTGACTCCACCAAAAGGTTTGACAGTCCATCCCCCCGCAGTTGTGCCTGCATATAGGTATCTTAACTTTCGAAGTTTTGTTGTATTCTTTGGTAAAAACGATAGTTTAGCATCGTAAGCATCCAGGACTTCCAAGTTTTGTAATCTTCCAATTGCTTCTGGTAGATTTTCAACATTAGTATTTCGAAGACCCAAAAAGCGTAGATTAAACAAGTCGAAGACCTCATTAGGCAACATCTTGATACAAGTACCTCGTAGATCCAATGTTGACAGAAGATTTGAGGATGTTAGGATAGGCTTCAGCAATTCAGTATTGATATCACTCTCAAAAACATGGATTGCACGGAAATGTGTAGCACCAGATAATCGACTCAATTGTTCAATGTTTTCAAACTGGATTGATATGCGACCTGTACCCTCTATGGCTATTGATGCCCTAGAGCCATTATAAACTTTACCAAAGCATTCGTCATCAGCTTTCTTGTGGGCAAGTAGGCGTATGACATCATGCATCCGACAACATTTCACTCGTCCAACCGCATTCCTCTCCACCACCTGTAGTAGACTTCGGTTAACAAGTTCATTAAGGTAGCCCTCCGCCACTTCCTCCAGTGTTTTGTTCTCTTTTGCCTTGATGAATCCAGCAGTCATCCAGTGCCTCATTACCCTCCTCCTTTTTATTAAATAATCCTCTGGAAACATTGCACAGTGCAAAAAACAGTTCTTCAAATCATATGGAAGGTCCTCCAAGCTGACCTTTAGAATAATATTCACATTAAGGATCGCATTATTAGTCAGTTGAAGCTCTAGTTCCTTGTACACGCCGTCCCATGAAGAGTAAGATTGTTCTTTGCAGGACAATAGGCGGCCTATGCATGCAATAGCAATGGGCAAACCACTACACTTTACAACAAACTTCCAAGCTAAGGGCTCTAATTCCTGTGGGCATGCCTTGCTTTCATCTTTCCAAAATGCCTCCTTGCAAAATAATTGCCATGAGTGGTGTTTTCCTAGTGGCTGTAGTCCTACTATACAATTTCCAGTTGCTAGCAAAGCTACTTCATGGATTCTTGAGGTGATAACAAATCGACTCACGCTATCTGTAGGGAATGCATCTCTTATATTGAACCACACATCCACACCCCAAACATCATCTAGAATCAAGATGTACCTTTTACCTTGCAGATGAGTATGGATGACCTCAATTAGGGCTCTCTTTCCCATACTGGCAACATCAACTCTGACGCCGAATTCCTTGGCGATCATCTTCAACAAGGCTTCAACTTGGTAACTGTTTGAAACAATTATCCACGCAGCAGTATCGAAGTCCACTTTCACCATGTTGTAGACATGGGCAACCAAAGTGGTCTTTCCCACTCCACCCATCCCCCAAACTGTGGCAACTGTGCGCTTCTGTTTGAAATCATCTGTGAGCCATTGCATCAACACCTCCTTGTTCTCCTCAATCCCCACAAGATTATCTTCCCTTGCGAAATACGAAGCTTGATCTACCGATTTTGAGCTACCACCACCGCCACCGGCGTTCTTGTAGATTCCTCTCATGTCGTAGCGGACCTTTCTCCTATCAGCACCTTCAAGCCCGAGCTTGATGTCTTGCAGCTTGTGTGCGAGACGACACCATGTCTTGATATGATTAATCCTCTTCTTCATCTTGGCAGTGAAACCTCCATGCTTGTCCTCCAACTTGTAGGTGAACTCATCGACAACATCCTCGATCTCAAAAGCTAGACCCCGGATCTTCTTGACAAAGATGCCAGTACTCTCGTCAGCGTCCTTGAACCGCTCGGCTCCTTGCAGGAAGGCCTGCATGCTCTCAAGCTCATCCTTGACGTCATGGATCCCACCGAAGAGACCCTTGAGGGCAGATGCTTCCTTGCAAAGCAGCGATGCACCATAGGTTGCTGCCTCGTTCGCCAAAGCTGCACCGAGCTTGCCGATCAGAACTCCTACAACGTCCTCCGCCATGGTGGTTGTGTGTGCTTTCTTGAGACACGCTCAAAGTTACAAGTGGAGGTGAGCACAAGTCGGATCAGTGAGGAGTGAGGACAGTGGAGTTGTGCAGGGTGTAGATACGATCTTCCTATGTGAGAATTTTGGTCAAAAATAGCACTATTGGTCACAAGAATACCATATCTAGTCCCCAAACAACCACAATCCCATTTTTAGCCCCTTCCCCCACCGCGAGATTTCTGGAGCCCGACACGTGTGAATCGTGCGGTCGAGGACCGTACGATAACAAGATCGTGCGGTCCCAACCGCATGACTACTGTTCATGCCAAGATCGTGCGGTCGGGACCGCACGACTACTATTCATTCAAGTTGTGTTATCCCCGACCGCATGATCACTATACGCTGTCCCATCTGCCTGCCGAAAGCCACCGTTGCGTCGCTGTGTATGTGGCTTTTGGGGTTCAGGTGCTGGCTTTTTGCATGCTTGATGTCGCCCGTGCCTTCCCCTTTTCTCTTTTTCTTACAGCACATGCACACGCGTTAGCACGTTGCATGCATTGGCCGTCCCCCACCTGTGTTGTCTGCATTTGAGTGAGCTGAGTCGCGCAATAAAATGCTTCGGCCAGCCTGCGTTTGGGAGCCTTGAGTGACCTTGCATGCATAGACAGAGCAAGAAAATTGCAGAGCATGAGAGGGAGCGAAGTGAAGGAAGTAAGGATTGCAAACATAAGATTTTGAGTAATTTTCATTTGGGATCAGAAGTTTTTGTAATTGTGAAAGTTGTAGATCGCCTCGTGAGCTTCAAGAAAAGGTAAATATCGTCCCCGTGTGACTATAATCTTATCGTAGTGATTAGCACATAATTAGCGTAAACGTTATTTACGAAAGTTGCTGCATGTCAATCTTTGATAAAATAGTTGTTCATGCGTAACCCTCCATATATGAAGCATAGTGTATTGTAGTTTTAATTTTTGTAAACACATTTATTTGTACTATTGTAGTCACTGCAGGTCGTGTAAGTGTTAAAAAAATGTATTATTTAAGTAATAGTATTTGTATGTGGTAGTAGAAGTAGCCAGATTAGAAGCAAGAAAGTCATAGTTAGTCGGATTACGAAAAAAGTAGACACCATTGTTGGGTGCTAGAAATAAAAAGCAACTAATTGTAAATGAGTAGAATAAAATTACATTAGAAAAATTGTAATGTAATTTCTATGTGAATTTGATTGTTGGTTCCGTAAATAACATAATGAAAAAATTAATTATTTGATTTATATAAGAATTCATAAGTAAAAAATGAAGAGAAATTACTAGTTGGATTTGGGAATTAATTCAAACAATAATAATACAAATTAGGAATGAAAATAAATAACAATTTGTGATTTAATTTTCATTGAAATTTCGAAGTAAGATTCATAAATAAGAGAATTGGGAAAAAATATATTACATTAGTAAATTGATTTTTTATATGAATTTGTTAGTAAATTCCATAAGGAAATAAAAAATTAGAATTAAAAATAAACAAAAATTACAAATCGTATTTGTAGGTGATAGGAAGAACAACGAAATTAAGATGGAAATCTTACAGTGCAGTAGCTGTTGTATGTTGGTAAGCTTGTTGCATGTTGTATACTAAGAAGGTTCAGTATGCACTTATGTTAAGTACGCCATGGGTGACATCCAAGACTTGTTCGTGTTGTACGGAAGTGGTCTCGTACGCGACGGGCCGTACGGGGCGGACTTTTCAAATTGTGACTAGACTGTGATCCAGGCACCCAATCTGAACGTCATGAGCCTGTCTGAGCTACAAAGATGAGTGCGTTCCGCATTCAATAGGGACACCGCAAGGAACAAGTTATGGATCGAGGCAGTGTATGCCTCAGTGGTAGGTGCTGCAGGGGAGACCATGCGGCAACTTCTGAAGGTGACCAGTGACGCTTCATGGGCCAACTACATGGAGGTCGTGTGCAACCCTGCCGCAGCGATATATGCTAGGTCAATGGTGTATGTTCACTTCGTGAAGAGGATAGAATCTTCCGCCACGGGTGGTTCTAATGGCGCTGGCGAAGATGAAGTGCTTGGGTTAATCTCCGATGCTCTTGAAGATGCTGGTGCGGAGAAGATGTCGGCGAGGCAATGGGCGATGGAGACCTGAGGAGGCGTGTGGAGAATTTTCAGGCGAATGAAGGTGCGGAGAGGTGGTGGGCCGCGTATGTTGATTGTCTCCAGTACCTTGCGAACCAGGTGGAAGAAGTGCACAGTGAGGAGGAGGAGGATGATGTGGAAATAGCCGGACGTATCGGGTGCACAGGTCTAACCCGGACACCTACATCGTCAAGTGTGTTGACGGCTCCTATCCTAGCAAGGTCCGTGCGTAGCGGTTCAGGGGCATTGCCACGGACTTTCGGATAATGGTGCTAAAGGATCACAGTTGCGAGCTTGCGGCACCACTACATAGGCACCGCAACATGACGTCGTCATATGTTGCAGAGCTTATAAACCACCTCATGGTGGTAGATCCGTAGATGTGTCTATTTCTCCGAAGCTTCTGTTAGCGGATGCAGCGAATATGGTGGGGTTCGATGTCAGTTACAAGGTGTGGCTGGCAAAATGGAAGGTGTTGTAGCATATGTTCAGGATGTACGAGGAGGCGTACGACTTGGTCCTAAGAATGCTGCATCAAATTGCAGAATCAAACCTAAGCATATACATTAACAGGAAGGAACGGGTTCATTCTACGCAAGGCCCGAATTATTTTGTTCTTGACAGAGTGTTCTGGACCTTCCATCAGGTGATAGAAGGGTTCATGTGATGCCGTCCAATGCTAACGATGGACGAGACGTTCCTATCTGGCAAGTACAAGGGTACTATCCTAACTGCGGTTGTAGTTGGCGCCAACGACCAGTTACTCCCCGTGGCCTTTGCAATTGTGGAAAATGAGAATACCGATAGCTGGCTGTGGTTCCTGGCCAATGTGAAGTAGGTCGTTGTGTAAGATCATCCAGATGTGTGTGTCATCTCGGGCTGCAATGCAGTCTTGTTGTTCACGTTCCGCATGCTGCAGAATGGGACGCAGCCCTCCTTCCAGTGGAATGATATGAAAAACCGTTGGTACATGAGGCATCTCATGGCGAACTTTTACAGAAAGTTCCATAACAAAGACCTAATAAAAGATATTCAAGAAGCTTTGTATGCAGAACCAGAAGCGGAAGTTCGAGGCCTTGTGGAGGTAGCTCAATCGAGAGACTGGTAAGCATGTACTGCGTCTTGAGCAGGCTAAAGCTGGGGCCGTGAGAGAGACTCCACGAGAGTTGGGGAGTTCACGCAATGGGTTCTGTCGAATGCACCTAACTTGTAGGTGTGATATCTGCTACACGACACCGGTGGAGCAAGGTATGGACTCATGACAACTAACATGTCTGAGGTGTGCAACGGTGTCCTGAATGGCGTGCTACCTATCACGTCAGTCAAGGAGGAGAATTGGAACCGGTTAGTCGGGTAATTTGTCGATGGCGAAGAAATATTTGGGTGAAGGCAAACAATTCTTTAAGGTAATGCAGGTGTACATGACAAGAAGATCGAGAAGACTCGTTTCCATATTACTCATATCATGGATGACATAAGGAAGAAGTTCGAGATCTAACTCAGATAGAAGTTTCGGTATAGCTTATTTTGTAGTACTGAAATATGTCAGTTGTCTCGTCAGCGTCCTTGAACCGCTCAACTCCTTGCAGGAAGGCCTGCATGCTCTCTAGCTCGTCCTTGACGTCGTGGATCCCACAAAAGAGACCCTTGAGGGCAGTTGCTTCCTTGCAAAAGCAGCGATGCACCATAGGTTGCTGCCTCGTTCGCCAAAGCTGCACCGAGCTTGCCGATCAGAACTCCTACAATGCCCAGTTCAAAAAAAAAAGAAGAACTCCTACAACGCCCTCCGCCATGGTGGTTGTGTGTGCTTGCTTCAGACAAGCTCAAAGTTACAAGTCACCCTGGGCACAAAAAACCGAAAACCGAGTACCGAACCGAATTTACCGAGAACCGAACCGAAAGTACCGAAACCGAAAATTTCGGTTCCAGGTTCGGTTCCAGGTTCTCAGGAACCGAATTTACCGAGGAAATTCGGTTCAGTGCCTCGGTTTACCGAAATACCGAACTACCGAAATATTATGTATTTGTGGCTTTTTCTCTGTATGATTTGGCACTTATTCTATATGAAATCATGTTACATTTATGTCAAAATTGGCTATTGAACTTGATGTTACATGCTGCTGTACCCTGTTCGGTAATTTCGGTAAATACCGGAACCGAACCGAAAGAACCGATACCGAATTTCTTCGGTACCGAGTTTTTTTAGGAACCGAACGGTACCGAGATTCGTAGGAGCCGAACCGATCGGTTCGGTAGTACCGAACGCCCAGGGCTAGTTACAAGTGGACGTGAGCACAAGTGGGATCAGGGAGGACAGTGGAGTTGTGCAGGGTGTAGATATGAGCTTCCCATGTGATCGTTCCAGAAGAAAGTTTGCAAAGAAAAGTTTAGAATTCCACGATTTGAATGCCCACAGTCCATTGTTTCGAGCAGTTGCGCCAGTTCTCGTAGCTAATCAACCCAGCACTGGTCTCTAGAAATTTTTTATTCTGTAAGACCATGTGGCTAGGTCTAGGATGTTTATGATGATGAATAATTGACAACATGGCTTAGTATTGCTATTCGAGGCGTGTGCGTGTGTGCGTGGACTAATATCGGTCAAGTTGGTGAGAACTTGTGCCGGGAAAAATGTTCTTTGGTCTTTGCATGTGCAGGTTAGGCGTGGAGACGGTCATGGTCGTGACGAGGAAGACCGGGACTAGGAGGGGGAAATCTGAGGTCCGGGCGGTCAAGGATGTCACGAGGTGGTCGGGCTCACGCTGCAGCATATGGAGATCAAAGGTGGATGATGCGTGGAGAAGATACAGGAGGTGCGGTCCTGGAGGCTTCGACGCGCGATGGGTTGAAAAGTCGGAAATGTAAAAACCCGTGTTAGGAAGGGTTTCGGGTCCCTTAAATAGTAGTGGACTAAAAATCTGGTTGAGTTAAAAAGGCCCAGGCCCAATTAGATAAGTGGTATTAGGTTTTCTAGTAGATTGTAAAGAGGAAATGAGTTTGTATTAGAGGTAGCAGCGTTTAAGCATGGAATAGGATTAGAAGTCGGACGTAGATTTTGAAAAGAAAACGGAGCATGGCTGCCGTATAAAAAGGTGGGGGCTGGCCAAGTTTTGGTACGGCTTTTTGGAACGCGCTTTTGTTTGGACAGAGAAAAAGGTGCGGTAGCCGTGATTGAGCGAACAGAAAAAATAGAAAAAGTGACCGGCGGTTTCGTCTCTGTCTCGGGCTGCACGTCGCGTCGTCACGTCCAGGTCAAAGCACAACGTCGCCTTCGCTTGATTCACGCATAAAAACTCCACGCGTGGCGCAGTTTCGGCGGAGCAAAAATACAGCGGCTTCACCCTGCTTTTTGGTCACGTGAAGGACCAGGTGAGAGTGCTCCTCGATCTCAACGTCCAGAGTGATGTCTTCTGATCTCAGTTGCATGCGGTTGGAATACTTATCTTGTGATTACATGCATGCATTATTTCTTTGGACATGACGTGTGATTAGAGTTGCTATGATTAATTGCATGATTAGTGAAAGGTGATTACAGATTGTATGCATGCATGAGGTTTGAACGTGAGATCAAATTCTGGTGACTGCATGCAGTGAGTTTAGTATTTTTGTTTAATCCTTGTCTCTCATGATTAGTTGTTTCATATGGCTAGTTATTCCACACAGTTAGCTAAGAGCAATTAGTTTTTTTGTTATGATTTTTATTAGTTGCTACAGTAACCCGAATATATATATATATATTCTTTGCTATTTTCTTTATTTTATTTTATATTGAGAAAAAGCTTCCGCTAGACGTTGCAATCATTCACCCCCCTCTGATTGCCGTCGTCGATCCTACAAGTGGTATCAGAGCGGGTTGCTATGGCGTCAGAGAGGTATGTGAATCGTCCCCCCATGCTAGATGGTACTGATTTTGCTTTTTGGAAGTGTCGGATGCAAGCTTATATTGAGGCTCAAGGTAGTGATGTTTGGACTAAAGTTTCTACTCCATATGAGGTTCCTGCTGTTGTTACTGATTTAAATAAAGCAGATGTTAATTTAAATGCTCAAGCTCGTAATTTGCTGTTTCAAGGAATTTCTCGTAAAGAATTTGATCGTGTAGCTCATATTAATTCTGCTCATCTAATTTGGAAAACTCTTTGCGATTATCATGAAGGAACCACTAAAATCAAGAAGGTGCGTAAAAATCTGTATCAAAAAGAATATTCTGATTTTGCTATGAAACCTAATGAATCCATTGATGATCTCTTTGCTCGGTTTGAGAAAATATTGAGTGATCTGCGCGGTGTTGGTGTTATTCCTGCTGATGAAGATAATGCAACTAAAATTTTGAGATCTTTAGGTTCTGAGTGGTTGATGGTTGTTACAACTATTAATCAAACTGTTGATTTAGATACTTTAACCATGGATGATCTTTATTCTTGATTGAAAACCTATGAGATGGAAGCTTTGCCATCTAAGATTGATAAATCTTCATCTTTAGCACTTGTGACTAACCCCGTGCAGGCGACTTCGTCGAGTGCTTTGTCTTGTGTTTCTTTGTCTGCCTTATCTTCTTTTTCAGAGGAACAGTTCGAGGAGCTTCCTGAAGAGGACTTGGTTTTGATTTCCTCACGAGCATACAAGGCACTCAACAATGTGAGGATGAGGAAGCGAGGTGGCGTGTCAGGTCCGATCAGATGCTTTGAGTGTGGCGAACCAGGCCACATTAAGATGGATTGTCCCAAGCTCAAGGGAAAGGTGGCGAAGGAAGAGAAGAATTATCGTCGTCGGCCATCCAAAAACAACAACACCAAGGGTGGCAATTTCCGTCGCAAGCTCGCTGAAAAGATCATATCGACCATTGAGCGTCTTGATTTGAGTGATGTGGAGTATGAGAGCTGCAACGACGAGGACCACGACGATGATGATGCTAAAGGCAAGAAGAAGAAGAATGATGACTTCACAGGCATGTGCTTCATGGCAGGCAACAACAGTGATGATGGCGATAGTGATCCCGATGAGGTAAGACCTTCATATGATGAGCTTGAAGATGGTTTGATTAAACTTGCTATTGAATTAAAAAAGACAAAACAGAAATTGAAAGAAAATAATTGTGTTGTTGAAAGCTTAAATTCTGAAATTAATAGACTTAGAGCTTTAATTCCTGATGATGAATCATGTGAGTCTTGCCAAGTTTTACATTCTGAGTTGGAGGCTGTTAGATCTATTAGTGCATCAAATCTGGTTCAACTTAAAGATGTAACTGACAAATTTGATGAATTAAAATTGATACATGTTTCTTGTGATGAAAAATTAAAATTTGCTAATAATGAAATTGAAAAGCTCAAATCTAATTCTTGCATATGTTTAGAGTCAAGTATTTCAAATGCTCAATCTAAAGCTTGCTCTAATTGTGAATTGCTAGAAGCTAGACTTAATGCATCTCAGGAATCTATTCAACAAATGCTTTATCACGAGAACATGTCTTGCTCAAATTGTCCTAAGTTAAATATTGAAATTGATGCTTTGACTAGACAATTAAATGATTTTGCTGAAAAGGAAAAATTGGCTCAATCTAGTGCTTCCAAGAATTTTGTGAATGAACCTGTTAAATGCACTACTTGTTCCACTTTGGCTAAGGAAAATGAGTATCTTAAGGACACTTTAGAGAGATTCTCTTTTGGCAAGAAAAATCTGAATATGATTCTAGACAAGTCAAAAACAAGTGTGAAAAATCGTGGTCTAGGATTTAATTTTGTTGAGCATGCCAAAAATAATCCTCCTAAGGTTGTTAAGGCTCTTGAACCTGGAACGATTGAAGTAAAACCTGAACCAAAACAAACTGTGTTTAAATCTGCTGGCTTTGTGCAAAGTTCATCAAACAATAATATAGGTGCTAGCTCATCTTCTCAAAAGAATTTTGGTTATGTTACATTTCATTGCGCCTACTGTGGAAGAGATGGACACTTGTATGAATTTTGTTTTAGGCGGGCTAAGAAAGAAAAGAAGGAAAGATTGCATGCTTTAAGACAAAAACGTGCATTGTCTTTTGTTCCTAGATCAAATGCGAAAACTATGTTTTTAGAGAACTTTTATGATGGCTTTAAATCTTCTTCACATGCTAGATTGGGATTTAATTCAAATAATTCACGTTCTTTTCGGCATTCCGATCATTCACATGCACGTGATTTTGGTTCTAACTTTGTTGCTCCAGTTCGTGTGTCTCAGTACTGGATTCCTAGATCTTATTTCACTAACCCCAGTACTGCAAGACCGATGTCTCCTGTGATGTAAGAACAGTTGACAAGGATGAAGAACATGAGCTCGATTGGATTCCAGTCTTGTACTTTATTGCTTGATTGGAACACTTGATGGTTCTTCACTTTTTTGATGGCTTGCAAGAGATTTCACTTCTTGAGAGACCATGTGGAAAAGGTGATGTTGACTTACACCCTATTGAGTTGGATTATCATGTTGATGATATTCTTTCAAATCCACTTGACTCCCCTTATTTTGCTCTTTTGCGAAGTGGGTTGGGCGTGTTGCATCTTATGGGATTATTCTGAGGGGGAGCTTGATGTTTAAGAATTTAGAAAGCTTTGTTTATTATTCTTGTCAATTAAATTAACAAGTCCAAGCCATCAAATTTAATGTGGAGCTATTTTTATCATATCTATTCATATGTTGTGTAGTTTTGATCATGACTGTTTATAATTAAATTGCTACATTTGGATTAAAAGTATGACATGGCGGAATACTTTGACTAGATTAATTATATTTATTACTTTGCGATGTCCATCGAAAAGGATTAGCTTGATTGTGAGTCTTATTTTAACTCTTGGCTATGAGGCTCGCATGTTTCATGTTCCAATTTTTATGATCACTCAATTTGGCATGTTATTAAAAAAATGAGTATATAAAGAAAAAATTGAAAAGATGTATGCTTCAAGCATGCCATGGTGAAAAAAAAGGCACAAAAGTGCGCAAAATGAAAAGAAGTATGCTTCAAGCATGCCACCATCAAAAAAAATTATATGTCATTATGAAAAAGAAGTATGCTACAAGCATGCCACATGCCTAAGAATTGAGTGTGAAGCAATAAGTTGCTACATGAGACTGCTAGCCCGTCTAGAGTTAAAATTTGCTTCACTTTTAGGTTTTGACTTTTCGTTGTGATATCTCATTGTGCTCTCTATAATTGGTCTAGTCATTGTTGAGATGCCTGTCATTGATATAAATCGTCTAATCATATTAAAAACTTTGTTTTGATATTGCTATAGGATATATGACTTTATATGATCTAGATAGCTCTACTAAAAAATATGGCTTGGTTAAATTATTAATTCAATTCAAAGTGACTTGGATAATCTACAAAGCTTCTAGATTTTTATTCTCATTGCTTCTTTTTAGAATAGTTCTTCTTTGAAATTTCTTGATGATTACATTGCCAAAGGGGGAGAGATTTGGTGTGCTTTGTGAGATATTGAAGAAATTTGCTCTCTTGTGTTGAGGGGGAGAAATTTGAGATTTGTGGTTTAAAATATTTTTTCGGCTTCAGTTCTTCACTTATATCTTTTTGAAGCTATTTCATCATACTATCTTACGGCGTTGTCAATGTATTCATCAAGGGGGAGATTGTAAGACCATGTGGCTAGGTCTAGGATGTTTATGATGATGAATAATTGACAACATGGCTTAGTATTGCTATTCGAGGCGTGTGCGTGTGTGCGTGGACTAATATCGGTCAAGTTGGTGAGAACTTGTGCCGGGAAAAATGTTCTTTGGTCTTTGCATGTGCAGGTTAGGCGTGGAGACGGTCATGGTCGTGACGAGGAAGACCGGGACTAGGAGGGGGAAATCTGAGGTCCGGGCGGTCAAGGATGTCACGAGGTGGTCGGGCTCACGCTGGAGCATATGGAGATCAAAGGTGGATGATGCGTGGAGAAGATACAGGAGGTGCGGTCCTGGAGGCTTCGACGCGCGATGGGTTGAAAAGTCGGAAATGTAAAATCCCGTGTTAGGAAGGGTTTCGGGTCCCTTAAATAGTAGTGGACTAAAAATCTGGTTGAGTTAAAAAGGCCCAGGCCCAATTAGATAAGTGGTATTAGGTTTTCTAGTAGATTGTAAAGAGGAAATGAGTTTGTATTAGAGGTAGCAGCGTTTAAGCATGGAATAGGATTAGAAGTCGGACGTGGATTTTGAAAAGAAAACGGAGCATGGCTGCCGTATAAAAAGGTGGGGGCTGGCCAAGTTTTGGTACGGCTTTTTGGAACGCGCTTTTGTTTGGACAGAGAAAAAGGTGCGGTAGCCGTGATTGAGCGAACAGAAAAAATAGAAAAAGTGACCGGCGGTTTCGTCTCTGTCTCGGGCTGCACGTCGCGTCGTCACGTCCAGGTCAAAGCACAACGTCGCCTTCGCTTGATTCACGCATAAAATCTCCACGCGTGGCGCAGTTTCGGCGGAGCAAAAATACAGCGGCTTCACCCTGCTTTTTGGTCACGTGAAGGACCAGGTGAGAGTGCTCCTCGATCTCAACGTCCAGAGTGCTGTCTTCTGATCTCAGTTGCATGCGGTTGGAATACTTATCTTGTGATTACATGCATGCATTATTTCTTTGGACATGACGTGTGATTAGAGTTGCTATGATTAATTGCATGATTAGTGAAAGGTGATTACAGATTGTATGCATGCATGAGGTTTGAACGTGAGATCAAATTCTGGTGACTGCATGCAGTGAGTTTAGTATTTTTTTTTAATCCTTGTCTCTCATGATTAGTTGTTTCATATGGCTAGTTATTCCACACAGTTAGCTAAGAGCAATTAGTTTTTTTGTTATGATTTTTATTAGTTGCTACAGTAACCCGAATATATATATATATATATATATATTCTTTGCTATTTTCTTTATTTTATTTTATATTGAGAAAAAGCTTCCGCTAGACGTTGCAATCATTCACCCCCCTCTGATTGCCGTCGTCGATCCTACAAGTGGTATCAGAGCGGGTTGCTATGGCGTCAGAGAGGTATGTGAATCGTCCCCCCATGCTAGATGGTACTGATTTTGCTTTTTGGAAGTGTCGGATGCAAGCTTATATTGAGGCTCAAGGTAGTGATGTTTGGACTAAAGTTTCTACTCCATATGAGGTTCCTGCTGTTGTTACTGATTTAAATAAAGCAGATGTTAATTTAAATGCTCAAGCTCGTAATTTGCTGTTTCAAGGAATTTCTCGTAAAGAATTTGATCGTGTAGCTCATATTAATTCTGCTCATCTAATTTGGAAAACTCTTTGCGATTATCATGAAGGAACCACTAAAATCAAGAAGGTGCGTAAAAATCTGTATCAAAAAGAATATTCTGATTTTGCTATGAAACCTAATGAATCCATTGATGATCTCTTTGCTCGGTTTGAGAAAATATTGAGTGATCTGCGCGGTGTTGGTGTTATTCCTGCTGATGAAGATAATGCAACTAAAATTTTGAGATCTTTAGGTTCTGAGTGGTTGATGGTTGTTACAACTATTAATCAAACTGTTGATTTAGATACTTTAACCATGGATGATCTTTATTCTTGATTGAAAACCTATGAGATGGAAGCTTTGCCATCTAAGATTGATAAATCTTCATCTTTAGCACTTGTGACTAACCCCGTGCAGGCGACTTCGTCGAGTGCTTTGTCTTGTGTTTCTTTGTCTGCCTTATCTTCTTTTTCAGAGGAACAGTTCGAGGAGCTTCCTGAAGAGGACTTGGTTTTGATTTCCTCACGAGCATACAAGGCACTCAACAATGTGAGGATGAGGAAGCGAGGTGGCGTGTCAGGTCCGATCAGATGCTTTGAGTGTGGCGAACCAGGCCACATTAAGATGGATTGTCCCAAGCTCAAGGGAAAGGTGGCGAAGGAAGAGAAGAATTATCGTCGTCGGCCATCCAAAAACAACAACACCAAGGGTGGCAATTTCCGTCGCAAGCTCGCTGAAAAGATCATATCGACCATTGAGCGTCTTGATTTGAGTGATGTGGAGTATGAGAGCTGCAACGACGAGGACCACGACGATGATGATGCTAAAGGCAAGAAGAAGAAGAATGATGACTTCACAGGCATGTGCTTCATGGCAGGCAACAACAGTGATGATGGCGATAGTGATCCCGATGAGGTAAGACCTTCATATGATGAGCTTGAAGATGGTTTGATTAAACTTGCTATTGAATTAAAAAAGACAAAACAGAAATTGAAAGAAAATAATTGTGTTGTTGAAAGCTTAAATTCTGAAATTAATAGACTTAGAGCTTTAATTCCTGATGATGAATCATGTGAGTCTTGCCAAGTTTTACATTCTGAGTTGGAGGCTGTTAGATCTATTAGTGCATCAAATCTGGTTCAACTTAAAGATGTAACTGACAAATTTGATGAATTAAAATTGATACATGTTTCTTGTGATGAAAAATTAAAATTTGCTAATAATGAAATTGAAAAGCTCAAATCTAATTCTTGCATATGTTTAGAGTCAAGTATTTCAAATGCTCAATCTAAAGCTTGCTCTAATTGTGAATTGCTAGAAGCTAGACTTAATGCATCTCAGGAATCTATTCAACAAATGCTTTATCACGAGAACATGTCTTGCTCAAATTGTCCTAAGTTAAATATTGAAATTGATGCTTTGACTAGACAATTAAATGATTTTGCTGAAAAGGAAAAATTGGCTCAATCTAGTGCTTCCAAGAATTTTGTGAATGAACCTGTTAAATGCACTACTTGTTCCACTTTGGCTAAGGAAAATGAGTATCTTAAGGACACTTTAGAGAGATTCTCTTTTGGCAAGAAAAATCTGAATATGATTCTAGACAAGTCAAAAACAAGTGTGAAAAATCGTGGTCTAGGATTTAATTTTGTTGAGCATGCCAAAAATAATCCTCCTAAGGTTGTTAAGGCTCTTGAACCTGGAACGATTGAAGTAAAACCTGAACCAAAACAAACTGTGTTTAAATCTGCTGGCTTTGTGCAAAGTTCATCAAACAATAATATAGGTGCTAGCTCATCTTCTCAAAAGAATTTTGGTTATGTTACATTTCATTGCGCCTACTGTGGAAGAGATGGACACTTGTATGAATTTTGTTTTAGGCGGGCTAAGAAAGAAAAGAAGGAAAGATTGCATGCTTTAAGACAAAAACGTGCATTGTCTTTTGTTCCTAGATCAAATGCGAAAACTATGTTTTTAGAGAACTTTTATGATGGCTTTAAATCTTCTTCACATGCTAGATTGAGATTTAATTCAAATAATTCACGTTCTTTTCGGCATTCCGATCATTCACATGCACGTGATTTTGGTTCTAACTTTGTTGCTCCAGTTCGTGTGTCTCAGTACTGGATTCCTAGATCTTATTTCACTAACCCCAGTACTGCAAGACCGATGTCTCCTGTGATGTAAGAACAGTTGACAAGGATGAAGAACATGAGCTCGATTGGATTCCAGTCTTGTACTTTATTGCTTGATTGGAACACTTGATGGTTCTTCACTTTTTTGATGGCTTGCAAGAGATTTCACTTCTTGAGAGACCATGTGGAAAAGGTGATGTTGACTTACACCCTATTGAGTTGGATTATCATGTTGATGATATTCTTTCAAATCCACTTGACTCCCCTTATTTTGCTCTTTTGCGAAGTGGGTTGGGCGTGTTGCATCTTATGGGATTATTCTGAGGGGGAGCTTGATGTTTAAGAATTTAGAAAGCTTTGTTTATTATTCTTGTCAATTAAATTAACAAGTCCAAGCCATCAAATTTAATGTGGAGCTATTTTTATCATATCTATTCATATGTTGTGTAGTTTTGATCATGACTGTTTATAATTAAATTGCTACATTTGAATTAAAAGTATGACATGGCGGAATACTTTGACTAGATTAATTATATTTATTACTTTGCGATGTCCATCGAAAAGGATTAGCTTGATTGTGAGTCTTATTTTAACTCTTGGCTATGAGGCTCGCATGTTTCATGTTCCAATTTTTATGATCACTCAATTTGGCATGTTATTAAAAAAATGAGTATATAAAGAAAAAATTGAAAAGATGTATGCTTCAAGCATGCCATGGTGAAAAAAAAGGCACAAAAGTGCGCAAAATGAAAAGAAGTATGCTTCAAGCATGCCACCATCAAAAAAAATTATATGTCATTATGAAAAAGAAGTATGCTACAAGCATGCCACATGCCTAAGAATTGAGTGTGAAGCAATAAGTTGCTACATGAGACTGCTAGCCCGTCTAGAGTTAAAATTTGCTTCACTTTTAGGTTTTGACTTTTCGTTGTGATATCTCATTGTGCTCTCTATAATTGGTCTAGTCATTGTTGAGATGTCTGTCATTGATATAAATCGTCTAATCATATTAAAAACTTTGTTTTGATATTGCTATAGGATATATGACTTTATATGATCTAGATAGCTCTACTAAAAAATATGGCTTGGTTAAATTATTAATTCAATTCAAAGTGACTTGGATAATCTACAAAGCTTCTAGATTTTTATTCTCATTGCTTCTTTTTAGAATAGTTCTTCTTTGAAATTTCTTGATGATTACATTGCCAAAGGGGGAGAGATTTGGTGTGCTTTGTGAGATATTGAAGAAATTTGCTCTCTTGTGTTGAGGGGGAGAAATTTGAGATTTGTGGTTTAAAATATTTTTTCGGCTTCAGTTCTTCACTTATATCTTTTTGAAGCTATTTCATCATACTATCTTACGGCGTTGTCAATGTATTCATCAAGGGGGAGATTGTAAGACCATGTGGCTAGGTCTAGGATGTTTATGATGATGAATAATTGACAACATGGCTTAGTATTGCTATTCGAGGCGTGTGCGTGTGTGCGTGGACTAATATCGGTCAAGTTGGTGAGAACTTGTGCCGGGAAAAATGTTCTTTGGTCTTTGCATGTGCAGGTTAGGCGTGGAGACGGTCATGGTCGTGACGAGGAAGACCGGGACTAGGAGGGGGAAATCTGAGGTCCGGGCGGTCAAGGATGTCACGAGGTGGTCGGGCTCACGCTGGAGCATATGGAGATCAAAGGTGGATGATGCGTGGAGAAGATACAGGAGGTGCGGTCCTGGAGGCTTCGACGCGCGATGGGTTGAAAAGTCGGAAATGTAAAAACCCGTGTTAGGAAGGGTTTCGGGTCCCTTAAATAGTAGTGGACTAAAAATCTGGTTGAGTTAAAAAGGCCCAGGCCCAATTAGATAAGTGGTATTAGGTTTTCTAGTAGATTGTAAAGAGGAAATGAGTTTGTATTAGAGGTAGCAGCGTTTAAGCATGGAATAGGATTAGAAGTCGGACGTGGATTTTGAAAAGAAAACGGAGCATGGCTGCCGTATAAAAAGGTGGGGGCTGGCCAAGTTTTGGTACGGCTTTTTGGAACGCGCTTTTGTTTGGACAGAGAAAAAGGTGCGGTAGCCGTGATTGAGCGAACAGAAAAAATAGAAAAAGTGACCGGCGGTTTCGTCTCTGTCTCGGGCTGCACGTCGCGTCGTCACGTCCAGGTCAAAGCACAACGTCGCCTTCGCTTGATTCACGCATAAAATCTCCACGCGTGGCGCAGTTTCGGCGGAGCAAAAATACAGCGGCTTCACCCTGCTTTTTGGTCACGTGAAGGACCAGGTGAGAGTGCTCCTCGATCTCAACGTCCAGAGTGCTGTCTTCTGATCTCAGTTGCATGCGGTTGGAATACTTATCTTGTGATTACATGCATGCATTATTTCTTTGGACATGACGTGTGATTAGAGTTGCTATGATTAATTGCATGATTAGTGAAAGGTGATTACAGATTGTATGCATGCATGAGGTTTGAACGTGAGATCAAATTCTGGTGACTGCATGCAGTGAGTTTAGTATTTTTTTTAATCCTTGTCTCTCATGATTAGTTGTTTCATAT
This sequence comes from Dendrocalamus latiflorus, assembly GCA_017311315.1. Classification (NCBI taxonomy): domain Eukaryota; kingdom Viridiplantae; phylum Streptophyta; class Magnoliopsida; order Poales; family Poaceae; genus Dendrocalamus; species Dendrocalamus latiflorus. Next base: position 20,530,535 of record CM029678.1, read on the forward strand.
GGCTAGTTATTCCACACAGTTAGCTAAGAGCAATTAGTTTTTTTGTTATGATTTTTATTAGTTGCTACAGTAACCCGAATATATATATATATATATTCTTTGCTATTTTCTTTATTTTATTTTATATTGAGAAAAAGCTTCCGCTAGACGTTGCAATCATTCACCCCCCTCTGATTGCCGTCGTCGATCCTACAAGTGGTATCAGAGCGGGTTGCTATGGCGTCAGAGAGGTATGTGAATCGTCCCCCCATGCTAGATGGTACTGATTTTGCTTTTTGGAAGTGTCGGATGCAAGCTTATATTGAGGCTCAAGGTAGTGATGTTTGGACTAAAGTTTCTACTCCATATGAGGTTCCTGCTGTTGTTACTGATTTAAATAAAGCAGATGTTAATTTAAATGCTCAAGCTCGTAATTTGCTGTTTCAAGGAATTTCTCGTAAAGAATTTGATCGTGTAGCTCATATTAATTCTGCTCATCTAATTTGGAAAACTCTTTGCGATTATCATGAAGGAACCACTAAAATCAAGAAGGTGCGTAAAAATCTGTATCAAAAAGAATATTCTGATTTTGCTATGAAACCTAATGAATCCATTGATGATCTCTTTGCTCGGTTTGAGAAAATATTGAGTGATCTGCGCGGTGTTGGTGTTATTCCTGCTGATGAAGATAATGCAACTAAAATTTTGAGATCTTTAGGTTCTGAGTGGTTGATGGTTGTTACAACTATTAATCAAACTGTTGATTTAGATACTTTAACCATGGATGATCTTTATTCTTGATTGAAAACCTATGAGATGGAAGCTTTGCCATCTAAGATTGATAAATCTTCATCTTTAGCACTTGTGACTAACCCCGTGCAGGCGACTTCGTCGAGTGCTTTGTCTTGTGTTTCTTTGTCTGCCTTATCTTCTTTTTCAGAGGAACAGTTCGAGGAGCTTCCTGAAGAGGACTTGGTTTTGATTTCCTCACGAGCATACAAGGCACTCAACAATGTGAGGATGAGGAAGCGAGGTGGCGTGTCAGGTCCGATCAGATGCTTTGAGTGTGGCGAACCAGGCCACATTAAGATGGATTGTCCCAAGCTCAAGGGAAAGGTGGCGAAGGAAGAGAAGAATTATCGTCGTCGGCCATCCAAAAACAACAACACCAAGGGTGGCAATTTCCGTCGCAAGCTCGCTGAAAAGATCATATCGACCATTGAGCGTCTTGATTTGAGTGATGTGGAGTATGAGAGCTGCAACGACGAGGACCACGACGATGATGATGCTAAAGGCAAGAAGAAGAAGAATGATGACTTCACAGGCATGTGCTTCATGGCAGGCAACAACAGTGATGATGGCGATAGTGATCCCGATGAGGTAAGACCTTCATATGATGAGCTTGAAGATGGTTTGATTAAACTTGCTATTGAATTAAAAAAGACAAAACAGAAATTGAAAGAAAATAATTGTGTTGTTGAAAGCTTAAATTCTGAAATTAATAGACTTAGAGCTTTAATTCCTGATGATGAATCATGTGAGTCTTGCCAAGTTTTACATTCTGAGTTGGAGGCTGTTAGATCTATTAGTGCATCAAATCTGGTTCAACTTAAAGATGTAACTGACAAATTTGATGAATTAAAATTGATACATGTTTCTTGTGATGAAAAATTAAAATTTGCTAATAATGAAATTGAAAAGCTCAAATCTAATTCTTGCATATGTTTAGAGTCAAGTATTTCAAATGCTCAATCTAAAGCTTGCTCTAATTGTGAATTGCTAGAAGCTAGACTTAATGCATCTCAGGAATCTATTCAACAAATGCTTTATCACGAGAACATGTCTTGCTCAAATTGTCCTAAGTTAAATATTGAAATTGATGCTTTGACTAGACAATTAAATGATTTTGCTGAAAAGGAAAAATTGGCTCAATCTAGTGCTTCCAAGAATTTTGTGAATGAACCTGTTAAATGCACTACTTGTTCCACTTTGGCTAAGGAAAATGAGTATCTTAAGGACACTTTAGAGAGATTCTCTTTTGGCAAGAAAAATCTGAATATGATTCTAGACAAGTCAAAAACAAGTGTGAAAAATCGTGGTCTAGGATTTAATTTTGTTGAGCATGCCAAAAATAATCCTCCTAAGGTTGTTAAGGCTCTTGAACCTGGAACGATTGAAGTAAAACCTGAACCAAAACAAACTGTGTTTAAATCTGCTGGCTTTGTGCAAAGTTCATCAAACAATAATATAGGTGCTAGCTCATCTTCTCAAAAGAATTTTGGTTATGTTACATTTCATTGCGCCTACTGTGGAAGAGATGGACACTTGTATGAATTTTGTTTTAGGCGGGCTAAGAAAGAAAAGAAGGAAAGATTGCATGCTTTAAGACAAAAACGTGCATTGTCTTTTGTTCCTAGATCAAATGCGAAAACTATGTTTTTAGAGAACTTTTATGATGGCTTTAAATCTTCTTCACATGCTAGATTGAGATTTAATTCAAATAATTCACGTTCTTTTCGGCATTCCGATCATTCACATGCACGTGATTTTGGTTCTAACTTTGTTGCTCCAGTTCGTGTGTCTCAGTACTGGATTCCTAGATCTTATTTCACTAACCCCAGTACTGCAAGACCGATGTCTCCTGTGATGTAAGAACAGTTGACAAGGATGAAGAACATGAGCTCGATTGGATTCCAGTCTTGTACTTTATTGCTTGATTGGAACACTTGATGGTTCTTCACTTTTTTGATGGCTTGCAAGAGATTTCACTTCTTGAGAGACCATGTGGAAAAGGTGATGTTGACTTACACCCTATTGAGTTGGATTATCATGTTGATGATATTCTTTCAAATCCACTTGACTCCCCTTATTTTGCTCTTTTGCGAAGTGGGTTGGGCGTGTTGCATCTTATGGGATTATTCTGAGGGGGAGCTTGATGTTTAAGAATTTAGAAAGCTTTGTTTATTATTCTTGTCAATTAAATTAACAAGTCCAAGCCATCAAATTTAATGTGGAGCTATTTTTATCATATCTATTCATATGTTGTGTAGTTTTGATCATGACTGTTTATAATTAAATTGCTACATTTGAATTAAAAGTATGACATGGCGGAATACTTTGACTAGATTAATTATATTTATTACTTTGCGATGTCCATCGAAAAGGATTAGCTTGATTGTGAGTCTTATTTTAACTCTTGGCTATGAGGCTCGCATGTTTCATGTTCCAATTTTTATGATCACTCAATTTGGCATGTTATTAAAAAAATGAGTATATAAAGAAAAAATTGAAAAGATGTATGCTTCAAGCATGCCATGGTGAAAAAAAAGGCACAAAAGTGCGCAAAATGAAAAGAAGTATGCTTCAAGCATGCCACCATCAAAAAAAAATTATATGTCATTATGAAAAAGAAGTATGCTACAAGTATGCCACATGCCTAAGAATTGAGTGTGAAGCAATAAGTTGCTACATGAGACTGCTAGCCCGTCTAGAGTTAAAATTTGCTTCACTTTTAGGTTTTGACTTTTCGTTGTGATATCTCATTGTGCTCTCTATAATTGGTCTAGTCATTGTTGAGATGCCTGTCATTGATATAAATCGTCTAATCATATTAAAAACTTTGTTTTGATATTGCTATAGGATATATGACTTTATATGATCTAGATAGCTCTACTAAAAAATATGGCTTGGTTAAATTATTAATTCAATTCAAAGTGACTTGGATAATCTACAAAGCTTCTAGATTTTTATTCTCATTGCTTCTTTTTAGAATAGTTCTTCTTTGAAATTTCTTGATGATTACATTGCCAAAGGGGGAGAGATTTGGTGTGCTTTGTGAGATATTGAAGAAATTTGCTCTCTTGTGTTGAGGGGGAGAAATTTGAGATTTGTGGTTTAAAATATTTTTTCGGCTTCAGTTCTTCACTTATATCTTTTTGAAGCTATTTCATCATACTATCTTACGGCGTTGTCAATGTATTCATCAAGGGGGAGATTGTAAGACCATGTGGCTAGGTCTAGGATGTTTATGATGATGAATAATTGACAACATGGCTTAGTATTGCTATTCGAGGCGTGTGCGTGTGTGCGTGGACTAATATCGGTCAAGTTGGTGAGAACTTGTGCCGGGAAAAATGTTCTTTGGTCTTTGCATGTGCAGGTTAGGCGTGGAGACGGTCATGGTCGTGACGAGGAAGACCGGGACTAGGAGGGGGAAATCTGAGGTCCGGGCGGTCAAGGATGTCACGAGGTGGTCGGGCTCACGCTGGAGCATATGGAGATCAAAGGTGGATGATGCGTGGAGAAGATACAGGAGGTGCGGTCCTGGAGGCTTCGACGCGCGATGGGTTGAAAAGTCGGAAATGTAAAAACCCGTGTTAGGAAGGGTTTCGGGTCCCTTAAATAGTAGTGGACTAAAAATCTGGTTGAGTTAAAAAGGCTCAGGCCCAATTAGATAAGTGGTATTAGGTTTTCTAGTAGATTGTAAAGAGGAAATGAGTTTGTATTAGAGGTAGCAGCGTTTAAGCATGGAATAGGATTAGAAGTCGGACGTGGATTTTGAAAAGAAAACGGAGCATGGCTGCCGTATAAAAAGGTGGGGGCTGGCCAAGTTTTGGTACGGCTTTTTGGAACGCGCTTTTGTTTGGACAGAGAAAAAGGTGCGGTAGCCGTGATTGAGCGAACAGAAAAAATAGAAAAAGTGACCGGCGGTTTCGTCTCTGTCTCGGGCTGCACGTCGCGTCGTCACGTCCAGGTCAAAGCACAACGTTGCCTTCGCTTGATTCACGCATAAAATCTCCACGCGTGGCGCAGTTTCGGCGGAGCAAAAATACAGCGGCTTCACCCTGCTTTTTGGTCACGTGAAGGACCAGGTGAGAGTGCTCCTCGATCTCAACGTCCAGAGTGCTGTCTTCTGATCTCAGTTGCATGCGGTTGGAATACTTATCTTGTGATTACATGCATGCATTATTTCTTTGGACATGACGTGTGATTAGAGTTGCTATGATTAATTGCATGATTAGTGAAAGGTGATTACAGATTGTATGCATGCATGAGGTTTGAACGTGAGATCAAATTCTGGTGACTGCATGCAGTGAGTTTAGTATTTTTTTTTAATCCTTGTCTCTCATGATTAGTTGTTTCATATGGCTAGTTATTCCACACAGTTAGCTAAGAGCAATTAGTTTTTTTGTTATGATTTTTATTAGTTGCTACAGTAACCCGAATATATATATATATATATATTCTTTGCTATTTTCTTTATTTTATTTTATATTGAGAAAAAGCTTCCGCTAGACGTTGCAATCATTCACCCCCCTCTGATTGCCGTCGTCGATCCTACATATTCCCAACAGAGTGACCGACAGACCACCGTTATTTGTGCCTTTGCACGTGATTCTGCAAATTTAAATGTAGAAAATTTCTCTGTATGCCTCTTCTCTCTATCGCATTCTCATCCTCATCAACACCAAACAATTATTCTCGTTGTGGTTGGATTTCTCCACAGACTTATTTCGTTCATTGCTCGAACTTTCCTTAAGAGTTAGCAAAAAAGAATTAAAAGATCTGGAGATTTTTTTTATTTTTTTTCGGAAAAAGAGTGAACATGGAGAAGGTTAGCTGCCAAGCGAACTAGGCTTCAGAAAACAAACCAAAGTGAAAAACATAAAAATTCAATTGATCCAGTACTCATATTGAAACAAGAAATTACCTATGTCAGATAATTATGCTAGGTTACTGAATCAGAGTCCCGCATGACTATTTAGAGAGGACATATGGATAAAATTGCTGAACAAACAGGATAAAATTATACCTAACTGGTTATGTGTGCTTGCTTGAGATCGAGCTCGGAGTTACAGGTGAAGTAGTGTCTACTGGGGAGATGGTTACTGAGTAGTTTGTGTGTACTGGAACTGATGTGTTTGTGTGTGTGTTTTGGCCGTTGGGTGGTTCAGTTCTTGAATTCTTCGCTCCCAGCAGACTGTACGAATGCAGTACTGACTACTGTTGAGGAGGCCCATATGCTTGTGTGCAAATAGACACAAAAATAGGTGGCTCCGTACTCATTTTACCATGAGTTTCTACCCTCTATCCTATTTTTTTTTACTATTTCTAAATTTTCTGGTTTTAGTTTTTTTGAGTTTTTTGTCGATATTTTTTCCTGTATTTGTTTGCGTTGTCTATGATGAGCTAACCTGTTTTTTCTATTTTTGATTTTTTAAATTTATTACGCCAAATAAGCTATCATCAGCTACAGTGTAATTTTAACCAGCAACAATGTAATTTCAGCCATAAATCAACTTATTTCAACTCAACCAAGCGGCACTTAAGACAGCCTAGAGTTGTTTGGTACCAGCTATCGTGTTGTATGCCTCCCTATTGCACACTTAGGTGGTGATCAATAGAGCTTCAGTTTCTTGCTTCCGGTTTATTTTTCACTATTCGTAAATTTCGTCTTTTCTGAACTTTTGGCTTTTTGTTGAGCTTTTTTGCCGGTTCTTTTTTTCCCGTATTTGTTTGTATTATACGTAATGGGCTAACATATTTTTTATATTTTTTAATTTTTTTAATTTAATTATGCTAAATAAGCCTCTGTCAGCGACCATGTTTTTTCAGCCAGCTACAATGCTTTTTAGCCATAAGCCACCAAAAAAAGCCCAAATGATCACCCCAAGACTGATTATGGGCCTGTTTGGCAACGGGTGCGGCCTATGGTTTTTGGCTGAAAATTTTGAATTTTGGCTGTTTACGGTACAGATTACGGAGAGATAGATACTCACTTGTGATTTTGGATGGTACAGATGTTGGGCTTTTAACGTGTACATCGTTTAACTTATAGACCCCGTATTGAGAAAATACTCCGTTTGAAAGTTAGGTACTGTAGCAAAAACCAAAAGCCGCCAGATTCGGAGGAAAAGAACAGGCCCTACTTTATTATTGATTATATGTTGGGGGAATCAACTAAGCAGGATACGAAATAACCAACTAGGCAGGATACGAAATAAGGGCACTCACAATATAGAAACTGCATAGCAATATTTATAATTTGCCATCTTATATAAACATAAGACTAGAAGCAATCTTTTTAATATATGATATCTAGCAACCACCATACCCAATTACTTTCTTCCATCTTATCTCACATCTTCCTCTCTCTCCTTTTTACCAATCATCATCTTCTAGCTTTCTTGGTCCTCTCAAATATGCAATGTCTTGCATAAGACACTATTACCATCTCTCTTCCTTAATTACTCTTCCACATCATCCTTTTGTTTATTTGGCATATTATAGACGCTTCTTACATCACTCTACAGAGAGTGCCCTAATGAAGAATAAAACATGAAACAAAGATTTAATATTAAAAAACTCTTATGAAAAAACTACAAACACAAAAACAACAAAATAATTGTATTTAGAAAAATTACAGGATATTTTTGGGGTATTATATGTGTATTGTGAATTACGCATTGCTGACCGAGAGGCTTACAGGGGGTATAAATAATCTTGGAAACAAAAGTCTCAGACGATGAAAGAATAGAATCCTAGTCAGCAAACGGTACAGAGACCTACTTGAAGACGAAAACAGAGTTCTACTCGGAGATGGAGCAAAGTTTCAGAAGATGATGGAGATGAGTTGTAGTCAGATGTGCCTCAAGTAGCCACGTTTGACTCCAGTTGGCACAGGAACTTTTGGGCACCACATTTGGTGCAGGTTGGTGTAGACGTAGACATGAAGATTATCTCAATTATAACTCTGACCAATTCACATTAATCACGACCAAGGAACATATCCGACCGCAACCAGTTTAGAAATGTATACAAGTTGGGTAATGAGTTTTGGTAGGATTTGGGTGCCAATCGATTGGGCTGAAATAAGCTGTCTTTTAGCTAAAATTGTATTGTAGCTGACTGAAATTACACTGTAACTGATAGTGGCTTATTTGGTGTAACTAAATTTAAAAAAATAAAAATAGAAAAAAACAGGTTAGTCCATCTCGGACAATGCAAACGAATATGGAAAAAAGAACCGGCAAAATAGCTAAAAAAGCAAAAAAAAGTCAGATAAAGACGAAATTTAGAAATAGTAAAAAATAAGTCAGAAGTTCAAGCTGAAATGAGCGGGACGATCTGATTGTTTTTTACCTTTTAAGCGAATCCTGATGGGACCCTTCAAACGATTGGATCTACTAGATTTAGATCACAAAATACTATATTTTACAGTCGATTTGTAGTTTACAATGAAAACGTACGCCATCATCCTTATATTTCGTCTCATTAACAATTTAGCAAACACATCAAGACAATACTGTATTTTATAATCGATTTGTAGTTTACAATGAAAACGTACGCCATCATCCTTATATTTCGTCTCAATAACAATTTAGCAAACACATCCAGACAGCCTAGCTAGTTAACATTGTAATTTAGGGTTAATAAGTGACTATACCAGCACTTTACAGTTAAACATTTACGCTAGAACACAATAATATGGGATACTGGAGCCGCATTCTCATAGTTCTGAATCAGAACATACAAGGGTCTAATCAATGCTACTCATTATTGTTTGGTTGGTTGTGTCCATCAATTCTTTCTGGAGATGAGAGTGTTCACGTGAGGGACGCACGGGCCTACAGTAAAACCCAAAAGCTTTGCACAAAAAACGGTTGCAAGTTGGTGCCAATTATGCTAGTGTGATGCAGGTTGGTACCTGCAACACTAGTGTGTTGCACGTTGTATTTCGTACAACAATATGTGCCCGGTCGATGTCTCCTTCAATATCTTTTATAAAGTATTATTTAATAAATAAACATAAATTTAAGGTAAAATCTTATGATCTTTACATTGCTTATCATCAATGGACAATATTGCCCGAATTTTTTCTACTTTAGCCCTTTTTTTGAAAAATATTCACATTTAGACCTCTGGTAGTTTTAATTCCGTTTTTGAACCCAGAGGGTCGGCGCCGTGATCCATGGCGCCGAGGACGCAGGCCCGCCCCAGCGTGGCGGCCGGCGTGGCGCCGACGTGGCAGGTACCTCGGCGCCGTGGGTTGTGGCGCCGAGCTCGGCGCCGTGGCTCGTGGCGCCGACCTGCCTGCCACGTGGCGCCGAGCTCCCTGCCACGTCTGCAGACACTCGGCTGTTTAGGGTTTGCACCGATCAGCCTTTTTTCGCAAAATGAATTACTAGTTGTATTTTTTATTTGGATTATTTAATCATAGTAATATATTTAATTATTTATAGAGAGCAAAAAAATACGACATATGTTTTGAAAATTCGTTATGTATTGCAGATGATACATGTAGGAAATTTTTTGTAGATTGTTTTAAAATATTATGGTACGTTGGTAATGGTTTTTGAAAAATAAAATTTTGATGTGGAGTACAATTTGCTGCTACGCAAATTATTTTTGCAATTATGAAAAGTAAGAAATTTGCTTGGTAGAGTACGAACGAGTTTTGTGTGAAGTAACGATTAGTGTATTTGTGATTTTTATACAATGCTGACCGTGAAAAATATGTTGAACTGGCAATAACATTTTTCGATCATGTTATGTTGTTTTATTGGAAGAAATTTATTGAATTTTTTTAGGACAACTGTGATAGGAACAATTGGACGAAAGGAGGGGAAGTGATAATAAGACACGTGGGAATCATTGCATGCGAAAAGCCGAGATAATAAGCTTATAAAGTTGGGACGAACATGGCGCGTACATTTTTATTACATGCATAGCATATAGCATGATATCCGACTAACCGACCCAACTGCTCGTACGACCTCTCGTGTGGACCGGGTCTATTACATCTTGTCTACTGGGTGTAGCGTGGTTGTTTCCCCTTTTTGTCGCGCCCTGAAGATGGCTCCGCTGCATCCTTCTTCCTGTCACTCTTGGTCTTAAGAGCTACCTCACGAGCTTGAAGCTCTTCCTCCTGACACTTGATGGCTGCTTCACGCAGACTTAACTGCTCCCGCCTCCTTTGCAGCTCATCCTCCTTGCCATTCAGACGGATTTGGTCCACCCTCACACGGCGCTCTTGCTCAAGCCGCATCTGTCGTTCCACCTCGCGAGCCTGAGTCATCTTGACAAAGTATTGTCCTTTGTTTTCCACCTCCATTGGCCGGTTCCGTGGCCATGCCGGCGACACCCGATCCACCCATTGCATGAACCCACAAGGCTATGTGTGGCGTGGTAGATGTCATGGATCAAGTTGAGAAACGATAACGAGAAACAAAGGATTTAGTTGTCGTCGTTACCACGAAGTCGTCATCCAGGTCTGGACACTTGAAGAACCTACGGCCGTAGTTGGCTCGTTGTACTGGATCCGTCCAGACGCACAACATCGTCCGGAAGCCGCAATGGCACTTCGGGCGCTCATGCCACTCCGGCACTCCAAATGGGTCGGACCTCCAGGAAGACATTGTTGTGTAGTAGTATTGTGATGTCTTAAGGAAGAGATGTGGTATGGAAGACATAGGAGGCCTTTATGTAGGCAGGTTATCTGGTGCAGTGGGCATAGTCCATGGAGAGGATCTTATAGCTTTTCCTAGATTCTAGTGTAGCAATAAATGGCCCTATGTAAGCTTTTCAGATACTATAGTCTCGTATTAAATTCATAGTTTGTAGCCTTTTCAGAGCTTGGACCATTCAATGTATTTGGTACAACATAGCCTTTTCTGTCATTTTCTGCTACAGGCCTATGTCACTGAGCAAAGCTGGGCTCTTTTGTCATGTCTCTGCGCAAAGCTGTCGCGTTGTATCATGAAAATTCCAATGTAGGCTTTTCAGAGCCTGTAGTCTCGTAATAAATTCATAGATCGTAGCCTTTTCAGAGGCCAGTAATCATAATTCTCGTAATAAATTCATAGTTCGTAGCCTTTTCAGTCGTTTGCAGGAAATAGTACGTTCCACGAAATAAGTGCTACAACATTGCCTTCTCAGAGGCCAGTAATCATAATTTCTGAAACATCAAGCTACGGTACATTGCAGGAATTATAGAACCACAAAGTACAGACTATGGATTCGAACACAAATATCACATGAATATAACATATACACATATATACAACAAGTAGCTCATTACAAACACATCTCAGTCCAACCACTTACCAAGTGCCTCCTAGCTCATTACAACATATATACAACGACTTTTAAGCCCAACCACAAGCCTACACATAAGTATCACTGCCTCCTAGCCTTACCCTTACCCTTACCAAGGGCGTCGGTGCCTGGAGTGTAACGGCTAGGCTCGCGGCGGCATCTGTGTGGTAGAGGCTGTGTAGGCTGAGTCGAAGGAGCGTCTATGAGCTGAGACGGGCCTATCTCATCGTAAGTGTGCTGCTCCACCTCGTCCTCGTCGTCGTCCTCACCGCCCTGGGCCGGGAAAGTGTCGCTCCTCGTGGGGGACGAGCTCTGTCTCGTGTACGACCCTCGCCGCGTCTGGTCTGCAAGCCGTGTCGATGGCATGTCTACGTCCCTCGCCGCGCCTGTGCTGCAACCACAACGACCAGCCGCACGACGTAGCCAAACAAGTGAATGATCCATGCTCTGCAATTATATGTAAAATGATATTAAATCAAACTAAGTCAATTTTAGAAAAAGCTCGATAAGATGACGAGTTGGCTCGATATCCACCCCTACCTGCAGTAGTAGGCAACTGTCTGCTTGTCCGCACCTTCAGGACACACTCCGAAAGTATGCCGGAGCCAGTTGATTGGAACTCCAGAAGTGCGATGGCCTGCCTCAGGAGGAAGCTCTCTCCCGAGGAAGGCCTCTACTCGGGCTCGCACGGTCCGATCACTGGACGGCCGTGAATGGCGACACCAAGTATCTTCTGAGTGTCCTCGAGCGTAATAGTCATCTCCCCGAAAGGGAGGTGGAAGCTGTGAGTCTCCGGCCTCCACCTACATGATACAAAAAAGAGTACTACATGTCAGAGAATTTGAGGCGCACATAGCCGATAAACAATGAACATGCAAGTGGAGCAATGGTTTAGGAGAATACCTGTCAACCAGTGCAGTGATGGCCGAGGGGTTGAAGGTGGGCAACCCACGGCGAACCTGGTAAGAGATGGCGTCTAGGCCAGCCCTCTCCAGGAAGGGAGTGTACCTCTCGTCGTACCGCATGTCCAGGAACCCGTCATGGGTTCGTGGACGAAGGATGGGCAGCTCCTGTATAGAATACACCAGTTTTTTTAGTTAATGCATCAACATAAATAATTAATTATACAAGAAGTGATGAAGGCAGTACCCTCCCCTCCGCGGTGAGCCGTCCTCGGTGGTTCTCCTCGTAGTACGGGTCTAGCAGTTGCAATTGCGCCATCCCACAAAAAAATTGAATTTGTCAGTCCAACATAGAAGTAAACAAAAAATTGAACATGCATAAAATATGGAAATAATAAGAAATTAAATAAGAAACATAGCAAATTGCATATGGGAAAACAACTAGACGAACTATGAAACATAACGAACAACAAGCACTCGCACCTGACTAAGTGGCCAATGGCATGTGCGTGAATTGTGGCCAAGTCTACCACATATGCTACATTGGTTCTGCTCGGGGTCAGTAAGAAAGGGGGTTGCTCTCCCTTGCCTCGTTCTTCCTGGAAGCTGATCCATAACCATCTTGTGTCTCGTCCTCTTCTGGTTCCACGTTTGTTCCAATGGCTACCCGGATCCGCAATGTATTTGGGCCCGGTGTATGGTGGCCACTCTCCCTCATCCCCGTAAGGCTCGAAACGGGAAGACCACGTAAGCACAAGGTTGTCAACACTGAACTCTCGAGGTATCTTGCTCTCGTAGTCAAAGTTGCGATGCCTTGCTGCTGCCACATAATGAGAACATGGAAAGTGGTACTGCCTCGGTTTACCACATGTGCATGAGAAAGTAATAAGGACAACCTTATGCCTCCTCGTCGGCCGGAGCTCTCCATCGGTCGTTGTACCACCCCTTTCTACAACCTCGTAAGTGCCCGTGGCGTTGTCAAAACAATGTACCTCATGTGCCTCAGCCCTCACCTTTGCCTTTTCAAGATGGTGCTTCGGTTTTGGCGCCCATCTCACTTTTTTACTCTGTAGCACCATTGCATGTGCGTGTCTTTCGTTGAACCAGGCAACAAACTTGTAAAAGGTGAAGGATACAATAGCATTGACGGGCATACCACGTATACCCCTAAGCAAATTATTGAAGGATTCGGCCATGTTGCTTGTCTGAAACTCGTACCTCCAGCCACCATCGTCATGAGCCCTTGTCCATTTCTCGACATCTCTCATCAATCCCGTCAACCACTGTCTACCTTCTGAGTTTGTTGCAGTATTAAGCTGCTCCAACTTCTCCTTGATGAACTTGACCTCAAGCATTCGAGCGACCTCCTCGAACAGATGAAAGTTATCCTTCGTACCATCCTTACGGAGTAGATTCTCGGCAAGATGCCGAGTGCACCAACGGTGGTGCAAAGCTGGATACCCCGGTATCTGCTCCTGTACGGCAGCAAGTATGCCCTGGTGTCTATCAGATATGACACCAACCTCCCTATCAGGGCCGACCACGTGCCTCCGAACGAGCCGCAAGAACCATCCTCAGCTGTCTTTGTTCTCCCTCTCAACCAAAGCAAACGCCAAAGGAACCAACGCGTTGTCTGCGTCACAGGAAATGGCTATCAGAAGTGTGCCCTGGTACTTGCTAAGAAGAAACGTACCGTCAATGGAGAAGACGGGACGACAATGCCGAAAGGCCTCGATGGACTGAGCAAAGCACCAGAAAGCACGGAAGAATATCTGCATCCCATCTTGAGTCCATTCGTTCGGTTTCGGGACGTACTCATAATGCATGCCTGGATTAACCGCTTTGATTGCATTGAAGAGTGCTGGCAACTGCAAGTACCCATCTTCCCAGTCCCCATATATCATCTTCCAGATGCGTTGCTTTGCCCTCCATGCTTTTCCATACCTTATCTCGTATCCAAATTTCTCCTTAACAATTCCAGCAAGTGTCTTCACCTTCATATTGGGTTCTCCCTTTACTATGTGCCACAATGACTTGGCAATAATGGTAGAAGTCAACTGCCAATGCTTCTGTTTGAGCTCTACTTCGGCACAAGTGTGTGGGCCAACGATTCTTGTGATCTTGAACTTTCCCGTGTCCTTCTGTTTCCTAGCACAAACCCTCCATTCACATGTTTCCTTCTCGCACACAACTGTGTACCTCCGCTCCACATAAGAATGCCTCACCTTGAATGGCCTTTTACGAATCACTGAATACTCCTGCAGCCACCTTTTCAATGCAGACAAGTCCTCAAACACCATGCCCTTTTCAATTGTCATGCTTGACCCGGCCTCAGGAGCATCTAGCAACTCGTCATCCCTTCCTTCTGCATAAGCCTCATGAGAATGCCTAAGATCGCTGAATTCATGAACTGATGGATCCCGACCAGGGCAATAACGCCTGATCAGCTCAATATCACTTTCGGTCAGCTCTCCAAAAGGGCAGTCATCATCAGAATCAACGGCCCTTGCGATCTCGTAAGGCTCCAGATCATCCACAATTTGAACATCCACACTGTTGGAGTCCCTGCAGACTTCTTCAACGTTGCCAGATGGAGCAACGGGAGGAACACCCACATTATCATGAATGTCTCCTGCATCATAAGCACGAAAACGATGGGATTGAGACAAAAGAATGGAATGACGGGAAAAGGCTAAAGTGTTGCTCGACACTTACTGGGATGATCCTGAGGGGCCGCCACGACATCATCAGTCCGACATTCAACTCGAACTGGTTGAGAAATCTGAACCTCGTTCGGGGCAGATAGAGCATCGGGCACCTCAGGCACTTCTTCCACATCCACCGCAAGGTCCGGTAACGGAGGGTCAAAGGGTGCCTGATCACCTAGTTCTGGTGAATAACCATGAGGGGTGGGATCAATGGACACCTTCCGCACAACAAGGTCCAAACATTGGAACTCATTCCTCATAACCAATTTGACATATTTGTCCCACTGATCCTCACAACCAATTAAGATCAACCGCCTTAGAATTGTGTCTTTCGAACCGAAGTGAAGTAACCCCTCAACTGTGATGCTCTCCTCGTTTGCATGACAATGTAGCTCCTCCCGGGCCCTAGCAACCAACTCACTAAACGACGGCCGATCACTGAATATCAGAGGCACCCTTTGCATTTCAACAAATCGAACATTTCCATAATCATCACTTGTCACACTGCCTCCATGATATAGGGTGACTAGGTTGTCCATCTAGTTCATACAGAAAACCAAACTAATAAGTACCTTTAATCGAAATTGGATACTAGATAGTAACTAAAAAGTACCTAGTCACTAACTAAATGCTACCTAACTAACTGGAAGCATCACTTAACAATCTATAAGAGCAAATCCAACCCAATAAAAATGTCCACAAAGAACTAAGTATAGCTACCACAACAGCGTAAACCATATTCTACCATGAAGAACATCATACTTATTACTTCAAAAGTTTACACGATTGACTTTCAGTGCAACACAGCAAGCACATAGTATACTACATTTTGCATCATTCTCCTCCAAAGCCTACTTTAGCCTAAAAATCCAGACTCTCTCATAGATAGCACCCAACACACATATGTGTGCATACCCATAAAAGAGTTGCACCATAAGAGGAGTGCACAATTGTTAAGGACATATTGTCAATTTACACACGAAACACAGTAGAAAACCAAGTTTTCCCCTAATGTGTGGAACCACCTATATGAGGCACTGAGAAACTCACGCACATACACATGTCCGCACAAACATATCGATCAAATATATAAACCCATATAGATTGCAAGCACGTAAAGACATTACACATGTATGCACATGCACAAACTAAGAGATTGAAACTTTGGGAACTAGCTCATACAACAGGGTTCTTAGCAATTTGCATCATATGTAAGCGCAAGGTTACAACTTACAAACACAATGTCAAGCAGCTAGTTTGATCCTCTAGATGGCACTATGGGGGGAAAATCTCGTTTGGTGACATTGTTGTTAATATTTTATAAACCGAACTAGAACGGGAAGATTTCAAACTTATATACTTAAGACTAATATTGATAAACTTGCAGCAGACTGCATGTAAACATCGAACCAGAGTACCAGGCTTCCACAGCTGAAGCACGCGAACAAATTGAATGGGACAACAGCAAGGAAGGGGGTATCGGCTCATACTCCTGGATATGAGGAGGCGGGTGATAGTAGCGGTAGGTCCTCCCCCGGAAGCAGTTGTTCCTCAGCGAATCCGCGCACGCCGTCACCTTATTGTCCCTGACCAAACTCCCCCACAGACCAAAAACCAAATCAGAACACGGAGCTATCGCACGCGCGCGAGGGCGCGCAGGTGGCACGGGCAGGGGGAGGGGAGATCTCGCTCGTACCGCTCGAGGCTGCCGGCGGGGAGGGGGGCGGCCGCGGGGGGGAGGCGGACGGGAGGCGGCGGCACCAGGGGGAGGCGACGGGGAGGCGGGAGGCCGGGGACGGGAGGCGGCGGCACCGGGGGGCGGCGGCGAGCGGGGACGCGGGCGGCCGCGGCGGGGAGGCAGACGGGAGGCGGCGGCACCAGGGGGCGGCGGCGGCGAGGCGGGAGGCCGGGGACGCGGGCGGGGACGAGAGGCGGCAGCACCGGGGGGCGGCGGCGGCGAGGCAGGCGGGCGGTCGAAATGGAGAGAACGAACGAAACAGAGGGGAAAAAGGCCGCGTGGGGCCCGCTGGCCAGAGCTCAGCGCCAAGATCCTCGGCGCTGAGCTCGGCGCCACTACCCACGGCGCCGACCTCGGCGCCACTACCCACGGCGCCGAGGTGCCTGCCACGTCGGCGCCACGCAGGCCGCCACGCTGGAGCGGGCCTGCGACCTCGGCGCCATGGACCAGGGCGCCGAGACGTGTTACCTCGGCGCCGTGACCCACGGCGCCGACCCCCTGGGTCTAAAAACGGAATTAAACCTACCAGGGGTCTAAATGTGAATATTTTTCAAAAAAAGGCTAAAATAGAAAAAATTCGGCAATATTGCAGATATCTTATCGATCTCCAAAACAAAATTGTATTATCCAAAATAAGCTATGATAAAACAGCTTATATCTTGATTTGTTATAGAGAAAATCTCGTATCAAGATCTAACAGCGAAAGATTATACATTAGGCCCCGTTTGGCACGGCTCCACTTCACAAGTGGAGCTGTTTTTTTTTACTTCACAAGTGGAGCCGGGTGAAGCTACTTTTTTCAGCTCCTTGGGTGGAGCTACTTTTGTCTCAGCACGTTTTAAGGAACTCCTTGGGTGGAGCTATTTTGTTTTACCCCGTTTGGCACAAAACAGCTCCAAACAGCTCCAAGGAGCTGGTGGTGCAGCTGTGCCAAACGGGGTCTTAGAGTAAGAAAAACCAATATTTACAGGTACGAATTTATATGTACCTAGCAAAAACTCACGATCAAAACCTCCGGTATACTTTCCTGTGCACCTTGCAAAATTTCGCCAAAAAAAAAGGACCAGCAGGCCTGCTGCGTTGTGCTTGACGCGTTTTTTTATCTCTGTTGCACGTGGATCGAGGCGACTTTTCTCCTTCCTGCTGCTTCACGTGAACACAGCTGGCTTGAAGCAGTCGACTGCTGCTTGCCTATGCAAATTTGATTTTTACACAAAAAAGTCTTAGCGAAATAACACACACATATGAAGATAAATCACTATAACAAAAGGAGATTACAATAAAGTGTTTGTACTTTTACTGGGTACACATATATGGCGAGAGAAATGAGTCCCACACGGAGAAAAAACCGAATCAGAGTCACTTGTTATAAATTGATACCACGTCTGATAAAACCTACACATAACCCCCAACACCTGTTATACCAGATCTTGTATGGACTTAGATCAACTTCAACAGCGTAGATATGAGCTTCCGATGTGATCTTCCAAAAAAAAGTTCGCAAAGAAAAGTTATTCACACTTTGTTTCGAAAAGAAAAGTTTGACACAAATCAAATTGTGCAATGTTAATTGGCAAACATTTGTTGCAGCAGTATAATTCGACAGAAATTATACTAAGGCTGATATCATGTATACGGCCCCCTTCTTTGTGTCTACTGTGGAGATGGTTCCTGAAAATTTTTGTCATATATAATGTCTTTTTAATGCGTATTTGTAGAAATAACTGTATGCACGCGGTATTGACAAAAATAACGGTTTTGCCGTCCAGTCACCGAACGGCAGCTCCCGACAGTCAACACGTAGCACCTGCCGTCCGGCTGCCAAACAGTAAGTGGCCTGCCGCCTACCCACAAAACGGCAGGTGATTAAGCTAGCTAATTAGCTACCTTAATTACCTGCCAAAATTCATAATTTTATGTTATATTTGTTCAAAATTTTAAATATACCAAATGAGCTCGAAAAATTATGAAATATTATGCACAGCCTCTCGACACAACGTGCTTCATTGTGTAATTTTTGACAATTTTATACGTTCTGAATGTTGCTCAAAAATTCGTACAATTTTAATATTTGTAGGAGTTGTTATTATAGCAAACGAGCTCCAATATTACAAAATTTTATATGAAGCCTCCTGACACAATTGACCTAATTGTGTAATTTTTTGAGAATTTTATGTGATCTGAATTTGTCATGTTAATTTAATCGTAATTAGCGATATGCGAGGAGGGATGTAAACTGCGTTTCACTTTTTATAGGAAGAAGAACCTTCTCCGTCATATAGTAACATAGCATGGTAGCCGTTGAGAGGCTAGTCGAAGCAAGGTCACCAAAGGAAGACCTTCCCCTTGGAAAGGAGAGAACTTATGTGCTTTGTTGTTTGCCTCCATATTCGCAGTATTTGTCAGTGTGATCTGATCATCGGTAGGCACAACATAAGGATTCTTGACTTTTGCCCAAATTTGCTGCCCTTGGGCTTGGATGTAGGTGACCATCCGAGCTTCCAGTAGGGATAGTCAACCCTATCGAAGATCGGTGGCTTGGTAGAGTACTTGCTTGAAGCCATTGCTTTAAGACCAAAAAGAGCTAACTGACCTTTGATACTACTTGTAGGACCAATAATGGCAACAGAGGTCTTCGGGATGAATGACGCCTTCTTAAATTTCTCCAAGTACTAGAAATCTTTCACTCTAGATCTAGAGAGCTAAGAATATCATATTTCACAACTTACAACCAAGCAACAACTCGAAACAACAAATAGCATAGAAGCTGCACCTGGCTGGTCTGACCAGAGGTAAGCCGATAGTCTGACCGACTTGAGAGTGGCGGTTTGACTGGCTTGACACCGACGGTCTAATCAATGACCGATCTGACTGGGCCCTGGAGTAGTCTGATCGCTCCTCTATTCCCAGAATAGAAAATCGGCCCAAGTCCAAACCACTTTTGGTGCAAACTTCAAAATTCATGGTCAAATGAGATAAAACTTTGTGCACACCTTACTAAAGGTCTCAAGAACATATCTGAGCCAAAGCCCTCAACTTTTCTCAAAATATGCAAGGTTGTACCAAAACTGAGCAAATCTTAAAAACTTCAAAAATAACTTTCTCGTGGGTTAAGAACAATCAAGATAGCTCTAGATGTATTTCCACATAACATAGCAAATAAAACCAAATGATGAATCAAGGCCAAACCCTCGAATCACGATTTCTCAAGAAAGGGTCCAACACTTACAAGAAATGGGCAACTTCAAAATCTAACAAACCATAGTGCCTAGATGGAGGAGATATGATATATATGAGTCATCTCCATCGCTTACACATTATTATCACTAGCAAGATCAAGAAGGGGATAGAAGATGTAAAGAGTTAACTAGAACAAGAGCAAATCAACGAGACAAGAAAAATCTATGAGATAAACAAACTTGATTATATTGCTACTTCAGAATGAACGTGAGAGACTATGTGGTTATGACCCCATGTGAGTGATGAGTAATTGACATCGGTTTAGGAGAGTCGAGTTTGGTTTGTGTGGTCGGACCATGTCGTTGCGCGGTGCAATCGATTTCGGTCGGACTTGGTCAAACCTGGTCAAAATGCTTAAGATGGATATTCGGTCATTTTGACAGGTTTGGGCTATTTCATGCTTAATATGGTTCATTGATGCTAATGTGATTTCATGTATCGAGCGGTGCTATTTGATGTGTTTCTTGTCTGTGATGGCTGCAGGACGTCGAGGCGGAGTCGTGGCGAGACAGGAGGTGACCGGACTAGGCGCAGGGGGCGTTGAGGTCAGAACGGTCGGATGTGTCGAAGACGGCGGAGATTCGATGTGGTTGCGAGTCATGGACGACAAGGAACGCGGAAGCTTCCCGGAAGGTGCAGGAGGGGCGAAATGGTAGTTTTGCGAGGCTGCACAAGCGGGAGTGGGTTCCGTTGGATTTAGCGGGCATAACGGGGTGGAAACCTGTTAGCCAAGGGCTATAAATAGGAGGGAGTGGCTGCATGCCCCCTCATGGCTTTGGGAGAGAGTTAGGGTTTGCTTTGGTCAAAAGAGTCTTTAGGAGGTAGTTTTGCCTTTAAGGCTTTAGTAGTTGAGAGTTGGTGGAGTGTGCAGGAGGGTGTCTGTTCTTGTCTCCTCTCTGTACGTGTGTTCATCTCCTCTCCAAAGCATGTAGTGAGTTGTTCTCTTGAGTTGAGGAGAGGGAGAGGATGGTTTGAGTCTCTTGTAATCATTTCTCTTGTTCTAATGTCCATGCGTATGGGGACTCCTCTGTATTCCTTGTTTTCCATAAATGAAATCACTGAAGTTTATTTCTCTGCCTCCTGTGTTCTTCGTTACTTTCTGTGAGATTTTTGACCTTTTGAGTTTCTTGTTGATCCTTGCTGAGAAGTGCCAAAATGGGTTGTTCTGTGATGGGGCTATGATTCTAGACCATTTGGTCAGCTAAAATCCCAGAGACAAGTGTTTGATTTCAGATTTGGCTTTTTGGGCTTCTCTATTCTTGTGTTCATTTCTAGGGTTTTGTGGCTTTTCTTGATTCCCTTCACGAGATGGCCTGATTCTTGGCATGTGAAGTCCAGAGGCTATTATCTTGCTATCATCAAAGTTTCATTGCCAAAGGATCAAGGATGAGATGGGAATTTGAGATTTACTGCTGCACTCTATAGGTTTTCAGTTTTTGAGTCAATTCCTAAATTTCTCTGTTTTGTGTTGAATTTCTTGGCTCCCTTTGTTCCTCTGGCTTTTTAGGTTATAGTCATGCAATTCTGGACTGAAGAAACCAGAGGGAAATTCCCAATTTTCTTGCTGTGAAGAGACTTGTGTAGGCCTGTTGAAAATACACTATGCTGTTCAGTCTGAAAATCGAGGGGTGGTCAGACTGGTATTTCACCGGCGGTCTGACCGGAGTTCACCAGGCGGTCAGACCGACGTTCAACGGGCGGTCAGACCGGCCCAGGCTTGGCGGTCTGACCGGCCTTCCCCCGGTAGCCTGAGTTGCTTGTTGTTTTTGGTAAAGTTGGGGGGGTTTTTGAGTTTCCCTTTCTGGTGAGCCTTAGTCTACTGTTCCTCTTGTTCTTCTAGTAAGTACTTGACCTCACATATGTTCTTTTCATAGCTCACAATAGCTATTGGATAGAATTTATTTGTGAGTGCTCCTCTTGCTTGGTTCAGATTTTGTCGAATCTCATGCCCTCTTCTTAGCTCTATAGCTACTGGAGAGATAGCTCTTTCATGAGTACCTTTAGGGGGAAAGTTTTTAAAAGTCGACATTCACCCCCCCCTCTGTCGCTATTTCGATCCAACAGAATGTTATATCGTCACTCCATAGGAGGACAAGAGAGCATACTACAATACTCACTCTTCTCTCTCAACCCTAACCCTAACTCTAAATTGGTTGGAATGGTTGACATGTAAGCCTCCATCTCCCTCCACTAAATAGATGGAGCAACAAACCCTAATGGATACTATTCACTAGCATAATTGGGAGAAACCCATTAATCCCACACAATACGGGTTTTACACCCACTCTTAACTCATGCATACTTTTCAAAGCACATGAGCCCGAATCCGCTAAGTCTTTAGCGTTTGATCTACTTGATCTTCTTAGCATCTCCTTGACCTAAACCGCTTTCCCAAGCGCCACTCAAGTGTCGCGGTTTTGATCCAACAAAGTTTTCAGTATTTAACAAACTACCAAAAATACCCTCGCCTTTAACTGGTCTTCACCTTCTCTTGCAAGCAATCATCATGCTTGCCACATGTAGGTGCACCAATGGCTTACGATGCGTCATCAAGTTTCTCACGTTTCGGTTCAATTGGACCACGCGCTCACTTGGACCGACCAAACTACTTAGTGCAACCTTTAATTCAAACCTTCCCTTCAACCTTCCTTGCCTTCTTGTACCATGCTTGAGCTCCACCATCTCATCTAACATTCTTGAGCATTCTGGACCTCAGCTCCTCCATGAGCGTAGTCCTAGCCCTCGTTGTTGATCATAGTTGACTCCAAACTTCCCTGTACATCTAAAGATAAAGAAATCATTTTTATACATAAGTTCTTTACAATTTAACCCATGTTAGCTCAACATGCTTCATGCAATATGAATGCATTGATCTGGGGTCAAAATAACCAAACTATGACCAAAGTCCCCAAAAGACAGAACTCACTGCTAAAAACTGACTATGCCCTAGTCTAACAGCTGAGCTCAGTTGATCAGACCACTAGGCACAATTGGTTTAGCTAGTTCCACCAGTCCCACTAGGACTCAAACCTAGGGGTTGAGAAACGGTAATAGATAATCCATTTTATCCGATATTCATATATGAGAAAACGCGAATGTGGTAAGCAAAATCCGCATTCAAAAATGTTTGTATTTGTATTCGATAATATTTGTATCCGTATTTGAGAATATTTGTATTCGCATTCGTATTCATATTCAAGACTATTCGATTCGTATTAGATCCGTTTCCTATGCCAGCCGAGATTCGTATTTGATTATATTACATAAATTTGTTCTACTGAGATTTGTTACAGAAGTTGTAGGAGGATATTTGTATTCGACCGAATTAAGTATATATTCAATTCGAATTTGTATTCATTATGACATTCGATTCGTATTTGTATTTGAGAATATTCGAATTCGTATTCATATTCGTTTTAAAAATATGGATTCGTATTCGTATTTGAGATTATTCGGTCGTATCCGACCCATTTCCATCCCTACTCAAGCCTGACAAAAATTTTCAAATCTTTTATAAATTTAAAATTCAACTACACAAAAATTGACAATGGTTTATCATAACTAAATTTAGAGCTTCTCATATGATCCCTCAAGTTTCATAATTTATAATTTTGTTAGTATATCTTATTATAAAATTATAAAAAATAATGGTCAAAGTCGTATCTTGAAGATCATAAAAAGTGAAAAACGTTAAATTAAAAAATAAAGTAGTTATGTGAATCATTTTTGCCAGGCCAGCATGGAAACTACCGGCAATTTATTAAAGATGGGAAGGGGGTACGAGGTGGAGACCGTGCAATAGGCTTTTCCGTTAATTAACTCTTAAAACTTCTCATAAATTTTCCATACGTTTTTTCATTCATATTTTGCGTTAATCGACCATCGATGATATTTGTATTTGTTCACATTTGATTTCTAGTGAGGTACTGTATCAATGGTTAGTATATTGCTATCACTAAGCTACTCATGACTCATGAGCCCAGCAGGGCCTAGAAAAGCCTAGCCTTGAAAAGCCTATCCCAAGACTGGCCCGACAAGGCTGGGCCCAAAGCAAAAAAAAAAAGCCAAAAATATTATTCTTAATTACTTTTTATGAAACTTTAATTTTTGTTAGGCCTTATGGAGCTTCAGTTACCACATACCACCACGACTCGAAGAGCTTGGTGAGTCATGCGACGCTACTTCATCAAGTGTCTACAAAAGCTGACTCCATATGTTGTTTCTTTGCATATCATCACCTTAGCCACTTACTTATTAAGTCATGCCGCTAGCATTCATATATATACCATACTCCAGATGCCATTGTCAGTTGTCTTGTGCTTGTGGTCATGACATGGTAGGTGTAGACTGTGGATGCAAATTTATTGAGGAAACAAACCAAAATATTGCTTCCCCTTTTATTTGGATTTTTTTTTTGGAAAAAGGGCAGGCGCTCTGCCAATTCGTTAAAGGCGGAGGTGAGCACCAGTTTCAGTCCTAGTGCTCGAACCCGGGTGGTGGAAGGCTTGACACTGCATTTTTCAGTATAACAAAAAGCTTGTGTCTTCCAAGATTCATGCTAGATCATTGGTTCAATGCCCACCAAGTTAAGATGTTCGACGAATATGGGGCACCAAGTGTTTGTGGGACCACCCAAAGTACTTGGCAGGAGACACCGAAGGAATCGCTGCTGGAGGATACTGCGGCGCTAGAGTAGCCGCCAGTATCTAAACTGAAACTACCCGCAATTTATTAAAGATGGGAAGGGAGTACGAGGTGGAGACCGTGCAATATAATTTTCCGTTAATTAATTCTTAAAACTTCTCATAAATTTTTCTATACGTTTTTTCATTCATATTTTGCGTTAATCTATCATCGATGATATATGTATTTGTTTACATTTTATTTCTTGTGAGGTACTCTATCAAAGGTTGCTCTAAACTTAGTATATTGTTACCACTAACCTATTCATGAGCCCAGCAGGGCCTTGAAAAGCCAATCCCAAGAATGGCCCGACAAGGCGGGGTCCAAAGCGAAAAAAACCAAAAATATTATTCTGAATTATGTTTTATGAAACTTTAATTTTTATTAGGCCTCATCGAACTTCAGTCCGGGCAGTAGGCTGAAACATGAAGCCTGGAAAAAGTAGGCCGGGCCACACTGCCCACTAACAGGTCTTGTTACCACATACCTCCATGACTCGAAGAGCTTGGCGATGCAATGTGAGTCATGTGACGAACACACGGCGACGCTACTTCATCAAGTGTCCACAAAAGCTTTGATTCCATATGTTGTTCAGTATAACAAAAAGCTTGTGTAGGACCGAAATGGCGACAGAGGGGGGTGAATGTCGCTATCTTAAAATCGCCCCCGAGAAAACGAACACTGATTTTTCAAAAGATGCAAAACAACGCAACTCACAGAAGACTTAAAATTAATTCTGCTGAAATTTGGAACGCATGTGGCACCAAAAAATTCAGCATAAATCAGAGATCATCCAGTAAAAATTTCAACTGAAAATATCGCTGTTTGATCTGCATGCAAAATTGTTGAAGATCAGCTGAGGAAAAAAAAATTTTCTTGTACAAATGCCCAACGAGAGAATGAACTGAAGGCTTGTTTTGAATGGAAGCTTCAGAAAAAGAAGTCGGCACAGGAAAATGGCTAACAGCCGAAACAAGGATTCGAGAAATGCATGCAGAACTCTTGACCCAAACCAAAATACTGCTATCCGAAGGACACAAAGACTGCACTAAAAAGAGATCAGATAATCTGCAGAAAATCAGAGGAGAGATACTGCACAAAGGATGAAGTCGGCAGAAAACTGAGCACTTGAGATACAGCCGAAAATACAGAGACTGCAGTAAAAACTCTAGACCAACTTAACACAGAAGAAAAGAAGGGAATTAACTTCTCCCTTGAGGCCAAAAGAAAGAGGCAAAGAACCAAACAGTAATGGGATTTGAGGAATGAAAAGATCTTACCTGAAGAGTAAGAAATTCAGATTATGACAAAATCTGAACCTCTTGCAAAGTCTGAACCAAAACTCAAATTACTCTCCAATCCTTGATCCTTTGGCCATGAAACTTTGAGGATATGTTAGCAATAGTAATGGGACAATCCAGACCAAGTATCATGCCATTTCTCCAAGCGAATCAAAAACTACACTAAACCCTAGAAATGGAAGAACATGAACAGAGCAACCCCAAATATGAAATCTGAGATTAAACCAATGATTGCTCTTGGGAACAAGTAGCCAAATGGTTTTTGAGCATCACCCATGTCATAGCAATCCATTTTGGCACTCTCCAGCAAGCAAAAACTCAAGACAACGAAAATCAAGAAATCTTGCAAAGAGGGAAAATAAGAACAGAGGCTACGAACTTGAAACCAAAACTTCAGATTTTCATTTCTTGGATCACAATGAATACAGAGGAGTCCCGATACCCCGACTTGATACACAAGGATGATTACAAGACTCTCCAATCAATCCCTCTCCTCTCCAAGCCAAGAATCCAACCCATACATGCTTGGAAGGGGATGAACTCACATGGAACACATCGAAGGTGGACAGACAACACTCTGCCTTCTCACCCACTAAAGCCTAAAGCCAAAACAACCACTAAAGACTCTTTTGACTAAAGGAAACCCTAAAACCCTTGAAGTGCTCAAGTGGGCATGCAGCCCCTCAATCCTATTTATAGCCTTGGCTAACGGGTCTCCGCCCCGTTACGCCTGCTAAATCCAACGGCGCCCGCTCCCGCTTGTGCAGCCTCGCGAATTTCCCGATTCGCCCCTCCTGCACCTTCCGGGAAGTTTCCGCGCTCCTTGCCTCGCACGCCTCGCAACCACCTCGAGTCTACGTCGTCTTTGACACATCCCGACCGTTCTGACCTCAGCGCCACCTGCGCCTAGTCCGGTCCACGTGTCTCGCCACGACTCCACCCGATGTCCTGCAGTCACACAGACAAGAAAACACGTCAAATAGCACCGCTCGACACATGAAAGCGTAAATACCATCACACTTACCACAGACGAAGTCCAAACCTGTCGAATCAAAGAATCAGCGTCTTAATCCCATATGACCAAGTTTGACCACAGTCCGACCGAGCCCGTTGCACCACGCAACGTCAGGGTCCGAACCACCCAAACCAAACTCGACTGACCTAAACAACTGTCAATTACTCATCACTCACATGTGGTCACCTCCACATGGTTCATCAATCTCCCCCTTGATGAGTGTATTGACAAACTCGAAAAAGCGCAAAGTTGAGTTTGAGTTTGACAAATCCAACATGGTTCAAAGAAAGAAAATGAGCTAATGACCATGTCGACAGAAGGAACTCTAGAGCAACAACTGAAAGAGCAAATTGTTCTCCAAAGCTCTAGAATGATCCCAATTAGCTTTTTCTACCACTATTCTAGAATGATCCCAATTAGCTTTTTCTACCACTATTCTCCCCCTTTTGGCAATAAACACATCAAGGATGCAAAAGAGAGAATATGATATGACAATGGATGAATATGGCTGAAGTTTGTTTATTTTAAGCATTTAGAGCCATGAGAATTATCCATATTGACCATAATGAGATACACCAAGCCATAACTCTATAAAAAACTATCTAGATCATGACATGACATGTATAAGCTAGCTAGAACACATAGATGACAATCTGAAATATAGTGCATTAAGTGAGAATGTCAAGTCATCAAGAGGTAAAGTCTAACTAGAGATACCCAAGGATGATGCCGGCCATGTCAAGTAAGCTAAGCGGAACCAAGAAGCTAATATTGAGACCAACTAGAGTGCTATGCTCAAGAATGAAACATTGGCGCAAGTACTTGGTTCTTTTTAGAGATTAAGCAAATTGAGCACATGAAACATTGTCTTTTTAAAGCTCATGGTCGTTTCCAACCCAATTTTTTTATGTGCTAGATCTCAAGCCTTATGCGACTACTTCAAGCGAGAAGCTTAAGAAGATAGTCTAGGTCATCCAAAACTCCCCCTGAGTTCATGCCTAGTGCAATGGCAAGCCGTCTCATTAGAAAGAATTGGTGAAATCAGTTTTTTCGCACAAAAGAGATCTTTTTTTTAACATATTGTACTACCTCATGCTACATCAAGAGACTAAAATAGCTCAATCTAAGGCTCAATAAAAGATTCAACACTCAGCTAAGCCTAGTTGACATGGCATGAATCATAAAGAGATAGCTCCAGAAAGACTAAACTCAAATGTTAGCATGACAAGTTTTACTTCAAGTTGGGCAATTTTAATTAATTTATCATGGTAAAAGCTAGTCTACACATATGAAGTCATGATCAATCTAGCATATAAAACACAAATTATGGCAAGGTGTACAACATTGAAAACGTGTCAAAATAGGATAATATTCAGGGCTCAATGTAGTTATTTTACAATGCGAGATGCAAGAAAATCCAGCTCCCCCTCAACAAGAGATGCAACTTTAAGTTCAAGTTAAGTTATGTCAAGTTTAAGCTCCAGAAGCTCCCTAATGAACTCCCCCTGAACCAAAGCAATACGAATCGAGAAGCTGGCAAAGAAAACAGCAAACGGGTAGTCCTTAAAGCATAGATAAGATATTGAGACAACTATGGCTCAGACTGACTCTCATCTACCCCATATGACTCCAGGATTATTAGC
Source organism: Dendrocalamus latiflorus (assembly GCA_017311315.1). Taxonomy (NCBI): domain Eukaryota; kingdom Viridiplantae; phylum Streptophyta; class Magnoliopsida; order Poales; family Poaceae; genus Dendrocalamus; species Dendrocalamus latiflorus. The sequence continues at coordinate 20,558,841 of CM029678.1, forward strand.
TGACCGTAAAACACACGCTAGAGAGCAAACACGTACCCTGTCTACCCGAGGGTGGCCCGACCCTCGCTAGAACCTACAAGAAGTGAGTGAGCTCAATCTAGTGAGATAAGAAACAGTTAATAAGAAGCAACCTGGAAGCACAAGATAAGAGCAGAAGTCTAAGCAACTAGACAAGAGAAACACTCTAATCTATGCTAGGAGGACTAATCCCAATGCACCCAAAATGCAATGCAACAACAAAGAGTAAGAGCATAATTAATATAGTAAAGCAGTAAAGTCCAAAGCTCCCCCTCACTACAGTCCATAAGGACAAACCACCCCAAGCTCTCCCCGCAGAGCTGAACACCTCGAACTATCCAATGGCTTGGTGAAGATGTCAGCCAACTGGTGGTCACTCTCCACAAACTGGAGCACTATATCGCCCTTCTCTACATGGTCTCTAAGGAAATGGAAGCGAATGTCAATGTGCTTGGTCCGGGAGTGCTGCACTGGGTTCTTAGCAATGTTAATCGCAGAAGTGTTATCACAAAAGAGTGGAACACTGTCGATAACTAACCCAAAGTCTCGCAGGGTCGAAACCATCCAAAGCACCTGGCTGCAGCAACTGGCGGCAGCTACGTACTCGGCCTCTGCGGTGGACTGTGCAACACCGGATTGCTTCCTTGAAGACCAGGAAACAAGAGAAGTGCCAATAAATTGGCAGGTGCCAGAAGTGCTCTTCCTATCTATCCTACAGCCAGCGAAGTCTGCATCCGAGAAAGCTCTCAAGGAAAGACAGGATGATGAAGAGTACCAGATACCATAGTCAATGGTAGCTCGCAGGTACCGAAAGATGCGCTTCACCGCCTGGCGGTGAGAAACGCGAGGAGAAGCCTGAAAACGAGCGCACAGACACACGGAAAAATGTATGTCTGGTCTCGAGGCAGTGAGGTACAAGAGGGAGCCAATCATGCTGCGATACTCCTTCTGATCAACTGGCTCGCCATCCTCATCTGGGTCAAGATAGGCTGTAGAAGCCATGGGAGTCGACACAGGCTTACCATCACTCATGTCGAAGCGTCTCAGGAGATCACGAGTGTACTTGCCTTGATGCAAGAAAGTACCCTCCCGAGTCTGCTTGATTTGGAAGCCAAGAAAGAATGTCAACTCACCCATCATGCTCATCTCAAACTCGGTGCTCATGACATCCGAGAACTGTGAAACCAGAGCATGGGAAGAGCCGCCAAAGATGATGTCATCGACATAGATTTGGACGAGCAGAAGGTCATTGCCATGACGGCGGATGAACAAGGTCTTGTCTACTTTACCCATGTCAAACCCATGACTCAACAAGTAGGACTTAAGCCTCTCATACCAAGCTCTGGGGGCCTGCTTAAGTCCATACAACGCTTTGGAAAGCTTGAAGACATGGTGTGGGTATTTGGGGTTCTCGAAACCTGGAGGCTGTCTGACGTAAACTTCTTCCTCAATAACGCCATTAAGGAAGGCACTCTTGACGTCCATCTGGTAGAGCTTGAAACCCTTAGAAGCTGCAAAGGCAAGCAGGATTCTAATGGCCTCAAGTCGAGCTACAGGGGCAAAGGTCTCCTCGAAGTCTAGACCCTCAACCTGGGAAAACCCCTGAGCTACCAGTCTAGCCTTGTTTCGAATAACCACTCCATCCTCGCTCTGCTTGTTCTTGAACACCCACTTAGTCCCAATAATATTGTGACCTCGCGGGGGCTCGACAAGCGACCAGACCTTGTTCCTCTCGAAATTTTCTAGCTCCTCATGCATGGCATTGACCCAAGACTCGTCAGAAAGAGCATGAGAAACATCCTTGGGCTCAAAGGAGGCAATGAAAGCAGAATGGAGACAGAATTGAGATAATCCAGATTTTGAGCGGGTAACACGCTCGAACAGGTCTCCAATCATCTGCTCAGAAGGGTGTCTTTTCTGGATATGTCGGGGAGGTCCAGGATGAGATGAAGAAGTGGCCTCTACCTCGTGAGCTGACGAGGTAGGAACAGAGCCACTAGCTCCAGAGGAAGCAGAAGGCATGGGCTGATCACCTGGAGGTGCGGTAGAAGACGGCACCTCAAGGGGTGGATAAGGGACTGGATCGGGTAGACAACCCTCATCTCCATCGTCCTCGTCATCCACGAAGATGGTCTCGGACTGCTCTAAAGAACCTGAGATATCAGGCCTAGTCCCCGGACTGGCCTCGTCAAAGGTCACCTCACAGGTCTCTACCATTTTGCTAGACTCGCAGTTCCAGACCCTATAAGCCCGCGAAGAAGGCGAGTAACCTAGAAAGATCCCATCACAAGAACGTGACTCGAACTTATCTAGGTTCCCGGACTTCAGAATAAAGCACTTGCAACCAAAAACACGAAAATGAGAGACGCTGGGCTTTCGCCCGTATCTCAACTCATAAGAAGTGCGGTGCAAGTGTGCCCTAAGAAATACTCGATTTGAGACATGGCACGCGGTAGCTATAGCCTCAGCCCAAAACTTCCGCGGTGTAGAGTACTCATCAAGCATCGTCCTGGCCATCTCGACCAAGGTACGGTTCTTCCTCTCCACAACGCCATTTTGTTGTGGCACGTGCGGAGAAGAGAACTGGTGCTCTACACCTGTCTCACCACAGAAACTCTCGAAGTAGGAATTCTTGAACTCCGTGCCATTGTCACTGCGGATCGCTCGTAAGGCACCCGGGAGCTCAACAGAAAGCCTACTGAAAAGACCTCGGAAATGTGAAAACGTCTCATCCTTCGAGGCTAAGAAAAACACCCAAGAATACCTCGAGAAGTCATCGACCACGACAAGAACATACCACTTCCCTCCTGCTGACTGCACTCGAGCTGGTCCAACTGTGTCCATATGGAGCAGCTGTCCTGGTGCATCGGTCATAGTGACTGTGACCGGAGGATGGGAGGCGGCAACCATCTTGCCGTGCCGGCAAGGAGCACAAACTAGATCTTTGACCATTTTGAGCTTCGGCAGACCACGAATGAGGTCGTGGCCGCTAACTCGGGTCAAATGGTCAAATCCAATATGACCAAGTCTTCTATGCCAGAACGAAAGGTCGCGGGACTCAGAAGCAACTAAACACCTGAGAGGATCACCAGAAGACTCAGAAAAATCAGCACGAAAGATCCTCCCAAAACGAGAAATCCCGCAAACCAGACTACCCGAAGAATCAAGAATTTTGCAATTGTTTTTCTTAAAGCTCACCTCAAAGTCGTCATCGGTAAGCTGAGAAACTGAAAGCAAATTGTACTGCAGCTTACTAACCAAGGCTACATCTTTCAAAATGAAAGAGTCATTAATGCGCACTGTACCTTTGGCGATGACGCGCCCAGATGAAGCATCTCCGAAGGTGATCGTCTCATCACCTGGAGCACGGGCAAGGGAAGAAAACCAACGGGAATCTCCGGTCATGTGTCGTGAACACCCGGAGTCTACGAGCCAAACCTTTCCCTTCCCTGCCCGGCGAACCTGAGTCAAACAGAGAGTAAAGTCTCAGTACTGGGGTAAATCAAGAGTGATTTTGGCACCCAATACTGAACAACACGTCGAGCAGATGAAGTAGTCAAGCACGACTGACCTCTATCTACCCTACGCTCTCTGTCACTCACAGCAGAAGGTCTGTGAGCAGACCTGAAGCTGTTGCGGGGTCCAACTGCTACGAGAGAGCGAGTCGGAACACCGGCAACATGCTGATCACGCCGCGGGTAGCTATCTCGACGGGGAAACCGAGATCTACCCTCAGGACGGCGGAAGACACGACCAGGGGCAGCATGAGGACGGAAAACAGAAAACTCGGAAAAACCAAGTCCTCTATGCTGCCCAAACTCCGCAACAGGAGCAAACCTAGACCTCGTGTTGGTCTTAGGTGCACTCAGGATCTGGGGCTGACCCTGAATACCCCTAAGAGACTCAACACGGTCTCTACGCGCGATCTTGGCACGCCTGAAACATCTCTCGATCGAGTGCCCATCCTTCTGACAGAAGGTGCAATGATACTTCGCCTTCTGAGAGGCAGAAGTAGCATGATATGGCTTCGCCTTCTGAGAGGCCGAAGCTGCGGGTGAAGTCACCTTTTTGTCAGAGATCCCTTGGACAAAGCCCGCTGACTTGAACTTAACCTCATCGGATCTGGGCTCAACCTCGATCACACCTCCTACTATGGGTCTAAGAATAGCAGGTGGATGCCTCCTCATGTCCTCATAGAAATCGTATCCTAGACCTTGATTGAATTTACAAATCTTGGATTGGTCTAGAATAAGATTAAGCTTCTTCTTGCCGCCTACAAATCTCTCGAGAGTGTTCATAAGGTACTGACACTCCCGAAAGAGAAAGGTGCAAGAAGAGCAGGGAGAAGAGGGAACAGCAGGAGGTAAGGGAGCAAAAGAAGAACCAACAGTAGAGGAAAGAATGGCTTGTGCACGCACAGCCGACTCTGAGGGGACAGTCCTACTACTAGCAGGTTGGTTCGCGTCTCTAGGCGTCTCACCCTTACCCTGGGGCTTCTCCCCCACACCATCAATCACATCACAACCAGATTGTGGCTTCTCTAGTAAGTCCTTAGTTAGCTTCACACATTTGTCATTCAAAGCAACGAGTTCAAGTTTTAGTTTATCACAACTAATGCATGGTGAGCTAACAGGATCCTTAGTCGCATACTGAGTCATTTTCTTGTTGTTGTCAATCAGTTCTTGAAACTGTTTTGAGACAGCTTCAAGTTCAGCAGTTAACTTGGGACAGTTCAAACATGAATCAATAGGCTCAAGTAAAGAAGCATGCAACTCAGCAATTTTGTGATCTGCCCGTTTTAGGTTCATCTTTAAATTATTGCAATTTTCACAAGAATCGGGCAGATCAAGGAGCATGGCATAAGGTCCTCTAGCAGCAATGTCCTTAACCTCACATGAGGTGGGAGAAGTAGTCTCATCAGTAGTAAGTAGGGTAACAGCCATCCTACTCAACTCTAACTCAGCAAGCAGACTAACATTCTCCACCTTAATAGAATCAAGCTCAGAGGACACACTATCATGCGAGGTCCTTAATTTTTCCATATCAACCAGCAAAGCAGAGCATGTATCACAGTCGTCACGGGAGGGAGCAGATGTAAGTGAAGTAAGCTCCCGTGACAGTCTATCTACTTCCTTCTCCAACTCGCTACATCTAGCTCTAGATCTAGCATGAAATCCTCCTAGCTTAAGGAAAGCTTCATTAAGTTGGTCATAGGAGGGACATACCTCGTCCGAGTCGGAGTACAGCTCGCTGTCGCTGAGTTCGCCCTCGAGGGCCATGAAGCACATGCCGGAGAAGTCGTCGCCGCCATCCTTGGGCTCTTGGTCACCCGTCCCGTCGTCGTCGCTCCATCCCTCCACCTCGCTGAGGTCGAGGTCGTCGAAAGCGGTGAGGACGCGGTGGAAGAGCTTCTTGGCCTTCCCGAAGTTGCGGAACTTCTTCTTTCCCGGCGTCTGAGCTGGAGTCTTCTTGTTGCGGTTCTTGTCGGTGTAGTCGTTCTTGCCTGAACCGCTGTAGTCGTTCTTGCCCTTCTCCAGCTTGGGACAGTTCGCTCGAATGTGGTTGGGGCCACCACACTCGAAGCAGATGACTGGTCCGCCTCTCTTTCTGTCCCTCCTCCTCTTGTAAGCATGGGAGAACTTCCGAGCTAGGAGGGCCAGCTGTTCATCCTCTAGCTGCTCTAACTGATCATCAGTTACGTCACATAGAGCAGCTAGGGAGAACCCACAAAGCGAATCGGCGGAAAAACCAGAAGCCGAACTGGGATCGGTGACCAAAGCCATCGACTGTGACTTCGACCGACGAGAGACAACGTCAATCTCGTGAGTCTTGAGGCGCGAGTACAGCGCGTCAAGAGTCAGGGTCGAGAGGTCTGTCGTGTCTTTGATGGTGGTCACCTTCATCTCCCACACGCGCAGATCGAGTGCTGCGAGCATCTGACGAGCGTTGTCCGAGTCGGGGTATGTGAGACCAACCGCTCGGAGGTTGCTCAAGAATTTGTGAAATCGCGAAAAGCACTCGTCCAGGGACTCACCAGCAAGCATCTCGAATTTGTTGTATTCGCGCTTGAACTGGTCCTGTCGAACCGTCTTGATCTGGGTGGTGCCCTCATGGTATGCGTCGAGGGTCACCCAGATGTCGTAGGTGGACGACAGGTGAGATATACGGTCAAACTCGCTACGACTCAACCCCTGGATGATGATGTTCCTTGCCTTTGCATTCGCCTCAACATCAGCCATGTTCCCGGCATTGATGTTCTCATCGGCAGGAACAGCGAATCGTACCTTGACCTTCCGCCAGATGGCATACCCCTGAGCCTGGATGTATGTCTCCATTCGGCTCTTCCAGAAGGGGTAATCGATGCCATCGAACACGGGCGGCTTGGTCGAGTACTTGTCCGTCGCCATGGCTCTTGAGACCGGTTAAGATCTATGAATTAGAGCTAACCGGCTCTGATACCAATTGTAGGACCGAAATGGCGACAGAGGGGGGTGAATGTCGCTATCTTAAAATCGCCCCCGAGAAAACGAACACTGATTTTTCAAAAGATGCAAAACAACGCAACTCACAGAAGACTTAAAATTAATTCTGCTGAAATTTGGAACGCATGTGGCACCAAAAAATTCAGCATAAATCAGAGATCATCCAGTAAAAATTTCAACTGAAAATATCGCTGTTTGATCTGCATGCAAAATTGTTGAAGATCAGCTGAGGAAAAAAAAAATTTTCTTGTACAAATGCCCAACGAGAGAATGAACTGAAGGCTTGTTTTGAATGGAAGCTTCAGAAAAAGAAGTCGGCACAGGAAAATGGCTAACAGCCGAAACAAGGATTCGAGAAATGCATGCAGAACTCTTGACCCAAACCAAAATACTGCTATCCGAAGGACACAAAGACTGCACTAAAAAGAGATCAGATAATCTGCAGAAAATCAGAGGAGAGATACTGCACAAAGGATGAAGTCGGCAGAAAACTGAGCACTTGAGATACAGCCGAAAATACAGAGACTGCAGTAAAAACTCTAGACCAACTTAACACAGAAGAAAAGAAGGGAATTAACTTCTCCCTTGAGGCCAAAAGAAAGAGGCAAAGAACCAAACAGTAATGGGATTTGAGGAATGAAAAGATCTTACCTGAAGAGTAAGAAATTCAGATTATGACAAAATCTGAACCTCTTGCAAAGTCTGAACCAAAACTCAAATTACTCTCCAATCCTTGATCCTTTGGCCATGAAACTTTGAGGATATGTTAGCAATAGTAATGGGACAATCCAGACCAAGTATCATGCCATTTCTCCAAGCGAATCAAAAACTACACTAAACCCTAGAAATGGAAGAACATGAACAGAGCAACCCCAAATATGAAATCTGAGATTAAACCAACGATTGCTCTTGGGAACAAGTAGCCAAATGGTTTTTGAGCATCACCCATGTCATAGCAATCCATTTTGGCACTCTCCAGCAAGCAAAAACTCAAGACAACGAAAATCAAGAAATCTTGCAAAGAGGGAAAATAAGAACAGAGGCTACGAACTTGAAACCAAAACTTCAGATTTTCATTTCTTGGATCACAATGAATACAGAGGAGTCCCGATACCCCGACTTGATACACAAGGATGATTACAAGACTCTCCAATCAATCCCTCTCCTCTCCAAGCCAAGAATCCAACCCATACATGCTTGGAAGGGGATGAACTCACATGGAACACATCGAAGGTGGACAGACAACACTCTGCCTTCTCACCCACTAAAGCCTAAAGCCAAAACAACCACTAAAGACTCTTTTGACTAAAGGAAACCCTAAAACCCTTGAAGTGCTCAAGTGGGCATGCAGCCCCTCAATCCTATTTATAGCCTTGGCTAACGGGTCTCCGCCCCGTTACGCCTGCTAAATCCAACGGCGCCCGCTCCCGCTTGTGCAGCCTCGCGAATTTCCCGATTCGCCCCTCCTGCACCTTCCGGGAAGTTTCCGCGCTCCTTGCCTCGCACGCCTCGCAACCACCTCGAGTCTACGTCGTCTTTGACACATCCCGACCGTTCTGACCTCAGCGCCACCTGCGCCTAGTCCGGTCCACGTGTCTCGCCACGACTCCACCCGATGTCCTGCAGTCACACAGACAAGAAAACACGTCAAATAGCACCGCTCGACACATGAAAGCGTAAATACCATCACACTTACCACAGACGAAGTCCAAACCTGTCGAATCAAAGAATCAGCGTCTTAATCCCATATGACCAAGTTTGACCACAGTCCGACCGAGCCCGTTGCACCACGCAACGTCAGGGTCCGAACCACCCAAACCAAACTCGACTGACCTAAACAACTGTCAATTACTCATCACTCACATGTGGTCACCTCCACATGGTTCATCAGCTTGTGTCTTCCAACCATCCGGCCACAAGCCGGATCTTCCTTTGTTTGGAATTTGACACTGCATTTTTCAGTATAACAAAAAGCTTGTGTCTTCCAAGATTCATGCTAGTTCATTGGTTCAATACCCACCAAGTTGATGTTCGATGAATATGGGGCTCCAAATTGTACTCGAGTGTTTGTGGGTTATATCCTGGAGTGAGTTGCCTAGATTTTTCTCATTTCGGTTTCCCAATGATTGTAACTCTACGATGGTTCCTTAGTGAAATGGAATTGTCCTGTACTATATAAATAAAGACTACCTATTCGTTCAGCAGCTCATTAGCACAGGTACCTTATCTAGAGAAAAACCATCCCGCGAATGCCAAGATATTTCCTTTTCCACGTATATAGTTATTTCACTATTAAAAAAGAGAAACAAATACTACATATAGAGTTGTAATGCACATTGACAGAGCTAGAAATAATTATTTAATGTGGATTAAAATTAAATAGAACTAAACGAAGGTGCATATATAGGGGAGGGTATACAGTGAAAACCAGCTAAGTACTAAAAGCACGTGAAATCCAGGTGTGAAAATTTTATAAAATTCCCCAAAAAAAATACCAGATGTAGAGGATGGCATGTTCTATAGGCATACAAAATTTTGATGTCAAACTCTGTTGGGATACATGTAGGTTACATTAGCGTAAATTAAAATTTTTTACCATGTAAATTAGGATGCTATGCGAGTAAGAGATCATGATCGTTACCACTAGACGCGCAATACAGCGGAAGTAGAGTTGAAGCAGCCGATTCAATAAAGAGAACACATCGGTGTAGTGGTAGTAGTCGATCATCTTCCGGCCACCGTCTCCTCCTCGCAATCGTCTCGATTAGCGCCGCAGTCATAGTAACGCCTCTACCGAGATCCACACGTCTAGGGATGGAACACCGTGCGTCGGCGTGCTAGCACCAGCGTGCACGGCAGAGGTTATGAGAGATGGCGGCTAGGGTTTCAACGAGTGTGTTTCGGGATGCCTCTCTCAGCCCTCGCACCTCTTCTTATATAGCCTTCAATCAGATCCTTATCCGATACGAGTAGAGATTGTATCCCACTCAGAGACTAGCATCCAAACCCTTATCGTTCCAGCCCATTAAGTGTATGACCCTGTAGGTTCATGTATATTTGGCCTTGGGCTGAAAACTCCTTTCCGGTCCATAAGACTCTCAAATATACATAAACATCGTATCAGACGAACCTATATAGTTCTTATGTACTGATACTTTTGCCCCATGATACTAGATCGAACTTAAGGCGAGAAGCATGCCATCATATGATAACTCGATCATTTACTCAAACCTGTAGTGGATTACACAGTTGTGATTGACTCCTTAACCACATTTGGCATGACCATGCACTTCCTTAATCCAACCACATCGAAGGGCAAAGAGATATCTCTCCTGCTATATAGAAAGGGCAAATTTCGTCTTGATCTCATATTCCTTCACATGATTCATAGTAAACCCGAAAGGTACCTTTATGACCACCCAGTCACAGAGTAGTGTTTAATAACCTCTAAGTGAACTATTACATATGTAGGAAACAATAACGATCTAAGATCTAAAGATCCTACACATTATGTATGGGATTAACTGATGACACAATCATCTCTACAATTACTTCTAAGGCATATCACTAATAAACTCAACCACATTTGAAAGATACGAAAAAGATAAATACTTAGTGAAGAGCACCACGTCACTATTTATGATGAATTTGTCTTTTTCATGTCTTACAAATGTTGTTGAGTTCGACGTCGAAATCTTGTATGAATATAGAGTAAGAACATGCCATCCTCTACGTCTAGTAACTTCTGAGACCGTACCGCAATTCTAGCAACACCTTAGGATCAACAAGTAACATATTCCGTACAACACAAATCTTCAGAAATTTATGTGAGACCATGTGAATGTCGTCTGACTTCGACCATGATAGACTTCAATCACGTCTAACTTCGACCACGTCTAATTTTGATAACGTTCGACTTCGACCACATCTGGTTTCAACTACGGCAATCCGACCATAGTATTTCGACCTCGTCATTCCTCATCACGACATTTTGACTATGGAACATCAACTACCGTAAAACGACCATACCTGGCCGAAGATGGTAAGTTAGAGTACTTTTCCATGGTCGTAGCTACAATGCTTTTCTTGATGGTCATAGCTACAGTTTCTTGTCTTAGCTACAGTAACCAGTTGATAATCGTGGTCTTTACTAGTCGGCACTCGATAGTCGTGGACTTTACTGGTCGGTACTCAATAGTCATGGACTTTATTTGTCGGTACTCAATAGTCATAGGTTTCATAGTTGGTACTCGTAGACTTCATGGTCGATATGAGTGCTTTAATTCTTGTGATCTTCGAGTATCCCGAGTACTTGTGTTGGGTCAGTGGTTGATTGATCTAGTCATATCGGTTGTCAGTGACATTCAGTGCTCGGTGATTGATGACGCAGTGATTGGTTGATGATCGGCAGTCGTAAAGTTGGCGATTGGGTGTCTTAGTCATAACAATCAGTATTCAGTAGTCGGTACTCGATGGTTCTGGTCGGTAGAGTTACTTATTATTCCTGAGTGTTTTGAGCAGAGCGATGGTAATTTCTGAGTACTTATTGTTTTGGAGTACTCGTTGAGGTAGCGGTTGTATTGAGTGATATAAGGCTGATTTGTGGAAAGTGATGGAATTTGTGGTCGTGGACAATCTGGTTTGTGATGATTGATGGATAATAGTGTGGTTTGTGTGTGTCGACTGATGACAGTCAAGTTGTAAAAAATTGTGCTAGGAAAAACGTTGTTTGGTCTTTGCATGTGCAGGTGGGCGTGGAAACGATCATGGTCAATGACGAGGAGAACTAGAGAGATCTGAGATCCAGACGATTGAGGATGTCACACCAGGTGATCACCAGGTGCGAGAGTGACCGTGCGGGGCCGCCATCTCCCGTTCTGCCGGGCCTTTTTTTTTTCCCGTAGAGCTTCCCATTTCAGAGCTCGGGACACGCAACCTTTCCGAGCCGGGAGGACACCAAAAGGCATCCGCACAGATCGCCTCACTCGCCCAGCCATGTGGGCGTGCCGTTACCGCTGCGCCCGGGAAGCACGCGCGGGCGTAGCCTTTCGCCAAAAGCATCCGCCTTCCCAACGAACTCGACGGCTGCCGCTTTCGACGCCGTCTTCCCGTGGCTGGCTGGCACCGCCGGCCTGCCCAATGGTCGAAAAGCACGAGCCATCCTCGCGCGCACACCGGGTACGCACGCCTGCCGTGCCGCCTTGCCCCTTTCTTGCTCGCCGCGGCTTGCTCTCTCTGAACTCTCGACCGGCACCACGTACGCGCGGGCGCGGCGCGACGAATCAACTGGCCGTTTTGGTTGGTTAGGTAACATGAGATGTGGGCCTTGCTGCTGTTCGTTACGAGAAGATTCTGACATTCCGGTTAGTGTGATGGTCCAAAAGCGTTGCTCTCTAGTTCTCCGAGTGAAATAATAAACGGTTTTGTTATTGCACAGTCAAATAAAATTTTTTTGTCTCTTAATCATTTGAAGTTGTACGTTTAGTCACCTATAGTTACAATGTACTAAATTTCTCTTACCTAAAATTGCACTCTCAGTCACCTAATAAGGCACCAACTCATCGACTACGGTTCAAGACTACCTCAAGCAAGAAGCACAACTATCGTAAGGTATTCAACAAGGTACTCTCAGCACTTGAGGAGATTGATTTGAGCGATGCTGAATCTGCAAGTGATGAGGAGGACAATGGCAAGAAGGCAAAGGAGACGGACTTCACAGGAATATATTTTATGGCAAGCAGTGAGGAATCTGACAATGATGATCACTACGATGATCCTGATGAGATAAACCTTCTTATACCAATTTATCTCATGCTATGCTTAGATTGACAGAGGAGCTCAAGAAGTATGAAACGAAAATTAAAAATCATGATCTTGTTATTGAGAACTTAAACTTTGAAATTCATAGACTTAGAGTTTCTCTTCATAATGATGAATTTTGTGAGTCTTGTCAAGTTTTACACTCTGAATTGGAGTCTGCAAGAAAAATTAATGCATCAACCGTAGTTCAATTTGGTGATGTAACAACTAAACTTGATGAATTAAAATTGGCACACGACACTTGTGATGAAAAGTTAAAACTTGCAAGAGATGAAATTGAAAAGCTCAAGTCTAGTTCTTCTGCTCAGTCTAAAGCTTGCTCTAAGTGTGATTTGCTTCAAGCTAGGCTTAATTTGTCTCAGTAGTCAATTAAACAAATGCTTTTTCATGATACTTTTTCTTACTCTAATTGTGCTAAACTTAATACTGAAATAGAAGTATTGACTAGACAACTTAATGATTTTTCTAAAAAGGAGAAAGTGGTTCAGTCTAGTGCTTTTAAGGAGATTGCAAATGAATATGTTAAGTGCTCATTGTGTTCCCAACTATCTAAAGAAAATGAGTACCTTAAGAACACTTTAGAGAGGTTTTCTTTTGGCAAGAAGAATTTGAATATGATCCTAGACAAGTCAAAACTAGTGTGAAAAATCATGATCTAGGATGTAATTTTATTGAGCATGTTAAGAATAATCCTCCTAAAGTTGTTAAGGTATTTGAACTAGAAAAATTTGAAGTAAAATCATAACCAAAAAAAGTCATCTTTAGATCTGCTGGTTTTGCAAAAGAGTACCCTACCGAACTGAGTGTTGTAAAGTCGGCTGATATGACTAATCATCAAGTCAAGTATCAATGTACTCATTGTGGTAAAGATAGCCATTTGGTCCAATTCTGCCTTATAAAAGCAAAGAAAGATAAGATAAAGAAGCGTGTTTGACCAGCTACGTCCTGTGGTTGAATCAATGTGGCTAGACTAGATGTTCGACCAGTTATTTCTTGCCATCAGGCTAGCTCCTCAACAGATTTTCGATCAAGGTTTTCTGCTTGTTTAGACTAGTCGATGGCCATACCAGTTTCACATGGTCGGTTAGATCACCTTCGACCAATGTCATCCATGTGATTTGACCAATCGGCTGTTAGACCAGCTATACTGAGAAGGTTAGATCGTCCCGTGGTCTAACCTGCTTTTCAAGGACCAACTGGTCAAAATATGTCAAATGCTAATGCTTCACTTAAATCTTTATCAGTGCATGCTTTTGCTTCTGTTTGTCGAGAATCTCAGTACTGGATACTTAAATCTCTATTGTCTAACCCCAGTACTAAGATACCGATGACTGTTCGTGCTCTGTAGGCTCGTCACAAGAGAAAGGAGGACATATGGTTAATTGAGTCTAGTTTCTATCATCACATGACTGGAGATTCATGATAGTTCTCCTCCCTTACTCGTGCCCCTGGTGATGAGATGATCACTTTTGGGGAAAACTCTTAACGACAAATTTTTGTAAAAGGCACTGTGCGCATCAATGACAAGTTCATCTTAAAGGACATTGCTCTCATCCGTAAGTTGAGCTATAACTTGTTTTCTGTTTCACAGTTGGTAGACGATAACCTTAAGGTGAACTTTAAAAGGCATTCATGCTGTATCTTGGATTTATTTGGTGATTTTGTATGCAAAATTAGTGGAATTGGTCATTTGTTTAAGGGTGATTTCTCGTATTCAGCATTTCTTGATCTTAGGTGTCTTATTTCATCAGTCTCAATGGATTTGTTCTTCTGGTACCATAGATTAGGTCATATTGGCTTTGATCATCTTGCTCGGCTCAGTAATATGAATCTAGTTAGAGGAATTCCTAATCTTAAATTTGAAAAGTCAATAGATCTGGTGTGTTCACCCTGTCGACATGGTAAGATGGTCGCATCTGCTCATCTCCTACTCTCATTAGTTATGACTGATTCTCCTAGACAATTATTGCACATAGACATTGTAGGTCCTTCTAGGGTTTAGTCAGTTAGAGGTAAATGAAATGTTCTTGTTACTGTTGATGATTACTCTAGATATTCTTAGATTTATTTTATGGCATCTAAGGACGAAGCTTTCAGTCACTTTAGAGTGCTAGCTCTTATACTTGCTAATGAACTACTATGAGTACTTAGAGCAATTAGAAGTGATAATAGAATTGAATTTATGAACACATCATTTGTTTCTTTTTGTGCTGAAAAGGGTTTAGACCATTAATTCTCGTCAGCTTGAGTGCCTCAACAGAATAGTGTGGTCGAACGCAAGAATATAACTTTGTTCGAGATGGCTAGAACAATGCTAAATGAATATGTTACTCCTAGGAAGTATTGGGTTGAAGCTGTTTCAACTGCCTGTTACATTTCGAATAGGGTATTCTTGCGAGCTAAACTGCATAAGACGTTCTATGATCTTCGTTTTGGTCATTCTCCTATTATTGCTCATTTTAGGGTGTTTGGATATGAATGCTTCATCCTTAAACATGGAAATCTTGATAAATTTGAATCTAGATCCTCAAATGGCATCTTTCACGGATATGTAGTTCACACTCAGGGTTATCGGGTAATCAACTTAGAAACTAACAAAATCATTGAGGCCTGCGAGGTTACTTTTGATGAGGCTAGTCCTAGTACTAGACTCGACAATGCAGGTATACAGGCCTCTGATGCACTCAAGGACATCTTCTATGACTCCGATGATGACTACAGGGAGCTCCAAAGCTACACGACGACTCCTACGACCACTTCTATGACCAGTCCTACGATCACACATGAGGTAAAGGGCACTACGACCACCACAACTACTACGACTACACCTATGACTACTCCTACGACCATTCCACAAGCACCTCTATATATTCAATGATGGCATCAACTTGAATAAATGATTAGTGAGTTAAATGAGAGAGTTCTTCACAACAGGTATAGATACGATGCCTCATATCCTTATTTTGCTTTTGTCTCCTCTTTTTAACCTCAAGATGTAAGTCATAGTTCATCTGACGAGTCTTGGATTAATGCTATACATATGGAATTAGAAAATTTTGAGTGTAACAAAGTCTAGACTTTAGTTTCACCCCCTCATGGTCATAATGTTATTGAAACTAAATTGGTTTTTAAGAATAAACAGAGTGAGGATGGTTTTATTGTTCGAAATAAGGCTAGACTTGTGGCTCAAGGGTTTACCCAGGTAGAGGGTCTTGGCTTTGGTGAAACATTTGCTCCTGTTGCTCGAATAGAAGCTATTAGAATTTTGTTAGCATTTGTTGCTTCAAAAGGTTTTAGACTGTATCAAATGGATGTGAAAAGTGCTTTTCTTAATGGCTATATCGAAGAGGAGGTTTATGTTAGATAACCACCTAGCTTTGATAATCCTAAACTTTCTGATCATGTCTACAAATTGTCCAAAGCTTTATATGGTCTAAAATAAGCACCCAGAGCATGGTATAATAGGCTTAAATCATATTTGCTAAAAATGACTTTCAAATGGGTAAGGTAGATAAGACTTTGTTTACTCTCAAGTATGGCAATGATCTGTTACTCGTTCATATTTATGTGGATGATATCTGTTGTAGGGGTGGCCCCCACCTAAGCCCAGCAGGCCTGTTAGGATATTGTAAGGCCTGGAACAGGACATGTATAATGACACAAGTGCCCCGGAGGGGGATGTTCAGATGTAAGGGTATTACTGTAAAAATACTCCCCATGTGGATATATATATACGATACAAGCCACGGGGAAAACCCTAGGCCATTGCTCACCTAACTCTCCACTATCATACTCTCTCTCTATTTGGTCTGTAGCCACAACAGTTGGCCCCGTCTGTGGGGAGGACAAGAGCAAGCCTCAAGATCCGAAGAAGGATGGCACCGAAAAAAGCTTCATCGTCGGCGGCGAAGAAGAAGAAGGCGGGCGCGACGGAACCTCGCGTCAACACCAAGGCTTCGGCATCGGTAGTTGCAGACACGGGCGACGATGTGGGCACGACGGTCGTGAACACCGGCATTCACAACGTGACGCTCGACCCCGCCACCACCGCCGCGACGATCGACCCCGCCACTACCGCCACGACGACCGACCCCGTTACTACCGCCGCGACGACCGACCCCACCACCACCGCCACGATGGTCGAGACCGCCCCACGCGTGGCGGGTAATCCCACCGCGGGCACCGTGACAATCGCCGGCAACATCGGTTGGGTGGTTGGGGGCGACAGTGCTACTGCCCACGTTGGCACGACGGCCGTTCCCCCACCCGGTGCAGGAGCAGTGAGCGGCTTCGGTCGCAACGCGGGCCTCGTCACCAGCTTCGGAGCCCGTTACGCTGGTGCAGTAGGCAGCCCAGGAGCACAGGCCGTGGTTGCCGCTGTTCTGGCCTTGCAGTCAGGGGCGCCGGTAGCCCCAGCCGCGTCTACGGTGGAGAACGCCCTGCTGGCGGCCCTCAACGCGTTTCAGCGGGAGATAGCAGATCTCCGTGGGGCCGTGCGAGGCATGGAAGAGGCTCGGAGCCAGCAGACCCCACCGGTGGTTGCATCGGAGCCTACGCCAGAGAGGGCAGATAGCCGCGACGCTCCCACATCTAGCCGCGTCCCGCTGCGACGCGTGGACTCGGAGTCCCCTCTTTCTGTAGGCCTGCAATAGGCGGCATGGCCAAAGGACTTCAAGTTCCCCAGCGCCATCGAGCCGTACAAGGGCGACAGGGACCCTCGGGAGTTCGTGCGGGTGTACGAGACTACCATCGAAGCCACCGGCAGTGACGACACCACGAAGGCGAAGGGACTCCCACTCACGTTGCAGGGAGTGGCGCTTTCTTGGTTTTTTACCATAGAGCCAAACTCCATCTACGCATGAGAGCAGATCCGCGACCGCCTCTATAACAACTTCCAAGGGAACTACGTCAAGAGGGTCGACGCGGATTGACTCTTCGCGGTCAAGCAAAAACCCTCGGAGAAGCTTCGGGACTACTTCAAGCGCTTCACGAAGGTACGCTGCTAGGTCAAGGATATCAACGAGACAACCTTCATCAATGCAGTAGTACAGGGCCTTCGCCCGGGGCCGCTGGGTGAATACAATGCACGGAAGCCAATCAAGACGGTGGCGAAGCTCTTCGACAAGATGGAAGAGTACGCCAGAGCGGAAGAAGATGCACGACGGCGACAGGGTAATGACTCCGACACCAACCAGGCGGAGGGCTCGGCGAAGACCAAAGGCTCTCCGAAGGAAGGCTCCTCGAAAGGCAAGCGCAAGCAGGAGCCATCGAAGGACGCCTTCGAGCGCAAAGATACCCAGCATAAGGAGTCGTCGGGCGAGAAGCCCAAATGTAGCCATCAGAAGTCTCGGAGACCCCGTTATGTCTTCGACATCAAGGGCAGCTCCAAAGACAACGCCCCCGCTGGCCGCGGCGGCAGAGGACGCTGGGGCCAGGGGCGGAGGCGCGGTCGAGGTCACGACGATAGAGGCCGCGGAGAGTACGATGACCAGCACCACGGGCAGTGATGCGAGGTCCATGGCCGTGGCAGCCATGACACACATGTGTGCACCACTATCGCGGCACTTCGACAAAGCGTTGCCAGGGACAGGAACCTCGTGGTGCGTCTGCCTGTCGTGGCCCATGTCCAACAACCCCTGGAAGTCCCTATGCGGATCCAAGACCAAGGGATGCAGCCCTAGGAGGGCCCCCTACGGATTCAGGCTCACGTACAACGACCTCGGGAGGGTCTCCTGCAGCTACAAGCCCCGGAGGGAGCCCAGCGCAGGGTGATAAACATCATCTCTGGGGGCTCCTCGCTGGAGTTTGCCTCAGCGCGGCAGCGGAAGGCCTATGCGAGGAGGCTACACCACGTGGCGGCATACCCCGCGCAGGCACCACCGGACTGGGCGCAGCATGAGATCACCTTCACGCCCGCCGATGCCCAGGGTTGTCTGGGTTGTCTGGGTTGCCATCGCGGGATGCGACGTTAGGCGCGTCCTGGTCGATGGTGAAAGCTCCGCGAACATCTTGTTTGCAGCGGCCTTCGACCAGATGGGGATCCCCCGAAGCCGGTTGGGCCCCTCGGGAATCCCACTGCAGGGTTTCGGAGGTCAGCCCCTGCGGGCGCTGGGCCAGATATGCCTGCAGGTCTCCTTTGGCCAGGACGACAACGTAAGGAGCGAAGACGTCACCTTCGACATCGTCGACATCTTGTACCCCTACAATGCCATATTGGGGCGACCAACCCTCAACTCCTTCGGAGTAGTGCCGCACCACAGCTTCTTATGCATGAAGCTCCTTGGACCGCAGGCCATCATCACCGTTCATGGCGACCAGGATATGGCCCGGCGCATAGAGCTCAGCACCAAAGGTCCACACCATGAGGCTCAACAGAACGCCTAGGCCGGGCACCAAAGCACGAGGATCCTCGACGGCCCCAGGAAGCACCTCGATAAGATCCCACGTGGATTGCTCCAGTAGTAGAGGCTTCCACCGGGCCTGCCCCCGAGCAATGACTGGTTAGTACCTTCATCTTTTGTAATCGCTCACCTGCACAAACGGGAATTCAATAAAGTTCACCGTTTGCCAAACTCGTCTCACCATTTAAAAAAGCGCGTGGAGGCGAGCCTCCGCGCGTACTCTCCATGAGTATAAACAAAGACACGCGTTCGCGTGCGCACTCTTCGTGAACACAAATGTGGGTATGAGTATAAACAAAGACACGTGTTCACACGCGCACTCTCCGTGAACACAAACGCGGGTATGAGTATAAACTCCGCCTCTGCACGCACTCTACGGAGTATAAATAAGACACAGCAGAGGCTTGTCTCCGCGTGCGCCTCGCAAAATCAGCACGAGCCGCAGCAGAGGCTTGTCTCCGTGTGTGCCTCGCAAAGCCAGCACGAGCCGCAGCAGAGGCTAACCACAACGCACGTCCTACAGAGTGCAAGTTAAACACTAGGCGCCAGCTCCACTGCCACCACTCCGAAGGGTATGGGACGGAGCGCTCGCGCGTCTACCTCGACTAGGCGCCAGCTCCACTGCCACCACTCCGAAGGGTAGGGACGGAGCGCTCGCGCGTCTACCTCGACTAGGCACTCCGAAGGGTAGGGGATGGAGCGCTCACGCGTCTACCTCGACTAGGCGCTCCGAAGGGTAGGGGACGGAGCGCTTGCGCGTCTACCTCGACTAGGCGCCAGCTTCGCTGCCACCACTCCGAAGGGTAGGGGACGGAGCGCTCACATCTACCTCAACTAGCCGCCAGCTCCGCTGCCACCACTCCGAAGGGTAGGGGACATAGCGCTAGTGCAACTACCTCCACTAGGCGCCAGCTCCGCTGCCACCACTCCGAAGGGTAGGGTATGGAGCACTCGCGCGTCTACCTCGACTAGGCGCCAGCTCCGCTGCCACCACTGCGAAGGGTAGGGGATGGAGCGCTCGTGCGTCTACCTCGACTAGGCGCCAGCCCCGCTGCCACCACTTCCAAGGTTAGAGGATGGAGCGCCCGCGCGTCTACCTTGACTAGGCGCCAACCTCGCTGCCACCACTCCGAAGGGTAGGGGACGGAGCGCTCGCGCGTCTACCTCGACTAGGCACCAGCTCCGCTGCCACCACTTCCAAGGGTAGGGGACGGAGCGCTCGCGCGTCTTCCTCGACTAGGCGCAAGCTCTGCTGCCACCACTCCGAAGGGTTGGGGACGGAGCGCTCGCGTGTCTACCTCGACTAGGCGCCATCTTCACTGCCACCACTTCGAAGGGTAGGGGACGGAGCGCTCACGTGTCTACCTCGACTAGGCGCCCACTCTGCTGCCACTACTTCGAAGGGTAGGGGATGGAGCGCTCGCGCGTCTACCTCGACTAGGCACCAGCCCCGCCCTCGACTAGACGCCAGCATGCTCGCGCGTCTACCCCAACTAGGCACTGACCGCTGCGTACAAGCGACCGCGGAGCGAATCTACCGCGGGACAGCGTGATCATAAGAAAGAAGGGAGATGCGGCCGATATGTTTGAACTAAAACCTCCCTCCTTTCTGTATTCATCGGAACATGTTTACAAAGGCACGCAATAAAGGTGTAAAACTACCCTTGGATGCTCCAAGCTGCTACTCGGCAGGCTCCTCCTTAACGCGTGTCTGTGCCGAGACTTCGCTCGAAGAAACTCGGCCTGCCCAAAAATCCAGCGACTCCTCGGCCCTCCGCCAGCGTCGAAGCCACCGTCGAGTCACGAGGTCAGAAACTAGCAGCCGGTCCCAGTCGGGTAGCTGCTCGGGATACGCGGGCACACAAGTCAGAACATCGGTGAGGCAACCTCTACTTTATTTATAAGGAAAAGGCACTTGTGTTACAACGCACGCCAACACACGAGAGCCCCGATGTCACACCTGTGGGTTGACATCGCCCCCCGAGGCCTCGGCACCACCTTCGTCACGCCGCGGGACTTCGTCTAGCTACTGGCCGAGGTTCCCCTCCTGGCGCATGGTCTGCCGAAGCTCGACCTTTGCTGCAGGCTCCCCGGTGTACTCCCAAATCCGCTCGTGGAAGACCTGCATGGCGCGGCGAACGGTGTGCACAGCGCTGGACATCACTCCGGCCCCGGCCGGCATCTCTAGTCGAGGGTCGTCTAGCCCGTCGATGTGTTGGTAGCCCCGGTGTCGCAGGAGTGCACACACCAAGCACGACGTCACGTAAGAGCAATGGTTGCTGAAGGACATCGTAGCACTGCGTGCAAGGTTGGCTGCATCACCGATCCGCCGAAGCGTCCGCGACAGCTCCTCAGGACCGAAGGAGCGGGGCGGCACTTCGGCGATAAGATCTTCCAAGGTGCCCTCTAGGGCCAGCATGGGATCCCACGCGGCCACCGAAGCATCACCCAGAGTCCGGTCCTACTCCGCTAGAGACACGGCGAGTTCGCTCCTCTCCTTCTCCAGAGCAGCAATTTGCTGGAGCAGACCATTCCGCTCCTCCGTAACTTCTTGTCACGTCGCCTGTGTGGCCGACAGCCGCGCCGCTGCCACAAGCTCTTCAGCATACGACGTCGTATCCGCGCACTTTGCTTCGAAGTGGCGGATGCGGTCGTCCTTGGGGAATGTGTCCCCTCGGCTACACGCAGGGCCTCTTCGGTGGCCCGCAACCGGTCCTCTACTGCCCCCCGCTCACGAGAGTGAGCCGCCTGCAGCGCCTAGGCCAAGACGAGGACCTGCACGATAAAGTGGTCAGCAAACTTCTAAAAGGCCACATATCGTTACGAGGTCAGATACTCACTCTCACTCCCGACACCTCCAGTGCGTCCCCAAGGCGCTCCGTCCCGTAGGTTAGCAGTGCCTGCTGGTTAATACTTGCAGCAGCGTCATTCACAATCCCTCGCCACACCCCCAGCGCCTCTGGGGAGGGACGAAGTTTACTAAGCTCGGGCGCGCGGCGTCCACGACGGTAGCCTCGGGAGTGTCGGACGCCCCTCTCGAAGGAACGTCCCTGTGCCCCGAGGACCGCCCGTCCTCCGGGATGAGCGTCGCTACAAGGAGACGTACCGGTTAGTCTTACTAGAGCACCGCAAAGTCACGCCAACATATGCCAAGGTAGCCTACCCTCAGTGGCGGATGGTGGACTTCACCGGGGCGTCCCTCCAGCTTCGGACGGGATAACAGGGGCGCCAGCCCCCTCGGATGGCGCCGGCCCCGAGGGCCGGGGAGTCACCGTATCGGGGTCCAACACCAGCATCTCCCGCGCCTCGACCGCCGTGGTCTGGGAAAGGGCCGGGGGACGCTGGACCTGGGGGCTTCGGCGTCGGAGTCCCACAAGCTCCCAACACGGGACGCCACGGCAAAGCCCCTCGAAGTCCGGTGAGGAGGGGATCGTAGACGCGGCCGCTTCACCTGGGGAGAAGGCAAGGATCCCGCACCGGCAACTGCTGCAGGAGGAGGCTCCACAACAGCAACGCTCGCAAGCGGGGGCCCCACCCTAGTAACCTCCACGGGAGGTAGTTCCGCCTCGGTAGCCACCGTGGGCGGAAGCACCACGCCACCAATGCCCGCGGAGGGCAGTCTCGACACTGTCGTCGCCACAGGCGAGGACTCCGCCCTTGTGTCTCCTTCACTTGCCTCCTGTTCCCTTGCACTCTTTCACTTGCGCACTGTGCTCTCGCCTCCTTTGCTACCGCTATTCGCAACAGGTGCCGTACTTCTTGCCGTTTAGCTCCCGAAGGACAATGGCTCGTGGCGAAGAACGTAGAGGAGAAGGTGGAGGGGCTCCTCATCCGGATAGTCGTTGTCGATCGAGGTGGAATACACGCTAGTAGGGCGCGAGCCATCGCTGGTGAACAAGCGGTGGGTAGTAAAGGAGAAGGTGGAGGGTCCGTGCTCCCGCGTCCTTGGCCAGACCCTCGCGACGGAGGAGACGATCTGAACTCTACTACGTGAAGGGAAGCTGACGGACCGCCGTGAGGTGCGCCTGCCTGCCAGCGATAAGACGGAGCCGCACCCGGAGGCGTCGAAGGCGATCGTCTTCGCCGCGTATTTTAAAGCCGGTCTTTGGATCCCAGCAGCCCTGATCGTCGGCGACGTCTTACGGACCTTCGGGCTGGAGCTGGCGCAAGTGACCCCGAACGCAATAGCCCGCCTGGCTGTTTACAGCTGGGCGGTGCAGATGGAGGCGGGTTGGCCTAGCTCCTCGCTGTTCGTGTTCCTTCATGACGCATGATGCCAGCCGAAGAAGCTGGAGGGAGGGGCGTTCTCCAACTTCAGCAGCGTCAACTTCGTTCTGCGGCCTATTGCTCGAAGATCTTGCCTACCAACTCCACCTGGACGAAGTGAGAATCTAACTGGATGAGGTAGTTGTTCTACCTCCGTGTGGCGAGTGGCAACGGCCTCGAGTGCACAGGCCAGCCAATGTCGTTCAACACCTCGCCAAGTGTGACAATCGACGACGAGGACAGGCGGAGAGCGTGGAGGCTTGTGGGGATCACCCTCCGATTATGGAGGCCTCTGTCACGACGGTGTCCAGCCGTCCGCGTCCTCGCTGCCGAGGCCCTCCAACTCTCGTAAGTTTTGCACTGAAGGTCTCCTTTTTTTTGCTTTTTTTGACTTCGCTTCGCCTTGCTTGTTGGATTTCTCCTGGAAGATGCGGAGCGCACGGTGGTCATGTTCCTCGGACCGTTCACGGCCAAGGAGAACGCCCTGCACGAAGCCGCGACCGAGGCGGCAAAACTAGGGCGGATAAACAGGGTGTGCAAAGCTCTGGGCATCCCCGTGCCGGAGCGAGCCACTCCAACCTCGGGCCGGGCTCGCCGTCGCGACAGCGACGACAAGGGGGAGGGGTCGCCCTCCCGACGGAGGGCCCGGTCCCCCACAGCCGTATGTAGGCCGGCGGCCACCGCTCCTGCCAACCCTGCCAGAGCCGAGGGGGCTACGGCCACCGACTCCGACTCGGCAAAGTATGCTGATTCGAACCTTGAGGCGGGGCGGAGCAGACGGCTTCGGGAGAGGAGTCCTTGGGCGGCCCCAAGGACCAAGGGTGCGGCGTGGACAACCAGGAAGGCGAAGCGTCCTCACCCGTGCCAGCTACCAAGGCTGAGGAGTCCCGCCCCGGTCTCTGAAAGTGAAGCGGCCTCATACACGCTCGCCCTTGCAGCCGAAGAGGGGGTTCACCGTGGCGACCAGGATTGGGGGCATGTTGGAGTCTGACTCTGACACAGAGGCTGCCCGGGCCGAGGAGCCTACTAACCCAGGTGGCGCTGGTGTTCCCGTGGTTCCTTCCGAGGCCGAGGGGACGTCCCAATGGAGCCCACCGATTAACACCGAAGGTAAGCTTAACTCTCCCCGTACGATCATGCGAGGCTTTCCTAAATCTCTCTGATCACTGTCTTTTACTATTGGCGGAGGAACGGTCCCTCGGCCATAGACAACCCTCGAGGGACGGAGACGTTCCAGGGGTGGCATCGACATCCGGTGCCCTGGAAATTGTTGCCGCGGAGGCCACATGACCGACGATGATGGACTTCGTCCCTCGGCCGGAGATGCTGCGGGCCTGGTAAGGGTGTTGCTGACGTCCAGGTCGGGGCTCCTAGAAGGAGTGCTAGAGGCCTCGGAGATGAGGGTGAGTGCTCGACTTCGATGATGCGTGCCGTCATTTAGGAATTTGCTAACGACTACGTTGCGCAGACCCTCGCCCTTGCTCGAGCCATGCAGGCGGCACACGCCCGCGAGCGGGGGACACTAGAAGACCGGCTGCGGGCTGCCGAAGAGGCCCTATGCGCAGCCGAAGAGGCCCACTCCGTCATGGACGATCGCACTAGTTCCTGGAGACGGAGGGCGTGAAGGCGATCTCGGACGGAGTCACGGCGGAGTCACAACGCACGGCTGCCGAGGAGTGCGACGGCTTGCTCCAGCAAATCGCCGTGCTAGAGGAGGAGAAGGGCCGCCTCACCGCGTCTCTTGGGGAAAAAGGCTGGGCTCTGGGCGATGCCTCGGTGGCGGTGTGGGACGCCATGCTGGCTCTGGAAGGCACCCTGAAGACCTCTCCGTCGATGTGCTGCCTTACGCCTTCTGTCCCGAAGACCTGTCGCAGATGCTTCGTCGAATCAAGGAAGCTTCCGGCCTCACGCTCAACGCCGCTAAGGCCTTCGGTAACCACTACTCCTCGCTTAGCTTTCGCACTGCTTCAGCACCGAGGCTGTTGACACGTCGACGAGCTGGCCGACCCCTAGCTGGAGATGCTAGCCATAGCCGGGGTGATGTCGGGCGCCGTGCGCGCCGTCCGCCAGACCGTCTAGGCCTTCCACGACCGAATCTGGGACTACGTCGGGGAGGCCGCGGCGAACGTAGTGCCACAACAGAGCCTGCATAGCAAGGGGAACTTCAGACAATGGCTTGATGAAGTTCCACGGTGCAACGAAGACAGTGCCGCCGTCCCGGGGCATGGTGCAGACCCCATAGGTGTGTTGTCGGGGTCCTAGTGTGTAGGAGTGCATTGCAATGTGTGCGCTCTTTTTGTAATCTGGCGCCCTATGGCCCCCTTTTTATGAATAAAGTGGAAATTACCCCCGTGTTCTGATTACTTGTACTGTTTTGCGGACAAATGCTTGATAGGGGCCGGTTGCTAGTCTCAGACCTCATGGTTCAATGGTGTGTTCGGCATTGGGGGTGGGCAGAGGACTCATTGAACTTCTGGGTGGCCCGGGCTTCGGCGGGTGAGACTTCGACACGGGAGTATATTAAGGTGGAGTCGGGCGAGTAGCGACCCTATGTACTCGAGGGCACTTGTAAACATTAGATTTTTGCAAATGCAATTGCCGAATCTCTGTAATCATTCTTTTATGAACGTAATAAAGACTTCGATTGGAGTACGTGTCCCTGTCGCTTTTCACGATCGCATCTGTCTCCAGCCAACTCGTAGGACTTAGCGCTCTGTCCTCACGCTTGCTAACCGAGACAGACGCTCGAGCGCTCCGTCCCCTACCTTTCGAAGTGGCGACAGAGGAGCTGGCGCCTATCTGAAGTAGAAGCTTGAGCGCTCTGTCCCCTACCCTTCGAAGCGGTGGCAGCGGAGTTGGCGCCTATCCAAAGTAGACGCTCGAACGCTCCGTCCCCTACCCTTCAAAGTGGTGGTGGCGGAGCTAGCGCCTATCCGAAGTAGACGCTCGAGTGCTCCATCCTCTACCCTTCGAAGCGGTGGCAGAGGAGCTGGCGTCTAGCCAAAGTAGACGCTCGAGCTTCTTATGGTGCCCTAACAATGCGGAACAGCTAGTAAATGCTGGTGCCCCTCACACCTTGCATTTATTGACATGAGGGCGCTAGACCAATAGTTGCTGCTCGTGTACTGAGCTTGGTGATGAAGTCCGCGAGACCCCAGCCGAGCAGGCACATCCCATGAAGGCAAACCCGAGAGCAGAGCTGCTACATGGTTTTGTCTTTTGCGTCTAGGAAGCAAAGGAAAAGGGTGCGAGCACTGCTTTGTGTTCCATCACACATGTATGTGGGTAGTCGCGCCGCTAAGGCGATGCATTCCCTGGTGTGACACGCGTCAAGGCGCATTATCCAGGAGGCACCTTCACCTAGTTTGCACCTTCCCTTGCAAGTAATGCTATGTTTGCCACGTGTAGGTGCACCAATGGCTTGCCATGCACCGTCAAGTCTCTCCCATCTTGGTTCATCTGGACCACGCCTCACATGGACCGACCGACCCACTTGGTGCAACCTGTCCCTCGAACATTCTCTTCAACATTCCTTGCCTTCCCTGTACCATGTTTGAGCTCAACCATCTCATCCGACATCCTTGACCATTTTCTATCTCAACTCCTCCATGAGTGGTCCCGGTTCTCGTTGTTGATCATAGTGGACTCTAAACTTTCTTGCACATCTAAAAGCAAAGATATTGTTTCTATACACAAGTTCTTCACAACTTAACTCATGTTAGCTTAACACATGTTTCATGCAACATGAATGCACTGACCTAGGCCAAAATACCTAAACCATGTCCAAATTCCCCAAACGATAGAACTCGCTGCCGAAAATTGACTTTGCCCTGGTCAGACCGCTGAGCTTGGCCGGTCATAACGCTAGGCACAATCAGTCTGACCGGTTTCACTAGTACCATTAGGACTAAAACCTGATAGAAATTTTCAAATCTTTCACAAATTTGAAATTCAACTCCACAAATATTGACAATGGTTCATCACAATTAACCCTAGATCTTCTCACATGGTCCCTAAAGTTTCATAAAATTATAATTTGTTAGTATATCTTATTGTAAAGTTGAAAAAATGACGGTCAAAGTGGTATTTTGGAGACTATAAAAAGTGAAAAATATTAAATTAAAAATCTCTACTACTTAAAAATTGGAGTTGGTGGCAGTCTGTCCGTTCTCCCCAATCCCTCCTCACATACACTGCGCCTCCTCCCAGACGCTCTGCGCCGACGTGTGGGCCTCCTCCCCACCGATTCACTCCCATGTTCTCCACCCGTTCTCCGCGCCGACACTCCACTCACTCGTATCGTTCCAATCCATTCTCTCCCACGTTCTCCGCCCGTTCTCCGCATAGAGATCTGATCGGCGCCGCTGCTCCTCCATCCCGAACCGCGCTCCTCCCCACCGATTCCTTCGCACCCCTCGATTGCTCCGCCCCCGCGCTGCCGCTGCCTCCCGCTCCTCCGCTCCGCCAACGCCTCCTCCCCACCCCGCGCTGCCGCCGCCCTCCGCTCCCCCGCTCTGCTGACGCCTCCCCTCCCCACCCCGCGCTCGCCTCCTCCGCTCCGCCCTCGCTTCCTCCTACCCACTCCGCGCTGCCGCCGCCTCCTCCGCTCCGCCCTCATCCATCTTGTGCCCTCCCTCCCTCTCTCGATCTAACTGCCCCCTCCCCTCTAGCTTCAGTTACGGGCGCCGAAGGCAGATGGGGAAGTACGAGATTGGGCGGACGCTAGGGGAGTGCCACTTCGGCAAGGTGAGGCTGGCGCAACACGCCGGCATCGGTTGCGTCTTCGCCATCAAGATCCTCGACCGCCAGCGCATCCCCGCCATGAAGATCGACGAGCAGGTATTTCCTGCATCAAGTCGGTTGATTTCTTGGCTGCCGGGCGGTTGATAATTGGTTCCCAACTACTCCCTACGACGAATCCTCTCTTCCCCTCGCCTCCCACCCCGATACGGCCCCAGGAGGTTGCTTCGCTTCGGTTTGGCATCCTAATTTGCTTGCTCCACAGAAGATGTACTGCACCATAGTTGCCTGGTGTGGGAAGCTGAATGCAATTGCATGCACATCTGAGACATGTGCACGAATTTTGATGTCAGAATTCCATCCATCCTTTGTCTGAAAATTACTTTGCCCCTGACATGAAAATTTCATTTTGAAATGGAGTACCATTTTAGGTGCTAGAATTAGTTAGTTTTGTTAGCTATTTTGCTCCAGAGGGGATTCATGAGTTATTAACTATTTTGCATAATTGCTTATTTACATTTTTTGTTTATGGGATTTTCTTTGTTGCCAAATAATGTATATTTTCAGCTCTAATTTAAGTACACCATTTTGGATTCCTATACACATACTGAATCCAGAGAGACCAACAGAATGTTATGCTTTCAATGGGAGAGCATGTAAACTTCTATTTATGTGTTAGCTTTTTACCACACAGCATGTAAACTTTTGGATTCATGACTTCTGTTTTCAATGATCAGTCAAGCTATGATCTAGTTGATTTCTTTGTTAGATTTCTGACATGACCATGTTTAGAATTTAGTTGATTATTGTTGATCTCTTGTTTCAATGGATGGTCTGGTTGCTGGCAACAAGATGTTAACAGTGGGGGTTGAAGTGATGGAATATAGAAAAGTGTTGAGGTTAATCAGGGCAACAAAATTTTGAAAAGGATATTTGTTACAATGAAAATATGTGATGGTATTTAACATTACAAAATTTTCTTAACTTGGTAGTGGCATATTGCAACCGATCAAATGTTTGTAGTGGCATCTAGCAATGAGGTTTGTTTGCATTGGCATTTTACAACTAGCACATCTTTGTAATGGGATGTACCTTAGCTCTATTTACACCATTATAAGTTTTACATGATTCACAATGATTGAATTAGTTTAGTATAAATGTTTAATTTCAATAATTTTTTTGATAATGATATGTTGATACCTCTGCCAACCTCCGCTCTGCACGGTCTTGTCATCGGCCAAGATTCATGGTGTTTGGTTTGTCGTCGGTGCCTCACGTGCGAGGTGTTCGTTGTTTCGCCTACAAGATAGGGGTGGTGCTCATTGTTCGTTCTTGCGGAGGATTGAGCCTTGCATGTGCATGACCAGTTTAAAGTGCTAAGATTACTGCAAATTGAATCTCTATAGTTTAACTTTTTATGTTACTGGTGCCAAATTTGAGATGATGACTGCATTTTTTTTTGTTGTCGGTTCCATGTTGAGCTATTGATGTTGAGAGGCACGCGAGGGATTCATTGGAGGCTACCAAGAAGCTCCAGTCCTACTTCATCAGCCTGCAGTGCGAGGACCTACCAACCACAGAAGAAATGCTTCGGAAGGTAAATTCAACAACTTAACCTGGAAACCACCTTGTCCTTTTCTTTTTCTTGAATGATATGTGAGTTTTGATGTCTTGTGGGCTATGGATGATTGTGTATTTGCGCATATTAAATGCGAGTTCTAAGTCTTTGCGAGCATTGCCGTATATTTACATTATTGTGGTCTACCTCTCCCTTGTTTATAGGATGCACATTCTTGGCTAGGAGCTCAGATGCAGAATGTTGATTATTGGTTTCTCAATGCACACGACGGTAATTATCTAGATCCCACTATGAATAATATATTTCTTCTGGTGCTGTTTTTGTCCAGCATTGGTGAACTTTCCCTTTGGCTTGTTTGGCTTTGAGATTGCATATTTGTCTTCAGGTGTCCAGCCAATTGGGTCTTGTGGACATTTTCTAATTATATCCTCTATTGCTTGATTGCTATGCTGTGTAAACATCTCTATGTTGGATATATTCGTGGAGGCCCTCCAAGGACCTGCAAACTTGTCCTAATATCTCAGGTTTTTCCTAAGATCAGTTGCTGATAAGAATAGCCACCAGCATTAGCTACCTTATTTTTAACCTTTTTTTTGTTAAAGTACAACTTTGCAAATAGAATCACATATCCTACAAAATAGTCAATACTGGTGCTATCAAATTTACTTGCCCAATATATGCAAGATTGTGTGTAGTTCCTGATATGGTGGATTTTATTACAAGTTATTAGTTTTGTAAGAGATTCAAATTGCATTTTTGAATTAATGCATTCTGCAAAGCTAGGTATACAAAAATCTATACCATAGTAGAATTGTGGAGACCAAGATTCTATCAAGTTTTCATTCTTTACCCACGTAAATTTGCATGATGTTGAGAGAGATTTATGGCTGTATTTTGCTTTGTTTTCATCGGCATGAGACAGCTCGTGCAGAATTTATGTTATTTTGCTGACCAATTAGGTGCTTTGAGTCACTCCTCTAGATTTTTTTTAAGAACACTCATCTAGATGTTCAGAGAATAGGTTTGTAGTATCTTGATCTATCAAAACCTCTTGCTAAGGTCACAGGTCATGATTCATCTTTTGTTCATTAATCTTTGCAGGCACGAGGTACTTGAATTGATTTAAAAGCGAGCTATAAGTACTATTGGTAAACCACAATGTAGTCACAATTTTTGATATTTTTTCAATGATAAATTCCACTTTTTAATTAATGCTTGTTGAGAGATTTTTGGTTGTAGCTTTGCAAAGGGAAAAATATGTATACAATATGAAATGATAAAATATATCAATTGTAGACTTTACATGAGTGATGACATTTACATAATCCAGTATATTATTTTGTCATCTTATCTGCAGGTGCTTTTACATGTTCGTCCTTTTACGTTTTTGACTTCTCATGTTACATAAGATAAAATTGATGTTCAATGTTCAGTTTGAGATCATGTTTGATAATATGTATCACCTTTATTTGGTACTCCGTTGCAACACACGGGCATTTTACTAGTTAGAGATAATAGTTATGTGAATCATTTTACCAACCCAGCAGGGAAACTACCGCCAATTTATTAAAGATGGGAAGGGGCTACGAGGTGGCCGTGAATAGACTTTCCTGTTAATTAATTCTTAATACTTCTCATAAATTTCCATACGTTTTTTCACTCATATTTTGCGTTAATCTACCATCGATGATATTTGTTTTTGTTCACATTTGATTTCATGTGAGGTACTGTATCAATGGTTGCTCTAAACTTAGTATATTGTTATCACTAACCAACTCATGGGCCCAGCCGGGCCTAGAAAAGCCTAGCCTTGAAAAGCCTGTCCCAAGACTGGCCCGACAAGGCTGGGCCCAAAGCAAAAAAAAAAAGCTGAAAATATTATTCTTAATTATTTTTTATGAAACTTCAATTTTTATTAGGCCTTATCGAGCTTCAGTCCGGGCAGTAGTCTGAAATATGAAGCTCGAGCCTAGACCAACATTGGGCCAACTTGGGCATGGCCAAGCCACACGGCCCACTAACAGGCCTTGTTACCACATACCACCACGACTCGAAGAACTTGGCGATGCAATGTGAGTCATGCGACGCTACTTCATCAAGTGTCTACAAAAGCTTTGACTCCATATGTTGTTTCTTTGCATAGTCATGCCGCTAGCATTCATACTCCAGATGCCATTGTCAGTTGTCTTGTGCTTGTGGTCATGACATGGTAGGTGTAGACTGCGGATGCAAATTTATTGAGGAAACAAACCAAAATATTGCTTTCTCTTTTATTTGGATTTTTTTTTTGAAAAGGGCAGACGCTCTGCCAGTTCGTTAAAGGCGGAGGTGAGCACCCGTGTCAGTCCTAGTGCTCGAACCCGGGTGGTGGAACAGCCTCCCCATCATCCGGCCACAAGCCGGATCTTCCTTTGTTTGGAATTTGACACTGCATTTTTCAGTATAACAAAAAGCTTGTGTCTTCCAAGATTCATGCTAGATCATTGGTTCAATACCCACCAAGTTAAGATGTTGGACGATTATGGGGTCACCGAGTTGTACTCTAGTGTTTGTGGGTTATATCCTGGAGTGCGTTGTCCCAATGATTGTAACCCGACAATGATTCCTTAGTGAAATGGAATTGGTCTGTTCTATATAAATAAAAACTTGAAAAAACTTACCTATTCGTTCAGCAGCTCATTAGCACAGGTACCTTATCTAGAGGAAAACCATCCCGCGAATACCATGATATTTCCTTTTCCATGTATATAGTTCTTTCACTATTGAAAAAGAGAAACAAATACTACATATAGAGTTGTAATGCACATTTGAGAGAGCTAGAAATAATGATTTAGTTTGAATTAAAATAAAGGGTCTGTCTAACAATCAACCGGATGTTTTCTACCTAAAAATATCCAAATTTACCACCGTTTGATTGCTTTGAGATTCATGCGTAACCCTAACTCCAACTCCTACCCCTCCCCGTCTCATTTCACTCTACCTCATTTCACTCCCACCCCGCCGTCCCCTCGTCAACGCACTCCATGCCTCCCCTCTCCTCGTTGCCAGTGCCGCAACCCTCCTCTCGCCGGAGCAGCTCCGTGCGCCTCCCCTCACCACCCCCGCCCCTCCTTCACCACCTGCGGCCGGCAGCGCCCCCGCCGCCTCGCCGCGCCACCCCCTACCCCTCCCTGCTATGTCGCCTCTGCCCAACCTAATAGCTAGTGTCTTTCGCCGCAGCCGCCCTCCGACACCACCCATCACCCTCCTACCCCGCCCGTCGCCTCCACCATCGCCCACCACCGGACCACCACCCCCATCCTCTCTCTATGCCTGGGGGAACATTGAACCTTAGGTGCAGGGGTGTGGGATTTTCCCCTCGGGTCACCGGAGAGAAGGAAGAAGTGTTGTCGGTGAGGAGAAAGAATGGGTCGCCGAAGAGGAGGAAGAAGCAGTCGCTGGAGAGGAGAAAAAAGGGGTTGTCGGAGAAGAAGGTGGAGATGGTGGCACACGAATCTTCATGCACATCCAAAGGCCACAAATTTGGATGATTTTTGGGTTAATTTCATCCGGTTGATTTTTGGGTTAAATTCATCCGGTGATGATTATCAAAACCCTAAAATAAAATAGAACTAAACGAAGGTGCATATATAAAGGAGGATATATAGTGAATGCCAGCTAAGTATTACAAATACGTGAAATCCAGGTGTGAAAGTTTTATAAAATTCTCAAAAAAAAATTACGATATGTAGAGGACGGCATGTTCTATAGGCATGCAAAATTTTGAGGTCAAACTCAACATGGAATGAGATGTGAGCGAATTAAGATGGAATTTGCCCCTCCTATATAACAGGAGAGACATCTCTGGGCCCCTCGATGTGGTTGGATTAGGGAAGTGCATGGCCATGCCAAGGTGATTAAAGAGTTAATCACAATGTGACTAAAGGGTTAGTCATGAGTTGTAATCCACCACAAGATCGAGTGAATGGTTGAGCTATCACAAGGGTGGCACGAATCTCGCCTTAAGTTCGACTGGTATCGTGTGGCAAAGGGATCCAAGTGTGAGTATATCAAGGTTTAGCCGATATGATCTTTATGTGTATTCGGGAGTCAATATGCCCTGCTAGGTGCCACTATTGACTTATGGCTTGAAAAGGGTTTTCGGGTCATGGCTGTTCACACATGAACCTAACGGGTCACACACTTAAGGGGTTGGAATTGGAAAGCTTGCCTATATGATTGTCTCTAGTGCAAGTGGGAGATTGTTAGTGATGTGCCCAAGAGGCAATCATAAACAATTCGGTTTTATATGGCTAAATGGGATTAGGGTTCTAATGGGCCTACATCGTTGAAGCCCATTAGCATGCTCTATAAATATGAGGAGGCGGGGCTGCTGTAGGCAGACTTGTGTACTGAAAACCCTAGCCGCCACCTCCCCTCGGCCGTATCCCGAAACCCTAGCCGGGCGCGCGGTGCTAGCACACCAGCGCACGGCGTTCCATCCCGGACGTGTGGACTTCGATAGAGGCGCTGCTGTGACTGCGGCGCTAAGCGGGACGATCACGAGGAGGAGTCGGTTGGACGGAGAACGTTCGACTACTACTGCTGCATCGACGCGCGCTTCGTTGAATCGACTGCATCAACGATACTTCCGCTGCACTGCGCGTCTAGTGGTAACGATCTGTGATCTCTTACTTGCATGGCTTCCTGGTTTACGCGGTAGAAAATTTTATTCTGTGCTAGTGTAGCGTACGCGTGTTCCTTAAGTGGTATCAGAGCCATCCTATGTAGTTTTCGATCTGGATTGGTCGCATATGGTTGATATGTTGTTTGTAGTAGATGCGATCTATTACTGTTCTTATGCTAGGTTCATGTGATGGATCTTTCGGTACACGGGTTGATTAGATCAATCGGTCATAAGGGGTTGACATAGGTATGAGTTGATAGCATCATGTGGCCAAAAAGATTAGTTCGTGCTCCCTCTTTGATGTACGCGCTAATTGCCCCTACCGGCTGGAAACACCATCGGGGCTAACTGCGCGCACAGTCAATAGATCAAGCCAACAGATCGAGGTCTTGTGTTGCGGTCTCCTCAAGTATACCGATCGCGATGATCAATGTGATTGATCTAATGAAAATTGAGACATTTTGAATGACTCGGATTTGGGTTGATTTGATCGGCCCGATAAGATTTTCATAGCGAACACATTCATGTTTAACTTGTTTCGTACACGCATAGATTGTTATACAAACACATTCATGTCAGGGCGGTAGATTGCATTCTACGCTTAACTTGTTTTTGCATGGGATGATGTGAATGGTATGGCATAGATGTATATGTGATGCATGTGTGTTTTGGCGGCCTATGTGTCGTATTAATCACAGCTGGGTTGAGGCTGTTCTTTAATTGTATAACGACCTGCGTGTCGACTTGTGATGCTTGCGCTCCTCATGTAATTCATTTGCTAGCTATTAGTTGTAATAGTTTGGTTCTTTACCATGGAGGCTTCAAGCATGGTGATAAAAGAGGACAGGAAGTGTGGCAAATGATATCACCGTGGAACCATGGCGATGGCGATCACTACGTTTCAAAAGGCCATACCATTCACAGTATAATGTGATTATATGCATGTGATGTTTATTTCCTGTCATACTATTCTTTCATGCCATACCTATAAAGGATGTATTTTTCTTGACAGAATAGCTTCCCTCAGAAAAATTAAGAATTTATTTGATGCCCTTCCAATTGCTGCGCCTATAAGAATTACGATCATTGTTTGGTAGGTCTGCCAAAGCAGAGTACCATCAACTATCTTGATCTAATAGGGTGGATGTTCACTACAACAAAATGAACATATTAAGACGTTTTGTTTAAGACGCTTTGAATCATGTCTCCCTTTTTAGAACCACAATTGAAATAGAGACGCAGTTTGAGACGCTCTAAAGGGTTGCACGCTATTAAATTCTATTAAAACGGCTGCTGAGATGTTTTGGAGTACGTCTCATGTATAGAGACGAAATTTTAGATGTCTTATTTATCATTTGAGACTAGGGATGGCAATTGTGCCCGTTTATCCGTGTATCCGTGGGTAAACACCCTAATGGAGTCGGGTATAGGATGTATTCTTTGCCCACGGGTATGAAAATAGGGGAAAATCTCTACCCATCGGGTAAACGGGTACGGATATGGGTTAGCTCTACCTGTACCCGTCTCGCCCGTTTACCCGTGAAATAAACTGACAGGTGGACCATCCTAAAATAATAAACCCTAACTCCCCCGCCGTCCGCCCAGATAACTCGCCCGCCTCGCATCTTCGCACCCCTCGGCCCCTCTCGCATCTCCACCCAGTAGCTCGCCCGCCGCCCCAGGGGTGGATCTACAGTGGGTCATGAGTGTTTAGCTGAACACCTAAATTTTTTGACAAAAAATCTAGTATATGTGAGGTATAATACATATATGTATATATAATTAGATCAAAATTACTAATTTCAGCCTCCAGGCCGCTCTATTCGGCCGGCCCCGCCCGACGTTCGCGCCACCTGACTCTCGCGCTGCGTGCGGCCCAGCCGTCCAACTCGCGCCTGCGTGTGGGCGTGTGGCCCATGCGGCCAGCCCATGTGCCCGAGCGATGTGCGACCGAGTCGCCATTCGACTAGCGAGCAGGTGCCGAGCAGGGCGACTCCACGCCGCGCCGGGCGTCGGCCCTCCGCTCCGCCTCCACACCGCGCCGCGCTGGCCCTTCGCTCCGCTCCGGTCCTCCGCCGGCGCTGCGCGCGACCACCAGATCTGGGCCCTCCGGCCGCGGGCCGTCCGCTCCGCCCTCCGCCGGCACCGCGACCGCCAGATCTGGGCTCTCCGGTCTCCGCTCCGCCCTCCGGCACGACCGGCGAGTCGGCGACCGCGCCTCTTCCCTGCCCCTCCGGCCGCTCCGGCACTCCGCCGGCACCGCGACCGCCGCGCCAGATCTGGGTACGCCCGAGGCAACCACCACCACTGCACTGACGCATCTCCTCTTTCTTCCTTTTTTTCTTTCATTTTTCTTCTTGTTTCTTGCCTTGATTTCTTGGTGCGCTGCTTGCTGCCTTGCCGGTCATGAGATGAGCAGGTGATGAAATAGGAGCAAGTGGAGGTCGGCGAGCCCAACCAAGGTGAGATCCGGATCAAGAACACCGCCGTCGGTGTCAACTTCATCGACGTCTACTACCGCAAGGGGGTCTACTCCGCTCCCCTGTCCTTCATACCCGGTACAACAACTGCCCATGATTCCATACTTCTTCACCGATCAATGAATCAATCATCAACATCTTGATCCAATCCGAACTCGGTCTGGTATTAAATCACCACCAATTTCTGGTGACAGCACCATCAGTAATCTACTGACGTTTCTGTAATTGAACTTGCCCTTGCACTTACCTTTCCAGTAAGAGCACAGTAGTATCAGGGAGTACCAGATCTTATCTTGTAAGGCTTTCGTCATGTTCGGTTACTTCGGTACGCAAACATAAACAGGGAACCACGTTTGGTGTGCAAACATAAACATATGTAAATAGAAGAAACCCCAAATGAAGGAGAGTTACCATTTTGTTACCTTAGTTGTCTAAAAACACCAACATATTACGCAACACACAGTAACCTTGATCGTCGATTGTGC
The DNA here is from genome assembly GCA_017311315.1 of Dendrocalamus latiflorus. NCBI lineage: Eukaryota > Viridiplantae > Streptophyta > Magnoliopsida > Poales > Poaceae > Dendrocalamus > Dendrocalamus latiflorus. The sequence continues at coordinate 20,595,778 of CM029678.1, forward strand.
TGTATGCTTGTTTTGAATAATAGAAATCAAGCTCCTCAAGATTACTGCATAGTGGCAATGGCAATGGTATATCCTGATCATAAGGCCAAATAGTTTGTATTGAGGCACCTATGTAATCTCTTAATTTGTATTGAGATGCTGTACCTTTTATGTTCAAATGAAGAATCAACTGGTGGGGATTGCTCCCCCCATCATCTTCGAAAAAGAAAAGGCCAAATAGTTTCGATTTGTTTTCTGAGTAGTGTAAACTCATGTTTTGTTTATGGCACTGTAAAATATAGCATGAGGTAAACTCATGAATTTTGTATTTTATGATTTTGTAGATCTTTGAGCTTTAAAAAATGAAGGAGTCCTCGAGATCCAGCCGCCGCCCCCAGTCACCGGCATTCGTCCCGCGTTCATCGTCCAGATCCAGCCGCCGGTCGCCCCTCCGCCCCCACCCGGCTGCCTGCATCTTCCGCAACGGTACGTCAGTAGAATGTGAGAATCTTGTTAGCTATCTTATCATCTTGTTGCTGTATTAGATCATCTCTTGACTGTGTTGCAAGTATGTCATAGATTACATGGTATTGTTTCACACATGTGGTTGGAGGAAACATGCTTGGAGATGAATATTATGGGGTGGCTATTCATGGTGTTACAAATATTGGTGATGAGAGGCTGCCTAGACCATTTGAAAAATACTGTACGGTAAAGGATGTAATTGGTTGTGTTGTTGCTTGGCCACGGTTCTACGTAAGATCAATTCTTTGAACTACAAGAATAATTTTCCTACCAGAAATATTTGTATCTTGTTACTCATATAATTAACTGAACTTGTACCGTAAGATTTTTCATGATTGCTCATATCTGATATTTTGTTGTTAATATTGCTATGTTTGCAGGATATGGAGGACTATGAAAAGAAATGCAGAGTGGAAGACCTGATGCACAATTTTCTGATTGAAGAAATAGACCTGATGATTTATTATAGCAGTTTAAAAAAGATGTGTGTCAAATTGGAAGATGTTTTACCGACATGTGTTTATCGCATATTAGATTTTTATTTAGTTGTGAACTCTGTTGATTTAAATGGATGCTATAATATTTGTAAACCTCTCTTATGTAAACTTCTTTGGGGTTTGGAGGGTGCAATGGTGACGAATTTGTCAATTGCCAATGGTTTGCCCGGGGTGTGGCTTGGTTCCAGTTGTAGTTGGTTTGCTTTTCTTATAATAGTATATCTGTTGTGCTACGCCTATTCCTTATATTTTATAAAATATGTACTCAATATTATGGTGCTGCCTATAAAATTATTATATATACATGTATATATAATAAATATATGGAATACTATATTCTCATACGGATACGTATTTGTGTGTATAGAAGAAAATATATACCAATCAAAATAAAAATACATACTACATAGGACATCTTGAGACGGCAAATAACGTCTCAACGCACGTGCCTATATTAATTGAGACGTTGTGCAGTCGTTTTTATAAAAGCGTCTCTAACTTTATAGGGATACAGTGCAGATGTCTCTAATGAACGTCTCAAATAATATAGGCACGCCTTAGAGAGCGTCTCTATATTTTTGAGACGGTTCATGTAGAGACGTTTCTGTGACGCTTTATAAAAGCGTCTCAGTTGTCTGTGGGAGACGAAACAGAACGTCTCTAACCTACAAATATGATGTCTCCCCACGGATGTTTTGTTGTAGTGGTTGGACATCCACATGCATAGTGTTGGTTTACTTGACAAGGCTATCAAATTGGATTTGGGCCTTGGGGCATGGTGTTGGGAGCCGGGGCATTGGATGCCACCCAACAAACAAGAGTTACATAAGATGTGATTAGCAAGCGTTGCTTACCTACGTCACTAGGTTTCTAGCGGTGATGCCAAAGCTCACTAGGGCTTAGTGAAATATGGATCTTGACTCACTATATGTTATTAGAGGGTATTTGATTTTAATCATATAGTGGAAGTATCTTTTGTTAAATTGTTTAATGGAAGTATTCACATAAACATAGCGCTGAATTTTCGCATATATTTTATGTTGTAGACAATGCCGCCATCTACTTCCTCCACACCCAGTTTTAACCTGCGATCTATTCTTGAGAAAGAAAAATTAAATGGAACAAACTTCATTGATTGGTATCGCAACTTGAGAATCGTTCTCAAGAAAGAAAAGAAGGAATATGTTCTAGAGGGTCCATATCCAGATGAACCAGCTGAAGATGCTACTCATGCTCAAAAGAATGAGTATGACAAACATTGTAATGACTCACTGGATGTTAGCTGTCTCATGCTTGTCACCATGACCTCTGAGCTTCAGAAGCAATATGAGAACACGGATGCCTACAATATGATTGAGAGTCTTAAAGGCATGTTTGAGAACCAGGCAAGGGCTGAAAGGTACAACACCTCTAAGTCATTGTTTGCGTGCAAGTTAGCTGAAGGAAATCCGGTCAGCCCTCATGTGATCAAGATGATTGGTTACATTGAGAGTTTGGAAAAACTTGGTTTTCCCCTTAGCCAAGAGTTGGCTACTGATGTGATTCTCCAGTCGCTCCCTCCGAGCTTTGAGCCAGTCATTTTGAATTTTCATATGAATGGCATGGAGAAGTCAATGACCGAGTTGCATGGGATGCTTAAGTCAGCAGAGGAGAGCATTAAGAAAAGCTCTAATCATGTGATGATGGTTCAGAAGACTACCAAATTCAAAAAGAAGAATAATAAGGATTTGAGCAAAGGAAAGGGCAAGGGTAAAACTCAAGATGAGATCTCGAGTATCAAATCTAAGCTTCAGAAGCTCAAGATTGGTGCTACACCTGAAACCATTTGCTATCATTGCCAAGGGACTGGACATTGGAAAAGAAACTGCAAGAAGTACTTGGCAGAACTAGAAAAGAAGAAAGGAAGTAAGACTTCTACTTCAGGTATAAATGTTATAGAAATAAATCTTGCTACATCTCATGTTAGTTCTTGGGTATTTGATACCGGATCGGTTGCTCATATTTGCAATTCGATGCAGGGGCTGACAAGGAGTAGGAGTTTGGCAAGAGGCGAGGTCGATCTTCGCGTGGGCAATGGAGCAAGAGTTGTTGCGTTAGCTATCGGCACTTTACCATTATCTTTACCCTCAGGATTAGTTTTGGAATTAAATAATTGTTATTATGTTCTTGCCTTAAGCAAAAAAACATTATTTCTGCTTCATGTTTGGGAGCAGAAGGTTATGAGTTCAGAATAAAGAACAATTGTTGTTCAATTTATTTGAATGATATGCTTTATGGTCTTGCTCCATTGATAAATGGATTATATGTTTTAAATCTTGAGGATGTGCCTATCTATAACATTAATGCTAAGAGGCTTCGGCCTAATGATTTGAATCCCACTTATATCTGGCATTGTCGTTTGGGTCACATAAATGATAAGCGCATGATGAAGCTCCATAAAGATGGCCTTCTAAACTCATTTGATTTTGAATCATTTGAAATATGCGAGTCTTGTTTACTTGGCAAAATGACTAAAATACCTTTCACTGGTATAGGTGAGAGGGCAAATGACTTGTTGGCCTTAGTACATTCAGATGTATGTGGACCAATGAGTTCAACTGCCAGAGGTGGTTTTCAGTACTTCATAACCTTTACCGATGACTTTAGTAGATATGGATACATCTACCTAATGAGGCATAAGTCTGAATCATTTGAAAAGTTCAAGGAATTTCAGAATGAGGTACAAAATCAACTTGGCAAGACAATTAAAACTTTGCGATCAGATCGTGGAGGTGAATATTTGAGCCATGAGTTTGGTAATCATCTGAAGCAATGCGGAATTGTTCCACAGCTGACTCCGCCAGGAACACCTCAATGGAATGGGGTGTCTGAACGACGGAATCGGACCTTGTTGGACATGGTTCGGTCAACGATGAGCCAATCTGATCTGCCATTGTCTTTTTGGGGGTATACTCTAGAAACAGCTGCGTTCACATTAAATAGGATTCCATCAAAAGCTGTAGAGAAGACACCATATGAGATATGGACTGGGAAGCGTCCCGGGTTGTCTTTTCTCAAAATATGGGGATGTGAAGCATATGTAAAACGTTTGACGTCTGACAAGCTCACACCTAAATCTGATAAATGCTTCTTTGTGGGGTATCCTAAGGAAACTAAAGGATATTATTTTTATAAAAGGGATGAAAACAAAGTGTTTGTTGCCCGAAATGGTGTCTTTTTGGAGAAAGAGTTTCTCTCAAAAGGAGTTAGTGGGAGCCAGGTGAGTCTTGAAGAAATTCGAGAGACATCAGAAAATGTTTCAGCTCCTACTAAAGCTCTACAGAGTGTACAAGATGTTGTACAACCTGTGGAAGAGGCATCAGCCCCACGTAGGTCTGAAAGGCTACGTCAACTGCCAATAAGGTATCGGCATGACATTTTATTGTTAGGCAATGATGAGCCTAAGAATTATGAAGAAGCGATGATGGGCCCAGACTCTGAGAAATGGCATGATGCCATGAGATCCGAAATTCGATCCATGTATGATAATCAAGTTTGGAACTTAATTGATCCACCCGATGGTGTAAAAACCATTGAGTGCAAGTGGGTTTTTAAGAAAAAAGATAGACATGGATGGAAACGTTCATATCTATAAAGCACGATTGGTGGTGAACGGTTTCAAACAGATTCAAGGTGTTGATTATAATGAAACCTTCTCGCCCGTCGCTATGCTTAAGTCTGTCCGGATCATTCTAGCTATTGCTGCATATTTCGATTATGAGATATGGCAGATGGATGTCAAAATGGCTTTCCTAAATGGGAACCTAAGTGAGGATGTGTACATGACACAACCTGAGGGTTTTGTTGATCCCCAAAATACTAGAAAAATATGCAAGCTTCAGAGATCTATCTACGGACTGAAGCAAGCTTCTCGGAGTTGGAACATTCGTTTTGATGAGGTAGTCAAAGGGTTTGGCTTCATCAAGAATGAAGAAGAGCCTTGTGTTTACAAAAAGGCTAGTGGGAGCGCACTTGTTTTTCTGATCCTATATGTTGATGACATATTATTGATCGGAAATGATATTCCTATGCTTGAATCTATTAAGTCTTCATTAAGAAATAGTTTCTCTGTGAAAGATTTAGGAGATGCAGCATATATTTTGGGCATAAAGATCTATAGAGATAGAACTAAAAGGCTAATTGGATTAAGCCAAGATACGTACATTGATAAAGTGTTGAAGCGGTTCAACATGCAGGATTCCAAGAAGGGTTTCTTGCCCATATCACATGGTATTAGTCTTAGCAAGACTCAATGTCCTTCGACATCAGATGAGCAAGACCGGATGAGTAAGATTCCATATGCTTCCGCAATTGGGTCTATCATGTATGCCATGCTTTGTACACGCCCAGATGTTTCATATGCTCTAAGTGTTACGAGCAGATATCAATCAGATCCAGGTGAAAGTCACTGGGTAGCTGTAAAGAATATTCTGAAATACTTGAGAAGGACTAGGGATGCGTTCCTTGTTTATGGAGGTGAGGAAGAGCTAGTCGTAAATGGTTACACTGATGCTAGCTTCCAAACCGATAAAGATGATTTTCGATCGCAGTCTGGGTTTGTGTTTTGTCTTAATGGAGGAGTGGTGAGCTGGAAAAGTTCCAAGCAAGAGACGGTTGCTGATTCTACAACGGAGGCTGAGTACATCGCGGCTTCCGAAGCTGCAAAGGAGGCTGTTTGGATAAAGAAGTTCATCTCTGAACTAGGTGTGGTCTCTAGTGCTTCCAGTCCAATGAGTCTCTATTGTGATAATAATGGAGCCATTGCGCAAGCCAAGGAGCCTAGATCGCATCAAAAATCTAAGCACATACTTCGGCGTTTTCACCTCATTCACGAGATTGTTGATAGAGGTGATGTTAAGATATGCAAAGTGCACACGGATTTAAATATTGCTGATCCATTGACAAAGCCTCTTCCACAGCCAAAGCATGAGGCACACATAAGAGCAATGGGTATTAGATACTTACATGATTGACTCTAGTGTGAGTGGGAGATAATTGTATAAAGTCTATGTTTATGAAATTTTGAATAAGGTGTTATTTGTTTCCTTGAATAATGATTGTATGCATTGATTGGCAAGTATGTGACTTGTTCGTGAAACTCTTTGTTTTATTTAATGTTATTCTAAAGATCCCTAGTCTTATGTCATTACGTGGGACAACAATGATTTATGGACTAGCACATGTATTGATTGATGATCATGTTTCACGGATCATGGATATAGGAATATCAAATCAATAATGTGGACACATGTTAGAGAACATGGTGTTGGATTGACCCACTCCGAGATGTTGCTGGGATTGTTATGTTAATATGTGCCATCAAGCGATCTCGAGTGGTATACCTACTGGATCCTTCGACCTGAAATCGCCATTGTTTCTCACTATGTGTAGTGGTGCGCTTTGGGGCAGCCAAACACTACTCCGTAACTGGGTAGCTATAAAAGTGGTCTTCAGGTGTATCATGAAACATGGAATGAGATGTGAGCGAATTAAGATGGAATTTGCCCCTCCTATATAACAGGAGAGACATCTCTGGGCCCCTCGATGTGGTTGGATTAGGGAAGTGCATGGCCATGCCAAGGTGATTAAAGAGTTAATCACAATGTGACTAAAGGGTTAGTCATGAGTTGTAATCCACCACAAGATCGAGTGAATGGTTGAGCTATCACAAGGGTGGCACGAATCTCGCCTTAAGTTCGACTGGTATCGTGTGGCAAAGGGATCCAAGTGTGAGTATATCAAGGTTTAGCCGATATGATCTTTATGTGTATTCGGGAGTCAATCTGCCCTGCTAGGTGCCACTATTGACTTATGGCTTGAAAAGGGTTTTCGGGTCATGGCTGTTCACACATGAACCTAACGGGTCACACACTTAAGGGGTTGGAATTGGAAAGCTTGCCTATATGATTGTCTCTAGTGCAAGTGGGAGATTGTTAGTGATGTGCCCAAGAGGTAATCATAAACAATTCGGTTTTATATGGCTAAATGGGATTAGGGTTCTAATGGGCCTACATCGTGGAAGCCCATTAGCATGCTCTATAAATATGAGGAGGCGGGGCTGCTGGTAGGCAGACTTGTGTACTGAAAACCCTAGTCGCCACCTCCCCTCGGCCGTATCCCGAAACCCTAGCCGGGCGCGCGGTGCTAGCACACCAGCGCACGGCGTTCCATCCCGGACGTGTGGACTTCGATAGAGGCGTTGCTGTGACTGCGGCGCTAAGCGGGACGATCACGAGGAGGAGTCGGTTGGACGGAGAACGTTCGACTACTACTGCTGCATCGACGCGCGCTTCGTTGAATCGGCTGCATCAACGATACTTCCGCTGCACTGCGCGTCTAGTGGTAACGATCTGTGATCTCTTACTTGCATGGCTTCCTGGTTTACGCGGTAGAAAATTTTATTCTGTGCTAGTGTAGCGTACGCGTGTTCCTTAATTACAAGCATGCAAATCAAACAACAACCGGCACAACACAAGCACATCACAATAATCCAGAAACTTCACAACAACCTAGACAAGAACTCCCGAAGATTCCCATCCACGTTCAGGTTGGCTATTGGCATTATTGTATAAACAAGACAGCTAGGAATAAATTCAGATACAAATAATCATACCAAAGAGCAATCGATGCATGCAGCACTCATTCCTTGATGAATCAAACGCTTATGTCTGGCACATGGTGCAGCTTCGTCTTCCAGTTGTCGCTCTCCCACTCTGACTTGAACTCGGCTGGCTGCCCCCACACCGTCAGCTTCTTGAGCGACGCAACACGCTCTAAACCTCTTGGCACCCCCGACATAGACGTCAGTGACACCAGGTACAACGCCTCCAGGCTACGAACCGCCGATGGCTCGATTGCGATGCTGAGCACCTGGTCCATGTCACCGAGGAAGAGAGTCTTCAGCTGAGGGAACCACCCTGCATAGAGAGTGTTGGACCAAAGTTGGCGACATAAGGGGGGTTGAATGTCGATACTTTAAACCTTGCCCCCAAATTGATTTCCTTTCCACTAGCTATGAGAAGCTATGTCAAGAAAATCAATTGCCAACTAAAAAGACACCCTGAATTTTCAGACAGCAGATTGAACTTCCTCTTTTTCTTGCCAAAACCAAGAGAATTAATGAGACACTTCTATTCTTTTTGGACAAGGGAAGCAAGAAAATAACTACAATAGCTAGATAGACCTAGTGACCAAGGAAATCCAACCCATGAGCAAACATTTCAGAATATGTGGCAAAACCTGAAAATTACAAAGACTGAGAGACCATGTGGAGGTGTCCCCATATTTGTGATGAGTTATTGACACTTGGTTTAGAAAGATTGAGTTTGATTTGAACGTTTCCTGCTAAGTCATAGCCTTAAAATTGTTCGGAATCGCTTTCTGTGCAAAGTCGTAGCTTTTGGCCGTGGTCGTAGGCTCGTTCGACCACTTTGGTCGTGGTCGGAAGCCTGCCGGGCAGGTTACGACCACGTTGTCGTCAATGGGGAGCCAGGCGAGTCATTTACGACCACACAGTCGAAGGTCGGAAGTCTCCCGACTCTTTTACGACCACGTTGGCCGTGGTCGAAGGCCAGTACGACCATGTTGGTTGTGGTCGAAGCAGGTTATGACCACGTTTAGCCGTGGTCTGTGGTTGAGAGTCGTGCTACGATCATGTTGTGGAGTCAGTGAGTTACAACCACGTTACCGCGAGAGGTACTCGGAGGTCGAGACTTCGACCACTGTGGTCGGTAGTCGGCAGAACTCAACTTCAACCACGTGGGAAGTCGAAGCGACTTCGACCACATTGTGAAGCGATCGTATGCGGTCGGCTGCGGGCGTAGGACAGTTGGCCGTGGTCGGATGCGCTCTCAAGCGCCCGGGTGTGGTCGGAAAGGGTCTCGACCACTGTAAAACTTGTTGTACGTGGTCGGAAGGTGTTTCAATCATGCGCTAAACAGTCGGAAGTCCCCGGGAAAGTTGAACGTGGTCGTAGACATCTAGTAACCGGTCGTATGACCTCCAGGATCGGTCGTTTCACCTGAGAATCGGTCGTATCAACTCCTGGGCTAGTCGTCTTGACCTGGAGAGCGGTCGTAGGTCATGTGCATGAATGTTTAAGTGTTTTTGACCGGTCGTAATGGGTGTACGACTTTGTGAAACATGCTTTGAGTTTTGTTTTTCTTATGCAAATGTTTATACACAATGTTTTGTGCGGTGCTATGAATGTATGCTTGTCTGTGATGGTTTGCAGGACTTGGAGACTAGTTGTGGTGAGGCATGGATGGTCGAGACTAAGCACGGGGGTGCTGAGGTCGTGAACGGGCGGGAGATGCCAAAGACGATGAGGTCTGTGAGGTGGTTGCAAGCGTGATCGGCAAGGCAGGAGGAAGCTTCCGGGAAGGCAGCGGAGTGGCATTTTGGAGAAATGCGGAAAGCTGCAAAGGGAAGCTGTGTCTCTGCAAAGCATCGGAGTTGTTGGCACTAACGGGCAAAGCAGTGGAGCCGTTGGGTTTAACGGGTAAAGAACTGGAAGCTCGTGGGTAAAGTGAGTTGAAAACCCGGTGTTAGGTGGGGGTTAACGGGTTCTCCCCCGGTAGCAGAAGACTATAAATAGAGAGGGTAGAGCTCGGATGCTCGATGAGGTTGTTCCTGAGTCACTCTGAACTTTTTTGTCTCTATTTGTGTGAGTTATCTCAGGGTAGAGCACGGTTGCTCTTGTACCTCCGATGGAGTGGCTGTAGAAACCTCCATGATCAATCATTCATCTCTCTTCCTCAAAGTTGATTTCTGTCGTTATGAGATGTTGTGATTGTTTTGTTTGCGATCTGTTTTGAGAGCTTGTTCTTCATGCTATCCTTTTCTCTCTTCTCTTCTGTGTGAGTCCGTATTTGCTTTGGTATGCTTCTTGTTGCTCAGAACTGAGAATTTGTCTCAAGGCCACTTGGCCAGTACATTCTCGAGAGCGAAGGTAGTCTCAGAGAAGTCTGCCTTGCCATGGTCTTGCACCTCAAAGTGCTCTGTTTTTGTGCTCGAGCGTATCTCTCTAGTCGACCATAGCAAAGACTTTGGATTTCCTTGATTGTTTCGCTTTCAGAGGTCTGTTTCTTTCAGTACCTCCAGTTTCAGGACCAAAAGACCAGAGAGTCTCAAGTTACTCGAAAATCTGGCAAACGAGTCCTTCTCTGTTCTTGTTTCGACCGCGCAGTATTCTCTGTTTAACTTCTTTTGTTGGCTCGGGCAAAGGTTTCGACCACATGGTATTCGACCACCAGTTGGCTTGCAACCACGTGTGTTCGACCTGAGAAGCCATTTCTTTTGATTGATTTGTTGTGTGGGTACTTGGGAAGTTTTTTGAAGGCACCATTCACCCCCCCCCCTCTGTTGCCATTTCGGTCCTACAATTGGTATCATAGCCGGTTAGCTCTAATCAATAGATCTTAACCGGTCTCAAGAGCCATGGCGACGGACAAGTACTCGACCAAGCCGCCCGTTTTCGATGGCATCGATTACCCCTTCTGGAAGAGCCGAATGGAGACATACATCCAGGCCCAAGGGTATGCCATCTGGCGGAAGGTCAAGGTACGGTTTTCTGTTCCTGCCGATGAGAACATCAATGCTGGGAACATGGCTGATGTTGAGGCGAATGCAAAGGCAAGGAACATCATCATCCAGGGTTTGAGTCGTAGCGAGTTTGACCGTATCTCTCATCTTTCGTCCGCCTTCGATATCTGGGAGACCCTCGATGCATACCATGATGGCACCACCCAGATTAAGACGGTGAGACAGGACCAGTTCAAGCGAGATTACAACAAGTTTGAAATGCTCGCTGGCGAGTCTCTTGATGAGTGCTTTGCACATTTCCACAAGATCTTGAGCAATCTCCGAGCCGTCGGTCTCACATACTCCGACTCGGACAACGCTCGTCAAATGCTTGCTGCACTCGACCTTCGTGTTTGGGAGATGAAGGTGACTACCATCAAGGACACCACCGACCTCTCGACTTTGACGCTTGACGCGCTATACTCGCGCCTCAAGACGCACGAGATTGACATTGTCTCTCGTAAGTCGAAGTCGCAGTCGATGGCTCTAGTCACCGATCCCAGTTCGGCTTCTGGTTTTTCCGCCGATTCGCTTTGTGGGTTCTCCCTAGCTGCTCTCTGTGACGTAACTGATGATCAGTTAGAGCAGCTAGAGGATGAACAGATGGCCCTCCTAGCTCAGAAGTTCTCCCATGCTTACAAGAGGAGAAGGGACAGAAAGAGAGGCGGACCAGTCAGTTGCTTCGAGTGTGGTGGCCCCAACCACATTCGGGCAAACTGCCCCAAGCTGGAGAAGGGCAAGAACGACTACGGCGGCTCGGACAAGAATGACTACACCGACAAGAACCGCAACAAGAAGACTCCAGCTCAGACGCCGGGCAAGAAGAAGTTCCGTGACTTCGGGAAGGCCAAGAAGCTGTTTCACCGCGTCCTCACCGCCTTCGACGACCTCAACCTCAGCGAGGTGGAGGGATGGAGCGACGATGACGGGACGGGTGACCAAGATCCCAAGAGCGGCGATGACTTCTCCGGCATGTGCTTCATGGCCCTCGAGGGCGAACTTAGCGACAGCGAGCTGTACTCCGACTCGGACGAGGTATGCCCCACCTACGACCAGCTCAATCATGCTTTTCTTAAGCTAGGTGGATTTCATGCTAGAGCTAGGGCTAGGTGTACTGAGTTAGAGAAGGAAGTAGACAGATTGTCACTAGAGATTATTGCTCTTACATCTGGTCCCTCTAGTGACGACTGTGATACATGCTCTGCCTTGCTGGGTGATATGGAGAAACTAAGGACCTCGCATGATAGTGTGTCCTCCGAGCTTGATAGTGTTAAGATGGAGAATGTTAGTCTGCTTGCTGAATTAGAGTTGAGTAGGATGGCTGTTACCCTACTTACTACTGATGAGACTACTTCTCCCACCTCATGTGAGGTTAAGGACATTGCTGCTAGAGGACCTTATACCATGCTCTTTGATCTGCCTGAGTCGTGTGAAAATTGCAATAATTTGAAGTTGAATCTAAAGAAGGCAGATCATAACATTTCTGAGTTGTATTCTTGGCTATGCGAGCCAGTTGCTTCATGTTCGAACCGTCCTAGATTAACAGCTGAACTTGAATCTGTTTCCAAGCAGTTTCAAGAAATGGTTGACCACAATAAGAAATTGGCTGATTATGCTTCTAAGGACCCTGTTAGCTCTCCATGCAAAAATTGTGATAAACTAAAAATTGACTTGATTGCATTGGAAGAAAAATGTGTGAAGCTAACTAAGGACTTATTAGAGAAGCCACAATCTTGTTGTGATGTGATTGCTAAGGAGGGGGAGAAGCCCCAGGGTAAGGTAGAGATGCCTAGCGACGTGAACCAACCTGCTAGCAGTAGGACTGTCCATTCTGAGTCGGCTGTGCGTGCACAAGCCATTCGTTCCTCTGCTGTTGGTTCTTCATCTGCTCCCTTACCTCCTGCTATTCCCTCTTCCCCTGCTCTTCTTGCACCTCTCTCTTTCGGGAGTGTCAGTACCTTATGAACACTCTCGAGAGATTTGTAGGAGGCAAGAAGAAACTTAATCTTATTCTAGACCAATCCAAGATTTGCAAATTCAATCAAGGTCTAGGATATGATTTTTATGAGTATATGAGGAAGCATCCACCTGCTATTCTCCGACCCATAGCAGGAGGTGTGATCGAGGTCGAGCCCAGATTTGATGAGGTTAAATTCAAATCAGCGGGCTTTGTCCAAGGGATTTCTGACAGCAAGGTGAGTCCACCTGCAGCTTCGGCCTCTCAGAAGGCGAAGCCTCCCCGTGCTACTTCTACCTCTCAGAAGGTGAAGTACCACTGCACCTTCTGTCAGAAGGATGAACACACAGTCGATCGATGCTTCAAGCGCGCTAGGATTGCGCGTAGAGACCGTGCGGAGGCACTTAGGCGTATTCAGGGCCAGCCCCAGATCCTGAGTGCACCTAAGACTAGCACGAGGTCCAGGTTTGCTTCTGACGGGTTTGAGCAGCATCGAGGACTTGGTTTTTCTGAGTCTTCTGGTTTTCGTCCTCGTGCTGCTCCGGGTCGTGACTTCCGCCGTCCTGAGGGTACATCTCGTTTCCCCCGTCGAGACAGCTATCCACGACGTGATCAGCATGTTGTTGGTGTCTTGACTCGCTCCTCCATAGCTGTCAAGCCCAACAACAGCTTTGGGTCTGCACGCAGACCTTCTGGCGTGTTGAGTGTCAGAGAGCGTAGGGTAGTTAGAGGTCAGTCGTGTGTGGCTACTTCTTCTACTCGACGTGTTATTCAGTATTGGGTGCCAAAATCACTCTTGATTTACCCCAGTACTGAGACTTTACTCTCTTGTTGACTCAGGTTCGCCGGGCTGGGAAGGAAGAGGTTTGGCTCGTAGACTCCGGGGGTTCTCGTCATATGACCGGAGACTCACGTTGGTTCTCTTCCCTAGCCCGCGCTCCAGGTGATGAGTCGATCACCTTCGGAGACGCTTCGTCTAGGCGCGTCATCGCCAAAGGTACAGTGTGCGTCAATGACTCATTTATTTTGAGAGATGTTGCCTTGGTTAGTAAGCTGCGATATAATTTACTTTCAGTTTCTCAGCTTACCGATGACGGTTACGAGGTGAGCTTCAAGAAAAACAATTGCAAAATTCTTGATTCTTCGGGTAGTCTGGTTTGCGGGATTTCTCGTTTTGGGAGGATCTTTTGTGCTGATTTTTCTAAGTCTTCTGGTGATCCTCTCAAGTGTTTAGTTGCTTCTGAGTCTCACGACCTCTCTTTCTAGCATAGGAGACTTGGTCATATCGGATTTGACCACTTGACCCGAGTTAGCGGCCACGATCTCATTCGTGGTCTGCCGAAACTCAAGAGGGTCAAAGATCTTGTTTGCGCTCCATGCCGGCATGTCAAGATGGTTGCCGCTTCTCATCCTCCGGTCACAGTTACTATGACTGATGCACCGGGACAGCTGCTCCACATGGACACTGTTGGACCAGCTCGAGTGCAGTCAGCAGGAGGGAAGTGGTATGTTCTTGTCGTGGTCGATGACTATTCGAGGTTCTCTTGGGTGTTTTTCTTAGCCTCGAAGGATGAGACGTTTACACATTTTCGAGGTCTTTTCAGTAGGTTTTCTGTTGAGCTCCCAGGTGCCTTACGAGCGATCCGCAGTGACAATGGCACGGAGTTCAAGAATTCTTACTTTGAGAGGTTCTGCGATGAGACAGGTGTAGAGCATCAGATCTCCTCTCCGCACATCCCCCAGCAAAATGGTGTGGTGGAGAGAAAGAACCGTACCTTGGTCGAGATGGCCAGGACGATGCTTGATGAATATTCTACACCGTGGAAGTTTTGGGCTGAGGCTATAGCCACCGCGTGCCATGTCTCAAATCGAGTTTTTCTTCGGGCACACTTGCACCGCACTTCTTATGAGTTGAGATACGGGCGAAAGCCCAGCGTCTCTCATTTTCGTGTGTTTGGTTGCAAGTGCTTTATTCTGAAGTCCGGGAACCTAGATAAGTTCGAGTCACATTCTTGTGATGGGATCTTTCTAGGTTACTCACCTTCTTCGCGGGCTTATAGGGTCTGGAACTGCGAGTTTAGCAAAATGGTAGAGACCTGTGAGGTGACCTTTGACGAGGCCAGTCCGGGGACTAGGCCAGGTATCTCAAGTTCTTTAGAGCAGTCCGAGACCATCTTTGTGGATGATGAGGACGATGGAGACGATGGTTGTTTACCTGATCCAGCTCCTCATCCTCACCTTGAGATGCCTTCTTCCACGGTACCTCAAGGTGATCAGCCCTTGCCTACTGCTTCCTCTGGAGCTAGTGGCTCTGTCTCTGCCTCTTCTGCACACGAGGTAGAGGCCACTTCTTCTCCTCATCCAGGACCTCCCCGACATATCCAGAAAAGGCATCCTTCAGAGCAGATTATTGGAGACCTTTTCGAGCGTGTTACCCGCTCAAAATCTGGCTTATCTCAATTCTGTCTCCATTCTGCTTTCATTGCCTCCTTTGAGCCCAAAGATGTTTCTCATGCTCTTTTCGATGAGTCTTGGGTTAATGCCATGCATGAGGAGTTAGAGAACTTCGAGAAGAACAAGGTTTGGTCGCTTGTCGAGCCCCCGCGAGGTCACAATATTATTGGGACTAAGTGGGTGTTCAAGAACAAGTAGAGCGAGGATGGAGTGGTTATTCGGAACAAGGCTAGACTGGTAGCTCAGGGGTTCTCCCAGGTTGAGGGTCTAGATTTCGAGGAGACCTTTGCCCCTGTAGCTAGACTTGAAGCCATTAGAATCCTGCTTGCCTTTGCAGCTTCTAAGGGCTTCAAGCTTTACCAGATGGACGTCAAGAGTGCCTTTCTCAATGGCTTTATTGAGGAAGAGGTCTACGTCCGACAGCCTCCTGGTTTCGAAAACCCCAAATACCCAAACCATGTCTTCAAGCTTTCCAAAGCTTTGTATGGACTTAAGCAAGCCCCTAGAGCTTGGTATGAGAGGCTTAAGTCCTACTTGTTAAGTCATGGTTTTGAGATGGGTAAAGTTGACAAGACCTTGTTCATCCGCCGGCATGGCTCTGACCTTCTGCTCGTCCAGATTTATGTAGATGATATCATCTTTGGCGGCTCTTCCCATACTCTAGTTTCACAGTTCTCGGATGTCATGAGCACCGAGTTTGAGATGAGTATGATGGGTGAGTTGACCTTCTTCCTTGGCTTCCAAATCAAGCAGACTCGGGAAGGTACATTCCTTCATCAGGGAAAGTACACTCGTGACCTCCTGAGACGCTTCGACATGAGTGATGGTAAGCCTGTGTCGACTCCCATGGCTTCTACAGCCTATCTTGACCCAGATGAGGATGGCGAGCCAGTTGATCAGAAGGAGTTTCGCAGCATGATTGGCTCCCTCTTGTACCTCACTGCCTCGAGACCAGACATACATTTTTCTGTGTGTCTGTGCGCTCGTTTTCAGGCTTCTCCTCGCGTTTCTCACCGCCAGGCGGTGAAGCGCATCTTTCGGTACCTACGAGCTACCATTGACTACGGTATCTGGTACTCTTCCTCATCCTGTCTTTCCTTGAGAGCCTTCTCGGATGTAGACTTCGCTGGCTGTAGGATAGATAGGAAGAGCACTTCTGGCACCGGCCAATTTATTGGCACTTCTCTTGTTTCCTGGTCTTCAAGGAAGCAGTCCGGTGTTGCACAGTCCACCGCAGAGGCCGAGTACGTTGCTGCAGCCAGTTGCTGTAGCCAAGTGCTCTGGATGGCTTCAACCCTGCGGGACTTTGGGTTAGCTATCGATAGTGTTCCACTCTTTTGTGATAACACTTCTGCGATTAACATTGCTAAGAACCCAGTGCAACACTCTCGGACCAAGCACATCGATATCCGTTATCACTTCCTTAGAGACCATGTAGAGAAGGGTGATCTAGTGCTCCAGTTTGTGGAGAGCGACCACCAGTTGGCTGATATCTTCACCAAGCCATTGAATAGCTCAAGGTTTTCAGCTCTACGGGGAGAGCTTGGGGTGGTTTGTCCTTATGGACTGTAGTGAGGGGGAGCTTTGGGCTTTACTGCTTTACTATTAATTAATGTCTTACTCCTTGCTGTTGCATTGCATTGTGAGTGCATTTGGGAGTAGTCCTCCTAGCATAGATTAGAGTGCTTCTCTTGTCTAGTTGCTTAGACTTCTTACTCTTATCTTGTGCTTCCAGGATGCTGCTTATTAGCTGTTTCTTATCTCACTAGGTTGAGCTCACTCACTGCTTGTAGGTTCTAGCGAGGGTTGGGCCACCCTCGGGTAGACAGGGTACGTGTTTGCTCTCTAGTGTGTGTTTGACGGTTAGCTGATAGTCCTGGAGTCATATGGGGTAGATGAGAGTCTGTCTGAGCCATAGCATCTTCTATATCTCATCTATGCTTTAAGGACTACCCGTTCGGATTTTCTTTGCCAGCTTCTCGTTTTTATTGCTTTGGTTCAGGGGGAGTTCATTTGGGAGCTTCTGGAGCTTAATATTGACATAACTCAACTTGAACTAAAAGTTGCATCTAATGTTGAGGGGGAGCTGGATTTTTTTTGTATTTTAGCATTTCTGCATTGTAATATAACTACATTGAGCCTTGATTATTATCCTGTTATGACATGTTTACAATGCTTTACACCTTGCCATGACTTGTGCCTATTTGCTAGATTTATCATGACTTCATATGTGTAGA
This sequence comes from Dendrocalamus latiflorus, assembly GCA_017311315.1. Lineage (NCBI taxonomy): Eukaryota > Viridiplantae > Streptophyta > Magnoliopsida > Poales > Poaceae > Dendrocalamus > Dendrocalamus latiflorus. The sequence continues at coordinate 20,613,048 of CM029678.1, forward strand.
CTAGCTTTTGCCATGATAAGTTACTTAAAATTGCTCAACTGAAATTAACACTTGTCATGCTAGAATTTGAATTTAGTCTATCTTTAGCTATCCTTGTATGATTCATGCCATGTCAAATAGGTTAAGCTGAGTCTTGAATCTAGGTTGAATCTTAGATTGAGCTATTTTAGTATCTTGATACATCATGAGTTAGCACAATCTGTTGAAAAGCAAAAGGATCTCTTCTTATGTGCGAAAAAACTGATTTCACCAATTCTTTCTCATGAGACGGCTTGCCATTGCACTAGGCATGAACTTAGGGGGAGTTTTGGATGACCTAGACTATCTTCTTAAGCTTCTCGCTTGGAGTAGTCGTATAAGGCTTGAGATCTAGCACATGACGATTTTTTTTTGGTTGGAAACAGCCATAAGCTTTAAAAGAAAATATGTCAAATGTGCAAAATTTGCTTAATCACCTAAAGATGAAAAGTGCTTAACCAAATGATAAACTCTTGAGCTTGTAGCACTCTAATTGACTTAACACTAGCTTCTTGTTTCCGCTTAGCTTATTGACATGGCCTGCATCATTCTTGGATATCTCTAGCTAGATTTTGCTTTTTGATGACTTGACATGCTCACAAAATGCACTACATTTCAGATCGTCATCTATGTGTTCTAGCTACGATATACATATCTTGTCATGATCTAGATAGCTTTTTATTGAGTTATGGCTTGGTGCACTTCATTATGGTCATTATGGATAATTCTCATGGCTCAAAATATTTAGAATAAACAAACTTCAGCCATTTTCATTCCATATCTTGTCATATTCTCTCCTTTGCATCTTTGATGTGTTTATTGCCAAAAGGGAGAGAATAGAGGAGAAAAAGTCTTTTGGGAACTCTTTATAGCTCTGGAGAACAATTTGCTCTTTCTGTTGCTGCTCTAGTGTTCTTTCTGTCGACATGGTCTTTAGCTTCATTCTTTTTCTTTTGGACCATGTTGGACTTTTCAAAAACAAACTCAACTTCATGGTTTTCTGTGTTTGTCAATATACTCATCAAGGGGGAGATTGAGAAACCATGTGGAGGTGTCCCCATGTTTGTGATGAGTTATTGACACTTGGTTTGGAAAGATTGAGTTTGATTTGAGCGTTTCCTGCTAAGTCGTAGCCTTAAAATTGTTCGGAATCGCTTTCTGTGCAAAGTCGTAGCTTCTGGCCGTGGTCGTAGGCTCGTTCGACCACTTTGGTCGTGGTCGGAAGCCTGCCGGGCAGGTTACGACCACGTTGTCGTCAATCGGGAGCCAGGCGAGTCATTTACGACCACACAGTCGAAGGTCGGAAGTCTCCCGACTCTTTTACGACCACGTTGGCCGTGGTCGAAGGCCAGTACGACCATGTTGGTTGTGGTCGAAGCAGGTTACGACCACGTTTAGCCGTGGTCTGTGGTTGAGAGTCGTGCTACGATCATGTTGTGGAGTCGGTGAGTTACGACCACGTTACCGCGAGAGGTACTCGGAGGTCGAGACTTCGACCACTGTGGTCGGTAGTCGGCAGAACTCGACTTCGACCACGTGGGAAGTCGAAGCGACTTCGACCACATTGTGAAGCGATCGTATGCTGTCGGCTGCGGGCGTAGGACAGTTGGCCGTGGTCGGATGCGCTCTCAAGCGCCCGGGTGTGGTCGGAAAGGGTCTCGACCACTGTAAAACTCGTTGTACGTGGTCGGAAGGTGTTTCGATCATGCGCTAAACGGTCGGAAGTCCCCGGGAAAGTTGAACGTGGTCGTAGACATCTAGTAACCGGTCGTATGACCTCCAGGATCGGTCGTTTCACCTGAGAATCGGTCGTATCAACTCCTGGGCTAGTCGTCTTGACCTGGAGAGCGGTCGTAGGTCATGTGCATGAATGTTTAAGTGTTTTTGACCGGTCGTAATGGGTGTACGACTTTGTGAAACATGCTTTGAGTTCTGTTTTTCTTATGCAAATGTTTATACACAATGTTTTGTGCGGTGCTATGAATGTATGCTTGTCTGTGATGGTTTGCAGGATTGGAGACTAGTTGTGGTGAGGCATGGATGGTCGAGACTAAGCACGGGGGTGCTGAGGTCGTAAGCGGCTGGGAGATGCCAAAGACGATGAGGTCTGTGAGGTGGTTGCAAGCGTGATCGGCAAGGCAGGAGGAAGCTTCCGGGAAGGCAGCAGAGTGGCATTTTGGAGAAATGCGGAAAGCTGCAAAGGGAAGTTGTGTCTCTGCAAAGCACCGGAGTTGTTGGCACTAACGGGCAAAGCAGTGGAGTCGTTGGGTTTAACGGGTAAAGCACTGGAAGCTCGTGGGTAAAGTGAGTTGAAAACCCGGTGTTAGGTGGGGGTTAACGGGTTCTCCCCCCAGTAGCAGAAGACTATAAATAGAGAGGGTAGAGCTCGGATGCTCGATGAGGTTGTTCCTGAGTCACTCTGAACTTTTTCGTCTCTATTTGTGTGAGTTATCTCAGGGTAGAGCACGGTTGCTCTTGTACCTCCGATGGAGTGGCTGTAGAAACCTCCATGATCAATCATTCATCTCTCTTCCTCAAAGTTGATTTCTGTCGTTATGAGATGTTGTGATTGTTTTGTTTGCGATCTGTTTTGAGAGCTTGTTCTTCATGCTATTCTTTTTCTCTCTTCTCTTCTGTGTGAGTCCGTATTTGCTTTGGTGTGCTTCTTGTTGCTCAGAACTGAGAATTTGTCTCAAGGCCACTTGGCCAGTACATTCTCGAGAGCAAAGGTAGTCTCAGAGAAGTCTGCCTTGCCATGGTCTTGCACCTCAAAGTGCTCTGTTTTTGTGCTCGAGCGTATCTCTCTAGTCGACCATAGCAAAGACTTTGGATTTCCTTGATTGTTTCGCTTCCAGAGGTCTGTTTCTTTCGGTACCTCCAGTTTCAGGCATTAATATGGCCTCTATGATCATCCATTTAATATTTTCTATTCAGTTATACTAATGGTACATCTCATAGATCATATCAGTTCGAACTTAACGGTGATCTTTCTTCAAAAAACAAACTTAAGTAATGGTGATACTTTCATGGTCTCCTGTTCTTCCAATCATATATAATATTACCGTCATTTTGCCATGGTCCCTTGTAACTTGTGCATTGTTTATATTGAGATATAAGCATGTTATAAAAAAATAAAATGAGGATAAATTTCGAACACACCATGGTAGTGACAATTTTAGTGAGTGGTATTCTATCTTTTTGGAAAAATATTATGAACAACACAGATGATAGAACACACACATCATTACATTCTCCAAATACCTCCTACAAGTAATGATAACTGTCAAACCGGCTAAGATTGATATAAAATAATGTTACAGTCAAAACAAAGCATTCAACCATCGAAGACTTACAGCGTTGTGTTTGTAAACAGGGAGGGGAATATGTTGGGTTGATCTCGGCTAACCAACCCCGAGATTTCAGGGAGGCGTGCCTCCACCTTGCACCTTGATCGGAGGCGGTTACCAACAGCTTGTGGTTGCGGTCCCGGTCACCTAGCGCCAAAATAAAAAGGGGTTTTCAGCAGGGCTTCAAGTACGAGTTGTTTTAGGCCCCAAAGGAACCCACACAGACACGATCTACTAACGGCGCTAAGGTGAACGAAGACCGAACCTTCTTCGTCTTCGTCCACGGTTTTCACCGCTACTGCATCACGGCATCAGCTTCACCTCTACACCGCCGACCTCTTCACTGCATCAACGAGCACCGACCCTCAAGGCATCTTCAATTTCGGGTAACTCACGCTTCCGCATTAATGTTAATGGTAGTGTTCATGATTTGGATCTAGAGTTAAGGTTTGCTGTTAATGCTTAGACTTAGATTAATTAACAGAATAAATTTGCTCACTGTTTAGCTAACTTTCCAAGATAGCATCTAAATATATATTTGCACTAGGTAATTCTTGTCTTGCCGACAGGTGATCCTAAATTATGTGACCACCATAATTTCAAGCATAAGTGCGCAAGCCAACTGGTGATCATAGAGGCCATATTAATAGCAAAATCCATAGAGCAGAACAGAGAAAACAGCACAGAGATAAGGAACTATTCCAGCTAATATCTAACCAAGATATATCTTAATTTGCACTAACTATGACTTGCGAGGTTTAGCGATACAACAAATCCATCAGTGATTAACAATCATGTGCAACTTTAAATGACAAGAAAATCACCAGATTAATTAAAATAACCAGTCTATGCGACTACTAATCTTGCTAGCTTGCAGCATGAGGAATCAAGGATGGATGAACCTGTGGCACGTCAATGGGGACAGGCATGACAGATGGAAAGCTTCAGTTGCGAAGAGGAGTGAGATGAATGATATATGCATACAGAAGATGAGAAGAGCTGAAAATATGTACCTATATGCATCCTTATTCCTTACTTTAAATCATTAATGTGTTGGGTCACATTCTTGAGAAAAAACAATTTGACCTACATATGACGACTTCACTACTACAGAAAAGATCATCACAGACGGTTCAAAAACGTCATCACAGACGGTTTTGTGAACCGTCTGAATTTATGGGTCAGTGATAATACGAGGTCATCACAGACGATTTTTGAACCGTCTTGGTGCAAATATCACAGACGATTTTAACTAAAAACCGTCTGTGATTATAACTATTACAGACGGTTTTTAGTTAAAAACCGTATGTGATATTCCCTTCTACTCCTAAACCTATTTCTGTTTATTGGCTAGCCTCAGGAAATGCTAGCCATGCCCTCTAAAACAAGCAGATCAACATGTACATGTATACATTCAATTCAGATCTCAATTCATTTCACAAACATAAAACATCCATTTTTATTAACATTAGAGCCTACTCGCCCCTGATACAATATCTCAAAACAGCAAGGAGGTTACACAATATCTCAAAACATCCATTACAATATCTCAAAACAATGAGCAGGTTACACAACAAGAACAGAGAAAAAACAAAGATCCTCTATGCCTTCTCGCCCCTGATGCAACGCATGAGCTGGATGTCTTGAGCGTTTGCACGGTTGGCACAAGCTAGTTGCTTCTGCGGTGTCTTGCCTCCCGTAGACTTGTGCGTCGTCTGCAAGGAGGAGGACAGCAAGGAGGAGGAGAACAGCAAGGAGGAAGAGAACAGCAAGGAGGAGGAGAACAGCAAGGAGGAGGACAACAAGGAAGAGGAGACCAACAAGGACGCTGGGTTTTGGTTATATTTATAGAGGAGGGAGAGGGAGGGAGAGGCGGGAGTTCGAAATTTTTGGCGCGGGAACGGAGAGGCGGAGCTACGATCTGTGGGGTGAGCATTGGTGGATTTCTATTGGCTATGATTGGGTTGAGAAGGATCGACGGGCCCAGCGGTCAGATTATCACATACGGTTCTATATATAGAACCGTCTGTGAATTAGAACACAAAATTTTATATACCGATGCAATATAAACAACTAGTCTCAAAAGATAAAATAGCAAAGTTCTATATGGCTTATATATACTCATTTGAAAGGTTTCAACGAGATCTACAACTTTTCAGTTGAAGCAAAATCCAAATTCCGAAAGGAAGACCAAGAAAAAGGGCAAAAATAAAAACCAAAAACTTGCGACGCAGGTTTAGGTCCAAAGATGGCCGAGTATAAGAACGTCGAAAACGGACACCATATGCAAAAGTTATGCCCGTTTTACTGAAGGTGTCTCAAAACTGAATCATACTCGGACTTAAGCGAGAAAATATGAAATTTTGAGGGATTGCAAAGCGGGAAACGTATCACAGACGATTTTTATTATAAAACCGTCTGTGATAATCTGGAATATCACAGATGGTTTTAATTATAAAAACCATCTGTGATATTCCAGATTATCACAGACGGTTTTATAATAAAAACCGTCTGTGATATTACAGATTATCACAGACGGTTTTATAATAAAAACCGTCTGGAATATCACAGACGGTTTTTATTATAAAACCGTCTGTGATATTCCAGTATCACAGACGGTTCAGCGGTAAGAACCGTCTGTGATACTCCTTTTTCCCGCCACAAATATCACAGACTGCCTCCAAATTAAAACCGTCTGTAATAGTGTACATCACAGACAGTTTTATAAAATCATCTGTGATTTAGCGTCTAGTATTAGGCTTTCTGTAGTAGTGCTTAATTTCTGTTTAGTTTACTAGTCCACTATGCCCTACTGATATTATCCTGTTCCTTTATGAAGCCATGTTTTAGTTTGAACTCAAGAATGACTTGCACTTTTATTGCCCGTACTGAAAATTGAAAGGTAACCTTCACACAAGTAGATATTTATGCTAATGATAACATCATCATATTAAAAAGTGCCTAGGGAAACCCCTTCCAAGATTGTTTAAGCGTCAATTTCTTATTGTTGTGCTGTGTTATGCAGTTCTTGTTTCCAAAGTTACTGTAAAAAAGCAGTTTTGATAATTCTAGCAATTTGTTTAGCAAATCAAATTAAAGTTGGACAAATTTTGTTATCCAATGGTTGCTTCTCTGGCATTCCAAGCATTTATTATGTTACTTGGAACGTGATAATATCTCTTTTTGCAACTTGGTTTAGCAAAAAGCAGCTAGTCAAACACCAAAATATCTAAAAGCGGTTTATACCAAAACCAAATTATCATGATGTACTGCATTGCCTACAGAGCCAAATAAAAGATATTAATTAGGTTGTTTTTGACACGCCAAACTGCGCCAAGACTTCTTCAGCGTGGGACGGCATAAAATGACATTGTACTAACGTATCCACTAGCTATTCCAATAATTATACAACACTTGCTGTTCTATACAACCCATAGGATAGCACGTCAACGGGAAAGGCACGACAAATGTATATAGTATCCACTTGCTGTATGAATGATATGTAAATACTGAAGAGTTGAAAATCTGTACCTATATTGCATCTTTATTCCTTAGATCTGTGCTCCAATATTGGGCTTTTAGCTTAAGCTTTTCGCACTGTTTGATACTATTTAAGGCTTATTTTGCATTGTAGCTGCTGTAAATATTTTCAGTATAATTAAATCTAAAAAATGAAAAAAGGTTACGACGACATATATGCATACAGAAGATGAGAAGATCTGAAAATCTGTACCTATATGCATCCTTATGCCTTAATTTAAATCATTAATGTCTTGGGTCGCATTCTTGAGAATAAAATTTTTTGACCTACATACGATCGACGACTTAATTTCTGTTTAGTTTACTAGCCCACTATGCACTACTGATATTATTCTGTTCTTCTATGAAGCCATATTTTAGTTTGAACGGAGTAGTCTGACAGTGCCACACCATCAGTCTAACTGTTAGCATGCCAGCGGTTAGACCGGCAGTCTAAAAACAAAACTAATAAAATGCAAGCCTTGCAAAATTTAAATATTCACTCTACAAACTTGAAAATGGTTTATCACAATATTATTCTAGACCTTCTCATATAGTCTTTCAATCTCACTCTTGATAAACTCATTGGCAATTTTTTTAAAAAAAATGCAATAGAGGTTATTTTAGAAGTAAAAGAAGGAATTTTGCAATTTTTTAAGGAAATAAGAGACGAATATAGATAACAGGACATCAGTAACATGGTCACACGAAGACAAAAATCACTATATAAGGTGAATTACAAACACAGGACAAGCAACACTGCCTTAAAACTCTAATCGACTCATCTAAACTTGCAACTACAAGGATACATTTATAGGAGTAGGAATAAGGGTGCCAACGTATTATGAGACGGAGGCTATGTTGGTTCAGCATGGGTCAATGCTCGTGTTCTTCTTGGATGGCACGGATTTAGATCAAAACACAACAATCTTCACCTTGAGTAAAATTCCCTTATGTAGCCGAAATGTTATTGGCCTCCTCCAAATGCATCATCAATATTTCTTTTGCTTCTAAGGTCCAAAGGAGTAATCTCTGTAAGACTTGATTAGTCTTCTCTAAAACTTCTTATGAAGCTAAATTGAGCAAACCACTAGCAAGTCTAAACATATAGCTTAACTATGCAGATGAACAACTCTGGGTCTTCGTCAATTCATATCCCTAACAAAAGTCTCAGTTTATTTAACTGCCCTCCTGATCACGGCAAAAAATAAATGTTCAATCATCAAAACAAAATAAGCCAAGAAATTGTTGGAAAATAGGTAGGCTACACTAGCACATAATAAAAATTTCTACCACATAAATCAGGAACCATATGAGTAAAAGATTACCACTACATGCGTAGTGCAGTTGAAGAAGAGTTAGAATAGTCTAGTCTATTATCATGCACGTTGATGTAGTGGAAGTACGTCGTCGATTGTCCAACGTATTGGCCATCAATCGCCTCCTCCAGCAGCCCCTCACATTCCTCACGTACGTTGCGGATCGTCATCGATCAGCGCAGCAACGACCACAACAACCCTTCTATAGTATCCACACGACCAAGGGTGGAACGTCGTACACCAATGTGCTAGCACTAGTGCGCACGGCAGAGCCTTTAGAAGAGGGTGGCTAGACTTTTGGTGGGTGGTGTAATCTACAACCAGAATCCCCACATCTCCCCATATGAAGAACCCTTTTAGTACACCCCTACACTAGAGGTCTATGAAGTTGTGAAGCCCATATGAACAGATCATATTCAAATATGTTTATTCCAGTCTATTAAATATGTAACCCTGTAAGTTTATGTGTACTTGGTCTCAATCCAGAAAGTGCTTTACAATTTACAAGTGATCGGTAATGGTCCCTAGCAGGATATAGCGACCCCGAACACATGTAAAGATCATATTGGACGAATCTGTATAGTGCTCATGTGCTTATCCCTTTGCAAGGCATGGGCCATTGCTGTCTTGAAGTCAGAGGGCAGGACGGCGTTGACTTCTCCCTCTTTGAAAACCTAGGTTTGACTAGAAACGAGGCTCTGGTACTACTTAGCTTTTTAGGAAATAAAAGACAAATCTAGAAAGCGTGCAACGTAAATTTAATATAGAAAACACTTACGGAAAAAACTACATGTGTGCAAAAGCGAAAATCAATATATAACAGGAATTACATCACATGCATAGGATGATCGATACTGCCCTAAAATTACATGCATGGCGTCGGATTGGACGGGAATTACTGTCCCATTTTCACCCCAACTAAACTATTAAATCTACCACCGGCCAGTTGGCAGTATTTTCCTTAATTCTGTTGTATCTAGCACAAATATTCTTTATGATCACCATTAATTTCAATAGCATGCCTTCTGCATTTTTATAAGATGGTATGCATGTCCAATTAGCTTGTTTTGATGGGTACAGTTGATAGATAATGCAGATATCAATGTGTGAGCGTCAGGATGAGTACCCATGCCGTGGCGTCTGGCGGAACAAGCCAGGTTCATACGAATGCAAATGCCCCAAGGGTTCCCACAGTGCTGATCCATTCAACGATCCTGCAACGCAAATTTTCCACTCGCAGCGCAGATTGCCGTAGGTATGTATATGTGTGCCTTGCATATCTTCGCTTGGCGCCCACTTGGCATATAGAATTATAGATCATAAATGTAAATTTTACAATGGGAAATGTGTATCGATGCACACACGGCCGTAAAATGGAAGTCACACGCAAATTATATATACAGTTAGATAGAGATAATTTTGACAGATTATATATAGCTACTTAGAGACAGAATTTTGATTTATTCAACTATATAGATGATGGCATTTTTATTCAATTTCTGCAGCTATTTCAATTTTCAACGCAGCATCAACAGTATTAAGATATTAAATAATTATATATGGTAACATTTTGTTTCAATTGCTATAACTATTTCAATTAGCATCACCATTTTGTGTCAATACCTATTTAATATTTAGCAACTCGTTCATTATTTAGCTGTCCTAGTAGATGAATACAACAGTAAAAAAATATATATACTAGCTAGGCTATGCCGAAGCTATAACTGGGAACATGATTTAGTGTTTTATCCGATTGGTTGCAGTGGAGAAGTATTAACATACCGGTTGATATACACTAATGATGTGACAAATTTAAGAGAGTTGCATAGAAAGAGAGTTCCATAGAAACTACATATCTTTAACCTCTTGCTATCCAGTGCAGAAGTTAAAATTTAAGATGATATTAAACAGCTTATTGCTGTACATGCACTGGGAAGCTTCAGAACTTAGCCTTTTTCTTTTTCAAAACTATAACCTACAAGCTACTGTTTTTAGATAACTAACCACCACCAAGAATTGTTCTCAGAGCACCCGCAACAGGTCTATATAGCAGCTATCTATAAGAGAGTCCATGTCATCAGCTGTCCTACGTGGAAGATATTAAATGAAGACAGAGAACGCAGCTCTCTACAGCCCTAGCGATAGTCGATAGCAAAAAAAAAAGAGGTACTATCGACGCGCAATCGACGTGCCATCGACGCAGCTGTCGTTAGGATCTGCTGTTCCTCCCGCGTCGCTCCACAGCTTCTCCCCCGTCCGGCGTGCCAAATCCCTAGCTCCCGCCCCTCCCGCGCGCCAAATCTCCTACCCCGCCGCCGCCCCTCCTCCCCTCGTCCACTTCCTCCCCCGCCGCCCCATCGTCCCCCCTCCTCTCCCCCCGTTCGCCTCCTCGCCTCCCCCCCCCCCCCCCGCCGCCACCCCCCGTCCCCTTCCTCTCCCCCACCAGCGCCCCTCCGCTCCCCCCCGTTCCCCTCTTCGCCTCCCCCCCCCCCCCCCGTCGCCCCCCTCTCCCGCCCCCCGTCCCCTTCCTCTCCCCCGCCGGCGCCCCTCCGCTCCCCCCGTTCCCCTCTTCGCCTCCCCCCCCCCGCCCCCCCCCCCTCCCGCCCCCCGTCCCCTTCCTCTCCCTCGCCGCCCCCCCCCCCCCCCCCGTCCCCCTCCTCGCCCCCCTCTCCCGCCCCCCGTTCCCTTCCTCTCCCCCGCCGCCGCCCCCCGTCCCCCTCCTCCCCCCCCCCCCCGCCCCTCCTCACGCCGCCCCTCCTCTCCCTCGCCGCCGCCCCTCCTCTCCCCCACCGCCGGCGCCTCTCCTCCCCCCGGCGCGGTGGGCCGCCGCGATGAAGCCTAACCTTCCCTTCCCACCGCCTAGTGAAGCCATGGTTCCGCCTCCAGGTAACACCAGTGATCAACTAGTAATTTTTCCATTGCAAAAGTGGTTATGTTACTAGTATTTTTTCCATTCTCTAGATATGACCTGCCTTGTTTCACATACCAATCATTCACAAAGTTCCATGCTACTTGTTTCATGCATCCAGAAGTGGTCTATAAGGATGCTGAATGTTGAAATCAAATCGAATAGTTTTAAGAACCAATCTCTCTCCAATCAAGATGAGTGATTTCTGCTTCTGAAAAATATCATGTTTAATAGATGATGGTCAACCACTATCTGGGCAAAATAACAGTATACTGAATTTTCAAATAATGATTTGTTGGAACCTTCTGGTGGATTTTTTGAGCTGTAGTTGGGTCCTTCCTATACATTGTCTCATATACATACTGTTGCAACTGTCTGCAAATGAGAAAAAAATGATTGTTCTAGTGGTAGGGAGACACATAATTCTACAGGGTGAGGAATTTTTACATCTACTGCTACAAGGGCAATAAGGAGCACTCCTACTAGACATGTCAACAGGAAACCAATAAGTGAGCCAAGAATTGACACAAACTAGCCTAGAGAGATCGAAAGGAAAGATCAAGGGCGCCAAAGAAACGGTGCCATGTCCCTGCCAGTAGCCAGCAGTGCAAATCAGATTATTGTAGCTTCATTATACATGCTGTTAATAGCATTGCATCTTTAGACTGAGATCAAGGATTTTGCCGAGATGATCAATGATATATACATGACAATAGAGCAACTCACGTAGGTCTAGATGAAACTAGTACTATTTGAATGTAATGATCTGGAGATCATGTTTACTTATCAATTTGTATTATGAGCTTCTTAAGTACTAGTATGCTTGGTTCTAGCTCTACTATAGTAGCACTTTTTGCCCTCGTATTGTGATGCTACTGTTATCTATTTCTAAGTTTATTATTTTGAAGTTGTGAAGTCTTGTTTCATGTGTTTATTTTCCTACAGCCACATGTATGGTTACAGTGATGATGTTCACGATGAATCATTGGCATTCAAATGTACATTCAAGCATTTAAAGTAGGTATAGACAGCTGTGTAGACATACCATTAAGATGGTTTACTATAGTTACAATCTATAGATGACATGGAGCTTGCTATAGAGAGTGATTGACTATTATTGTTGCGGTTGCTCTCATAAAAATAATCACCAGCACTAAGGATTGTCTCATAAAACAACCACAACTATATTTTTTCAAACATTTTTGTATTTGTTCGACATATTAGTCAGTAGAAAATTTAGTGATACTCTTTATATTTTTTGTTGTGTTATGTAGGTCCAATAGGTGGTCTTTTCATCATAGCAACTATGGTATTTGTCACGCTTCTTCACCAACAGAAAAGGAAGACCAAAGAATTTTGAGAAAAGAATGGCGGTCCCATATTGGAAAAGGTTAACAACATTATGCTATTCAAAAAGGATGATTTTAAGCCAATTTTAAAAACTAGCAATATTATTGGAAAAGGTGGCTTTGGTGAGGTTTACATGGGGCATCTTGGAGATAGTAATCAGCTCGTTGCAGTGAAGAAGCCCATTAGTGTTAATTTGGCACAAAAGGACCAATTTGCAAATGAAGTCATCATTCAATCTCGAGTCATTCACAGGAACATTGTCAAGCTCATAGGTTGTTGCCTAGAAGTTGATATCCCAATTTTGGTCTATGAGTTTGTGCCCAAAGTTAGCCTCGATGACATTCTCCACGGCAGCAGCAGGGTGCCTCTCGATTTGGATCTACGTCTGAATATTGCTGCAGTATCAGCGGACGGTCTAGCTTATATTCATACAAAAACAACTACTACAATCCTGCATGGTGATGTTAAACCAGCTAATATACTTTTAATGATGACTTCCTACCAAATATCTCTGATTTGAGTATATCGAGGTTGATTGCCCTGGATAATCAACACACGAAATCTGTCATTGGTGACATGAGTTATATGGATCCAGTATATCTGCAGACTATTAACCAGCAAGAGTGATGTCTATAGTTTTGGAGTTGTGCTCTTGGAGCTCATTACAAGGAAGAAGGCCTCATATTCTGACAACAACAGTTTAGTCAGGAATTTTCTTGATTCTTACACAAATGAGAAGACAGCGATTGAGCTAAATCGACAAGGAAATTGCAGTGAGAAAGATCTGGAGCTTCTTGATAGTCTGGCAGGAATGGAGCTCAAAGACTAGAGATGACAGATGTAGCAGAGCGTCTTGGCTACATGCTGAAAAGATCTCAGAGTAAATAGAATGATCATGTCATTTGCTGGCGAGTTGGTGCATGTTCCAATGTGAAAACGTGTGTGTGGAATAAGATAGGAAATGATCGTGGACTACATATATGTTCATGTTTCGTCAAACTTTTAATATCAAATCTCCTCAAGTAGAACTAGGGAGGTTTCCCTAGTGATCATGTACTATATATATTCTTATGTTTTCTTCTGCTCTTATGGCAAAATCTCCTCAAGTATAGTAGTAGTAGAGGAGGTTTCCCTTGGCTTAACACTACCACAAAAAGAGTCATTACAGACGGTTTAAAACCATCATCACAGACCGTTTCTAACCCATCTGAATTTATGTGTCTGTGATTACAGGTGGCTATCGCAAAGAGCTCTCAAACTGTCTGTGATAAGATACAACACAGACGATTTTTAGTTAAGAACCATATGTGATAATGTAATATCATAGACGGTTCTTGTTAAGAACCATCTGTGATAGTCTATTATCACAAACGGTTCTAGTTAAGAACCATATGTGATTGCATTCTAGCGTCCTCATAAATAGACCTCTTTCAGTTCATCAATATTCTCTAATTGCGCTACAAAACAGCGTAATCAGATAATACAGTTGAACCAAAGTAGACCTATTTATGAGAACAAGATTATCCTACAATAAAGTTTGGCGCCATATCTTCCTCCTACAATAAAACATGAATTTCAATAAAAGCCAAAACCCTAGTCATCCATCAATCATCATAAGAACTAAGACATCAACAATTAATGTTTATGCGTACGAGCATCAAGATTTACATGGCCGAAACCCTAGCCATCCAAAAATTTCAGATGAAGGAGAGGCGGCTGCAGTGTCACCATTGTGTCATGATGGTGACACTGCACAAGATACTCTTACAACACTTAGGACAAAAGTGTCTTGTGCGGTGAACCGTGGCATCACAACCAGAGGCGGTGAAGCTAACGGTGGTAGTTGACATCATCGAGGGGACAAGGCACTTCGGTTTGGGGGAGAAAGCAAGAAGGAGTGGATAAACTAGAAGCAGCAGCAAATAACCTCATCAGTGTTGGTTTTTAGAGTGAAATTGGGGAAAGGGGGATGGGGAGTAATAAGGGGTGAGAGATGGGAGGAGACCGGTGTCTTCCGTTCGATGCGGAGAGAATGGATGAGTGAGATCGAAATCCTGGGAGAGATGTCACATATCAATGATGTAATAGTATCACAGACGGTTCGGATTTAAAAGCATCTGTGATGTATGTTGACATCACAGATGGCTTTTAATCCGAATCGTCTGTGATAAGTAAAGACATCGTAGACAATTTTCATTTTGAACCATCTATGTAATATCACAGACGGTTCAGAATAAAAACCATTTATTATAAGTAGGTCATTACATACGATTCTTTCCATCGCAGTGAACTTAGATGGTCTATCTTGTGAAACCGTCTATGATAACTTTATCACTAATATTTTGTGTTGAATCATCTATGATAAGGCGTCCAGGCGTTCAGGATGACCTTTTTTGTAGTAGTGCGAATAAATGTTTTTGTATGTGTGTTTTGTTGTAAGTTGTAACTCCGCTGTCTTCCCCAACTCCTTTGGGCTCCTCTCCTCTGGGCTCTCCTCCCTCACTACATCTCTATGACAACCACAGAACTTGGGGTGGTGTTTGGCTTTGGTTTGGCCAAGCAAGAGAATGGGAGGTTGGCTCTTTGCTTGACTGGTTGGCTCTCGGTTGGGGAGGAAGTGAACTGAGAAAAAAGATAGGAGGAGAGGTTCTCTGTGGCGCTTATGTATTGGAGCATGGTCGTGAGATTCTATCTTGGCTTTATGCATTGACCAAGTTGCCCCTCCCTTACCTCTATCTTAGTCTCGGTTAACTGTGGGCTAGGTAAAAATTTGTGGACCCTTGGTCCATAGGGGGTTCTTGGCAGTGTGCATGTGGGGTTTTTCTATGTTGAAGGTAAGTCGGTAAAACATGGGCATTGGATTTTTTCTGTTGCCGAATGACGATGCCAATATAAGCGAGAGTCATTGATCGGCTCCAGACGGTCTGGGAACCTCTGTGAGCACTAATTTATTCGGTATTTCTAAAGCCGAAGGGTTCTAACGGTAAAACTCTTTAATTTTATTTTCTTTTATTCTCCTTTAGATTGGAATTGTTTTCCTTTCCACGCTTTTTTTTTTCTTTTGTGTTCTACTAGTATTACACTGACAACTGAACAAACCTTAGTATTACGGGGTAACTTTTTTTAGAAAAAATGGACTAGCCTCATCATATGGCACACACATGACCACCCATATCAAGAGTATGTGAAAGAAAAAGGCATAATATTTAGCACAATTGGTAGCTGATATTGCAGTACATACTGTTGGCATGTTTAGAATTAATTTACTATCATAGTTAGCACCAGACTTACGGAAACCAGTACATAACTTGAAGAGGAAATTGAAAAGGAAGACCTGGGTAGGTCAAACCATATAGTGGCGGACGTAGAATTAAAACTAACGGGGTCATCATACTTATCACCATTTGTGTATAGTGTCTGGGCATACCTATACAAATGTGGGCTCTACTAAGGTAAAATAAAATCGGGCTTGGTGTCCTGAGCACCCGAAAGCACCACATGGATCTGCCCCTGAAACCAAATATACAAGGAGACCTTTCTCTTTCACTCATGATTACTCAACAAAGTAAGACAGACTTTTGCATAGAATATAAGGAAAAAGGAACATGTATTGTGTACTATCACAGCTAGCATCAGCCTTACAGAACTGAACCAGCAAGTTGACGTGGAAAATAGAAAAGAAAGACAACAGCAGCAACTGATTAACTCATTAATTGTTCTATATGAGTAAATGAAAACGACGTCTAAACCACAAGACGTAGTAAGCTATAGACATAATTAGAGCTACAACTCAGCTATTTAAACGCAGGGAGGGTGCTTGATCACCAGCAAATCAAGTGAGACATCCAGAGCAACGTAGTAAAATGTCAATCTTACTTCTATTTCTGTTGCTAGTTGGAACAGTTACTGCAGATGCTTCCAGCGCTGCTGAGGGCGCCACCGGCTGCCCGGACAGCTGCGGCGGTATGGCCATCCGCTACCCGTTCGGCATCGGCGCCGGCTGCTACCGCAAGGGCTTCGAGATAATCTGCGACGGCGGCGCGCCGGTTCTCGCTGGCACCTCGAAGCCCATCCCGGTCAGCCAACTTTCCATCAAGATGGCGGAGGCCCGAGTGATGCTACCAGTCGGGTGGGAGTGCTACAACTCCTCCGACATGGTGTACGCCTGGAGCGACGGCGACGTGCAGTTCAACAAGGACGGCGTGTACCGCATCTCCAACACCCACAACCACCTCGTCGTCCTCGGCTGCAACACCCTGGGCTACATCCAGAGCCAGCGGAGCGAGGGCAACGACTACTACTACGGCTCCTACACCGGCTGCATGTGCTTCTGCAACAACTCCGGGAGCGCGGTGAGCGGCGCCTGCTCCGGCGTCGGCTGCTGCCACGTCGACATCCCGCCGGGCTTCGCTGACAACACGGTGACCTTCGCGACCTACAAACACAAGAACAGGCTGGACTTCAGCCCCTGCGACTACGCCTTCCTGGTGGAGAAGGAGAACTACACCTTCCACACCACCGACCTCAGGATGGACGTGAACCGGACGATGCCGGTTTGGCTGGACTGGGCCATCCGCGACAACCTCACGTGCGACGAGGCGAGGAAGAAGAAGGCGCAGGGGTACGCGTACGCCTGCGTGAGCTCCAACAGCGACTGCCGCGACTCTAGCAATGGACCTGGATACGTGTGCAACTGCAGCATGGGCTACGAGGGCAACCCTTACGTCACCAATGGTTGTACCGGTAAGTACGTGCGTCCTGCTACGTGCATGCGCGATTTTTTTAGGAAAATAACATACGAATCTTGACAACAGGAGGCATCAATAACATGTAGAACTCTTGAGGAAAAAAATCACTAGCTCACGAAGATAAAAATCACTATATAAGAAGAATTATAAGCATGGGACAATCAACACTACCCTAAAACTCTAATCAACTTATCTAAATGTTGCAACTATAGGGGTATATTTATAGGAGTAGGAATAAGAGTCCCAAAGTAACATGAGATGGAGGCTATGTCGGTTCAGCTCAGGTTGGTGCATGTGGTCGTGCAGACACGCGCCCCCTCCTGGCATGGGTCAATGCTCGTGTTCGTCCTGGATGGTGTGGATTTAGACCAAAACACAGCAATCTCCATCTTGAACAAAATTTCTTCATGTACTGAAATATCATTGACCTCCTCCAAATTCATCATCAATAACTCTTGTGCTTCTAAAGTCCAACCAACTAAACTTAGTAAGACTTGATCAATCTTCTCCAAACGCTTCTTATGAAGTTAAATTGAGCAAACCACTAACAAGTCTAAACACATATCTTAACTATGCAGATGAACAACCACTACTACAAAAAGGATCATTCTAGACACCTTATCACAGATGGCTCAATAAAAACCATCAGTGATAAAGTTACCACAGATAGTTTTACAAGATGAACCATTTAAGTTCACCGCAATGAAAAGAACTTCTGTGATAACCTACTTTAGACGGTTTTTATTCTGAACCGTCTGTGATGTCTATACTTATCACAGATAATTTTTGTTACAAATCATCTGTGATGTATCACCAACGGTTTGGAACAAAAACCATCTGTGATGATCTACTTATCACAGACAGTTCTTTATCTAGAATTTTCTATGATAATATTTCAACTTACCCGCTCTCGATGAATTCGAATTTTGAACTCATCTCGCTAGATTTGCTCTTTAAATAGAAGGCTTGACTGTTCTTCTCCTCATCTCCTCTTCTCTCTTCTCACTCCTCCACTCCTCTCCTCGCCTTATCTTCTCCTCATCTCCACTTCTCACTTCTCCTCTACCACTTCTCCTCGCCATGTTTTCTCTTAAAAATAGAAGGTTCTGTCAGCTCTTCTTCTCCTCTTCTCTGTTCTCACTTCTTCCCCTTTTCTTCAATCCCATCCATCCAATTTTGCTATAATTTGGATGCCCAAAAAATTTTTGAGTATCCAAGCCACGATAAAAATGCACACTTAGCCAAATTTTGGACATCCAAGGTATGGTAAAATTACCCACTTTTTTAGCTCTTGTGCAACTATCACAGATAGTTTTTACCAAGATCCGTCTGTGATAACTGACTATTATAGATGGTTCTAGTTTTGAACTGTCTGTGATAACGGATAATCACAGACGGTTTTAGTTTTGAACCGTCTATGATACGGTTTTCATAGATGGTTCAAAAATCGTTTGTGAATAACCCCTATTATCACTGACCTATGAAGTCAGACGATTCAACGAATTGTCTGTGATGACGGTTCCAAACTGTCTGTGATGAACTTTTATGTGGTAGTAAACTCTGGATCTTCGTCAATTCATAACTTTAACAAAAGTCTAAGTCTGTCCAATAGACCTCCTGATCAAAACTGAAAACAAATGTTTAATCATCAAAACCAAACGAGTAAGAGATCAGGCAATAAAATTTATATGCAATAAAATTGTTGGAAAATGGGTAGGCTACATTTGTATGCAATAAAATTTAATACCACATAAACCAGAAAACTAAACGAGTAAGAGATCATAGATTATTATCACCAGATGGGCATGACAGTAGAAGAAGAGTTGGAGTAGCCCAATCCAACGTCGTGTGCATTGATGTAGTAGAAGTAGTCTACCATCCAATATCCTTAGCCGTCAATTGTCTTCTCAAGTAGCCCCTTGCATTCCTCACGTACGTTGTGGATCATCTTCGATCAACACAACAACACCTCTACAATATCCACATATCTAAGGATGAAACGCTATACACCGGTGTATTAGCACTAGTGCGCACGGTAGGGCCTTTGGAAGGACGTGGCTAGGGTTTTGGTGGGTGGTGCGATCTACAACAAGAATCCCCATGCCTCTCCTTATAAAGAGCCCCTTTAGTAGAACCTTACACTAGGGGCCCATTAAGGTGCAAAGCCCACATGATCAGATCATATCTGAATAGGTTTATTCCAGCCTATTAAGTGTACGACACTGTAGGTTCATCCGTACTCGACTGCGATCCAGAAACCCCTTTCCAATCCAGAAGTTGGTAGCGATCCCTAGCAGGACATAGTGACCCCTGACACATGTAAAGATCATACCGGACGAACCTATATAGTGCTCATGCGCTTATCCCTTTGCCTCATGATAACAGATCGAACTCAAGACGAGATGCATACCATCCTATGATAGCTCGATCCTTTACTTGATCTTGTAGTGGATTACTTAATTATACTTGACCTCTCAAACAAAATCAGCTTGGCCATGTACTTTCCAAATCCAACCACATCGATTGGCCCAGAGGTATCTCTCTCGTCTTGATCGCTCACATTCCTCCACATGGTTCATAGTAAACATGAAAAATTACCTTTATGACTACCCATTTACGGAGTAGCATTTAGCAACCCCTAAGTAAACTATTACACTTGTAGGAAACTCTGATGATCTCAGATCTAAGGATACCATATACATTATGTATGAGACTAATGGATGATATTTAAGAATACAACAATTATCACAGTGTCTCAAGGTGGATCAATCCAACACTATGTTCTCTAATATATATCCATATTATTGATTTGATATCCCAGCATATCTATGATGTTTAAAATATGATCATCAATCAATACAAATGTTGATCGATAAATCATAAATGTCCCATATAATGACATAAGATCAGGGATGTTAGAATACCATAAACACAAATAGAGAGTTTCATAAATAAGTCACATTCTTGCCAATCAATATAAATGATAGTTCATTCAAGGGATAAAATAATATATTATTCAAAAGTTCTTAAAGATAGAAGTGATACAATCATCGTTACGATTAGCTCTAGGGCATATCAGTAACAAGCATCACATGTGGCGTTGGATAAATGCAGTGAAGAACTCATCTCACAGACTTCTAGCATGCTCCACCTGGAATATATAGCTCGGTAAAAAGACGCCTATTGAAGAGGAATTTGCACATGTAGCTATGTCAGACCCGAATTTTTCAATTCGGAATCTACTGTGTTAATTGCATTATTCCCTGGATCAGTAGATAATGCACACAGGAACATTGCTGAATCATTTCATACATCGCATAATGATATTACAGAGTCTGAAATACACCACGTCGGGTGAATGTTTACAAAAGGGGCCGCTTTGGCCAAATGACATTATTACAAACACACAGCGGAATCGAAAGCAAAAGTAAGACCCACAATCCACAGGCAAGCGACTGGAAGGGTAATGTGTGCATTATATGTCGCCAGATGACCAGCAACATACGTGCACACAAAGCCTAAAGTCCACTTGTCTATGCTAAAACATCGTAGCCTACGCCTTAGTTCCTTTCGTTGTCCTTCTCCTCCGTAGCAGGAGCATCTTCATAGGCATAATGGTCCTGTGTCCCTGTACCTGAATTTTTGTCGCAAAGACGAGCGTGAGCACTCCGACCCCGTGCTCCGCGAGCCAACACACCTAATGCAATATCTAATATGTATGGCTAAATAAAGGAATGGCTCGGGTTCTTTTATTTGCAGGAGAGCTTTTGAATACAATTATATAAAAATTTCCTAAGACTTAGCATTTTTAGAAATGACTGAGTTTTTAAAGAAATACTCATGTATATCAGTGTTACAGAATCCATCCACCATTACATGGCTTCCGCACCATATATTTTCTTTCAGCGTTATAGCCGCTTAACTTACCACTGGGACGACACCCAGGACAATTCCAAAACCAGGGCCTTTCCACTGCCCTCCACTTTTCCATCCCACCCACAAAACATTTTGAAATAGAACTATATCTGGTTAAGTTCCCATGTCCGCCCTTGACCGTGGGCACGGCTATTCGAATAGTTTTGACTCTGCAGAGTTTGTACACTTTCACCACAAGAGACAATCAACTCGTTACCCCACACGATTCCTTAGTCGTGTGGTTGAGCAGACCGTCACAATAACCGTTCAAAGTACCTCGCCCCTTCCATCATTTCACCCTATGGGGCGCTCCCACTTGCGGTGGGTCCCATACGTTGTGCGGGATGTTCTCCTTCTGAACGTCTAGCAGCTGGCTACTCCCCTGCTAGCCCGCCACAGCAGAACTTCACTCTCTACGAGTGTCCCATTCAAGCCGTCACACAGACCGCCACTTGCACTACTCCAACACCCACTCCTGGAAGGATGACTTTCAGGGTCCGGCACATCTACTAAGCCAAGCTATACTTTACAGACTTGTGGTTGTACTGTTGTACACGGGTTGACATGACAAGATTCGGTCCTTATTGGTATCCGGGCGGTCTACCACTAACCCACTTTGTGCTTCCACTGCACCACACTTTCACACCCTCGAACTCATCCGCCCAGATATTTAAGCATTTTTTTGGGGTTTTTGGGGACATAAAGTAATCATACCAACGTATACCAGTCATTCCCGTCATGACTGCCCGAACAAATTTTCTCATGAATAAGTGTGATGCTCGGGACAATTTCTTGCCCCGGATTCCTAATCAATGCTAAGCATGGCATATAATTAAGGACTTATTTTCGAAATGTTACTACTATATTTTTGCTAGGGCGACAAGGTTCACATATCCAAATATTTCAACGGATTATTATTAGCAGCATTAAATTAGGTGTATAACTACCATTTCTGGAAATGAACATATTTTACCACCCAACATATCAGCATGCATGTTGATAATTTAAAAGAAATTAACTTTGCAAAACCATGGGTTCAACATGATCAAAAAGTGTTGACTCGCCTTGGTCACAGTGGGCGTCTTCTGGGTTGTCTGAAGCTTCTAGCGTTGCTGCCTCTGCCTCCTCCTCTTGTGCCTCGTAAGCTATTTTTAACGTGCGCGAAAATTTGGATAAAAAGGCAATCAATAAACCAATAAATATTCACCAAAAGACCCAAATAAATTCAATACAAATTTTCTAGTTTTATTTGTTTTGGTGCTATGGTAATCCCATTTTAAATAGCTACGTTTAATCCTACTCATTTTAATATGCTGCATTTTTTTATTAGATTTGGATGTCATGACCTATGTTATTGATAATATCTTGTAGCCTATCTTGCTAGTGATTGATTTCTATACCCTTCAATTGAGGGGTCATTATTTCAGGTGACATTCTCTTTTAGTCACACTATTACTAAATCCTCTCTTTTGACAAGAAGCTAGAACAACTATTCATGCCACATCTATATCCAAGTGCTACCTTCTAACACATGATATATATATCCATACTCAAGAGTCCCTAAATATCCTTAGTTGTAATCTGTAGGGATTAATGCACAAGGTTAATATACAAGGTGCTTGCTATTACATGTGCCATTTTAATTTACATTCAATTATTCATTCTATTTATTGGCTAAAGATTTAAACAAAGTTATTTATTATATATGCTCATATGTGCACACATGGATAAATGTATATCTATAATTATACATGACATTTTATGGCACAAGCTTTCTATCTATCCTTGCCACAGGTAACATATATCCTCACGGTCGGCTGGGGGTCACTGGCGCACAGTAAAAACGGCAAAAAAATTAAATACCAAAAATCCCAACCGCGCGGCGGAGCAGGCTCGAACGCGCGCCGCCTGGATGTATTCTAATGCCGACGCTGCTAGCCAGGAGACCCTCTCAGTTGTTGCTTACTTATACAGGCGATTATTACCTCTTCAGGTATGCAGTAGTAGCGGCCGGGGCAGACGAGTTTGGAACCGAGGATGGGCGGCGGTGCAGTCGGCGGCGGGCGACCGGAGGGTTGCGGGTGACGGCCGAAATGGAATGTCCTGACGCCAGGGATCCCGATGGTGGAGTCGGCGGCGGGCGGGGATCACCGGAGTAGGGCCGGCGGCGTGCGAGGGCGGCAGTCCAGGGAGGAGTTCCGACGCCGGCGAGCTACAGGGCCGGGGAAGCTTGGCCGACCTCTTGGTTGACTTCACGACATCACGGAGAGGGTGGAGATGCTAGGAATCGAAAAATGGTGGTGCGGTTAGGGAGATGGCTCGGCGGCCGGGCTTGGGGAAGAGAGGGGATTCCGGCGAGGAGAAGGGAAGGGAGTCCGATTGCTCTGGAGGGGAGTGGAAGGGAAGTGCGGGAAAGGGGTTGGTGAACTCAGCGACCTTTGTAGTTGCACGGTTGGGGCTGGCACCGGGGAACTCGCCTGCACAGTCCCATCGGCAAGCGGCGGGGGCAGCGGAGGTGCAGAGCAGGGGCATGATGCCTCTGTGCCGCTCGAGGGAGGGCAGGGAGCTCGAACCATCCGCCTGGAGGGACGGCTCAGGCAGCACGGGGAGGAAAACGAGAACTGGCGGCAGCGCGGGGGAAGAAAAAGAGGGAACGGAGCAGGGCGGGGAAGAAAAAGAGAGAACGGAGCAGGGCCATGGCGCGGCGAGCCAATGAGCAGAGGCAACGTTTGCCCGACGTTCCGAGGTGGGGCGGAGGAAAGGAGGCGCGGAGAGAGGGGACGACGTGGAGGCAGCTCGGCCGCGCAAGGAAGGGAAAAGAACGGGGAAGGAAACCAGCGCTGGGGGGGGGGCGCTCGGGCAAAAGAGGTGGGAGGCGGCCGCGCTGAAGAACGGGGAGAGCGGGGAGTTGGGCTGGGCCGTTGGTCTGGTCTGACTCCCCCCTCCCTATTTTTATTTTATATTTTTTTATACTATCAACACCCATGCATGGATGTATACACATATACTTAGGAATATATTTGATGGTAAATATACTTCCTTTTATTCCCTCTTTACTGGTTTATTCGTTGGGTACATTCATGAATTTATTATTTATACTTATTCATAATTGTTGACCTTCTTAATTATTTGTTCCTTGCTGTTCATACCCTTATGTTTATGGCCGATATTCTATGCTTAATTACAATTCTCTTCTTACATCTTATGGATCATCTTTTCAGATTCTTATTTTGGATTTTCAAATCTCTAATATTCAAACATATATATATATATATATATATATATATATATATATATATATATATATATATATATATATATATATATATATATATATATATATATATATATATGTCTTTTTAGACCCTTTTAACTCTGAAATCCTTTTGCCCAATTTTTAGGAAAACCTTTTAACTCCAAATGCAAATGGAAATATATTGCAACATTAATTCAAAAGCTTTACATAATCCTGATTTAATTCCCAGGATGTTACAAGCTATCACGTACATTGAACTATCAATTGCATGCAAAAGTAACTAAGATCCATGATATGGTCAAAAACTATCCATGTAAAACAACTATCCGGAGGAAAAGAACTCTCAACATGCCATCAATGAAGTAGAAAGAAAACTCTGCACTAGGCCTCTCATAATGAGAAAACTCTGCACTAGGGCTCTCATAATGTGCTATGACAACTAGAATATACTACACCAACAATACCAATCATTGTAGTTTCTATATAGATATATGCAGAAATAAACTTATTGTTGCACTTAATCCTTTATCTTGAACCTAAATTGAAGAAAGACCTTCACTTCCAATTAGCTAAACTTCAGAAAGTATCAAACTAGCTTCCATCATGTTGTCATCAAAACTTTGGAAATTTATGTTGTCGAAATTGTCACAACGATTAGCTTATCAAAATTGCAACATATCTAAAAGGTGAATCGAACACCAAATAGTCGTCTGATCAACTAACCCAAACATGCATGAACTGCACAAATTAACTCAATAGCAGTAGCCAAACCGAATATCTTGGATGTACCCCAATATATATCTCCAATGCAAAATTGCTCAAACCAAAACTAGGGTGGTGCTCAGTTGGACTTATTTTTTGTGGCTTATGGCTGAATTTTCACTGTAGATAGCTGAAATTACACTGTAACTGATAGTGGCTTATTTGGCATAATTAAATTTTAAAAAATTTATAAACGGACAAATGGGTTAGCCCAGCACGTATAATGCAAACAAATACGGGGAAAAAGAATCGGCAAAAAAGCTCAAAAATCCAAAAAGTTAGAAAAAGACAAAATTTAGAAATAGTGAAAAATAACCCGAAAGCCAGAAGTCCAAGCTCAAATGAGCGAGACCCAATAAAGCAGACTTACTTGGCCAGAAATTAGATATAATAAAGCACATACTTGATTGTAAAGATGCTTCAGAAGAGAATACCTACTTGAATTTTTCGATAATACTAGTCATCTTCTCGTGCGTTGCAACGAAATTTATTAGATACATAGAGAATTATGCTATAAAAGATGGTTACTTTGATCATTTGAAAAGTGAAGAGTAGTGAGAAGTTGAGAATAAGACGGTTGAAGAAGAATGGATCTATAACTACCAACTTATTCTTTTATAATAGTAATGATAAACTTGCTCGAAGACTGGCAACAATCGTGGGTGACTCCTGAGCACATGTCATGTGCACCTTGCAAAGCAAACCAAATTGCACTTATACGCCAAAAATAATTTGGTGATGGATGTCTACAACTTTCCACCTCGGACTCCACATGTGTGGCCCAATAATTGCCATGAAGGACCTGGCCACAATAACCGAAGAAGGCCACGAAACATCGTAGAAATCGCCGGTAGTTAACTCCAGCAATATTTTTAACTCCATCTTCAACGGAAGCAATAATAATAAAAAAACAAAGCTCATTACATAGTCTCTTGATGGTAGGCAACAATCGATGGAGGCGGGAGATCGGTTCTTGTTATTGCAGCAGTAGCAGCACTTGGGCAGGCGCATAGCTTCGCCTGGGATCGGTGCCAATTCGGAGTCAGGGCGAGGTGCGGGTTGGTGCCGAGATGAAATCGAGGCTACTGGAAGTCACCAAGTCAGATTCTCGACGTGGACCAGTGCCTGGGCAAGTCACCAGTATATAAGAGGAATTACACGCACGGGATGATCGACACTGCCCTAAAACTCTAATCGACTTATCTGAACCGTGTGACAAGGGGTAGGAATAAAGTCCAAAAACAACACAAAAGAGAGGCTATGCCAGTGTGGTGCGCGCTTATACCCATATTCGCGTGGACCGGCGCCCCTCTTAGCTTCAGCCGGCGGACCGATACGACACGAATTCGGATCGAAAACCAATGTTTTTGTCAGGCGACTGGTAAAAATATGTATGCTACTTGTCAATATTGAGGTAGTTTGGTTGATATTCCCCTTTGTTTTTCCTTGGAAAGGGTATCGTTGTTTAACATGATCTTCATGGACTCAAACCGTTGACTTTAGCTACAGGACGCTGAGTGCTGCACCAGCTAGATAGATTAGTAGGTGTGAAAACGGGTGGAATACGGGCGTGTATTGATCTAATCATATCCTAACCCATGTTTTAAGGGAAGAGTGTCTCCATGCGCGGCGTCGGATTGGACGGGAATTACCGTCCCATTTTCTACCCTACTAAGCTATCAAATCTACCACAATTGGCAGTATTTTCCTTCTGTTGTGTCTAGCACGAATATTCTTTATGATTACCATTAATTTCAATAGCATGCCTTCCGCATTTTTATAAGATGGTATGCATGTCCAATTAGCTTGTTTTGATGGGTACAGTTGATAAATAATGCAGACATCAATGAGTGTGAGCGTCAGGACGAGTACCCTTGTAATGGCGTCTGCCGGAACAAGCCAGGTTCATACGAATGCAAATGCCCCAAGGGTTCCCACAGTGCTGATCCATTCAAAGATCCCTGCAACCCAAATTTTCCACTCGCAGCGCAGATTGCCGTAGGTATGTATATATGTGCCTTGCATATCTTCGCTTGGCGCTCACTTAATTGGCATATAGAATTATAGATCATAAATGTAATTAAGTTTTACAATGGGAAGAGTGTCTCCATGCACACGGCAGTAAAATGGAAATCACACGCAAATTATAAGTATAGTTAGATAGAGAAATAATTTTGACAGATTATATGTAGTTTCTTAGAATTTTGATTTATTCAACTATATAGATGATGACATCTTTATTCAATTCCTGCAGCTATTTCAATTTTCAACCCAGCATCAACAATATTAAGATATTAAATAATTATATATGGTGATATTTTGTTTCAATTACTATAACTATTTCAATTAGCATCATCATTTTGTGTCAATACCTATCTAATATTTAGCAACTCGTTCATAATTTAGCTGTCCTAGTAGATGAATACAACAGTAAAAAAATATACTAGCTATAACTGGGGAACATGACTTAGTGTTTTAATTAATTGGTTGCAGTGAAGTATTAACATACCGGTTGATATACACTAATGATGTGACAAATTTAAGAGGGTTCCATAGAAACTACATATGTTTAACCTCTTGCTATCCGGTGCAAAAGTTAAAATTTAAGATGATATTAAACAGCTTATTGCAGTACACGCCACTGGGAAGCTTCAGAACTTAGCCTTTTTCTTTTTCGAAAGTATAACCGGCAAGCTATTATTTTTACATAACTGTTGGATCATAAGAGCCTACTCACCCTAAAAGCTAGCTAATGAGGTAAGGAACTCCCACACTTTTAAGTTAGGTCCTTTGCTTCAGAACTTAGCCTTGTTTTCGAAACTATAACCCATAAGCAATTGTTTTTAGATAACTAGCCACCACCAACAATTGTTCTCATAAAAATAATCACCAACTCTAATGATTGTCTCATGAAACAACCACAACAATATTTTTTTTCAATCATTTTTGTATTTGTTTGACAGATTAGTCAGTAGAAAATTTAGTGATACTCTTTATATTGTTTGTTGTGTCATATAGGTGCAATAGGAGGTCTTTTCATCATAGCAATTATAGTATTTGTCACGCTTCTTCACAAAGAGAAAAGAAAGACGAAAGAATTTTTCGAAAAGAATGGCGGTCCTGTATTGGAAAAGGTTAACAACATTAAGCTATTCAGAAAGGATGATCTCAAGCCAATTTTAAAAACTAGCAATATTATTGGAAAAGGTGGCTTTGGTGAGGTTTACAAGGGGCATCTTGGAGAAAGTAATCAGCTCGTTGCAGTGAAGAAGCCCATTAAAGTTAATTTGGCACAAAAGGACCAATTTGCAAACGAAGTCATCATCCAATCACGAGTCATTCATAAGAACATTGTCAAACTCATAGGCTGTTGCCTAGAAGTTGATATCCCAATTTTGGTCTATGAGTTTGTGCCCAAAGGTAGCCTCGATGACGTTCTCCATGGCAGCAGCAGGGTGCCTCTCGATTTGGATCTACGTCTGAATATTGCTGCAGAATCAGCAGACGGTCTAGCTTATATGCATTCAAAAACCACTACTACAATCCTGCATGGTGATGTTAAACCAGCTAACATACTTTTAAATGATGACTTTCTACCAAAGATCTCTGATTTTGGTATATCGAGGTTGATTGCCAAGGATAATCAACACACCAGATCTGTCATTGGTGACATGAGTTATATGGATCCAGTATATCTGCAGACAGGACTATTAACCAACAAGAGTGATGTCTACAGTTTTGGAGTTGTGCTCCTGGAGCTCATTACAAGGAAGAAGGCCTCATATTCTGACAACAACAGCTTACTCAGGAATTTTCTTGATTCTTACACAAAGGGAAAGACAGCGATTGAGCTCGTTGACAAGGAAATTGCACTCACAAAAGATCTGGAGCTTCTTGATAGTCTGGCTGGGATGGTTGTGCAATGTCTAAATCTCGACGTCGCTCAAAGACCAGAGATGACAGATGTAGCAGAGCGTCTTCGCTACATGCTGAAGAGATCTCAGAGTAAATAGAATAATCATGTCATTTGCTCGCGAGTTGATGCAAGTTCCAATGTGAAAACGTGTGTGTGGAATAAGATAGGAATGATCATGTACTACATATATGGTTATGTTTTGTCATACTTCTAAGACCAAATCTCCTCAAGTAGAACTAGGGAGGTTTCCCTAGAGATTTCCCTAGTGATCATGTACTATATATATGCTTATGTTTTCTTCTGCTCTTAAGGCAAATTAAATCTCCTCGAGTAGAAGTAGAGGAGGTTTCCCATGGCCCGAATAAATGCTTTTGTATGTGTGTTTTGTTGTAAGTTGTAACTCATCAAGTATATATATAAACATATGTTCTTCTACCATGTCGTCTATCAAGTAAATGCTTTCATGAATAAATGCATCAATAATATCCCTATGTTCTTCTACCATTAAAAAATTCTCTATTTTTTTTATCATAGTGTTAATTTATTGCAAAACAAGTAAATAAGGAAGAACTGAGTCTAGAACACTGTTTTTCAGGAGTTTCAAATTTTGCCATTACCATTTTGTATGCCACTAGTTTCCCAAATTACTTAAATGCCTTTAACGTTTTTGGTAAAACAAATAAGTGCCCCTAATACATTTCTTCTCCCATCTCATAATAAAAATGGCAGAAGCACCCAGTGACCAGAGCTCCTTCGTACCGTCAAGCTTGTTAAACACACTAAGATAGTTGTATTCTATTGATGTTTAGTATTCCCATTAGTTCAGTCTTTCCACTAGAGGTAGTGCCTTGTGAAAGTGTTCTCACTTATGTATTTCTATACAAATAGATGATCAATAGAAAGAAAATGTGTGTCGGTTGCAAACCATTCTTTTGATATTTTTGACATGGTATCAGAGTCTACTCTTCTCATACAATGACAACCTTTGCAAATACGTCTCCTAGCCTAGGTTTGTTAATCTTAGGATCACTCGGCACTCAAACTGTCGGCCTAATATCCACCGGTCACTCATCCTTTGGCAATCTTATCAATGTGAAGTTATTTCATAACACCTACCTGCTGTGGAAGGCACAAGTTCTTCCTATCCTTCATGACACATAGTGGCTTAGTCTCTAAAAGGAACCGATCCGGCACCACCCCAATTGATTGTGGCATCGATAGAAGATGGAGCCACGTAGAAGATGAAGTTCTTAAGCTTGCTGCTATCCACCCTCTCGCTGAAGGTGTTGGGATAGGTGTTGTTTCTGTCATCATCGGCTATAGTTTGGAGTGCCCTTGAGCACAGGTTTGTGACTCAATCTAGGATGCATTTTATGCAAATCTGACGGCAGTTGGCTATGCTCCAAAAGTGGGACATGACGATGATCGACTACTTCAACAAAGTCAAGAGTCTTACCGATAGATTCATCGCCACTGGCAAACCACTCGAAGAGGAGGAGGTCATCATTTATTTTCTTACCAACCTTGACAACTCCTACGACGCGCTGGTGACATCCATCACCACTCAGACAGAGCTGATCGCCCTCACCGATCTCTACTCACACATGTTGGATTATGAGATATGCCATGAGCAAAGCAACCTCATGTTCCAGCCCTCCACAAACATGGTGCTTTAGAGCAATCACAGAGGGCGTGGGCGAGATGGTGGTGGTGCATGTGGATGCAGCCGAGGTAGTGGCCACAGATAGTGCCAGTATTAGGGGACCAATTATAGGAATCGTCATAGCTGTAACAAAGGGTCCGGCAATCGGCCTGTTTGCCAATTCTGTGGAAAGATTAGCCATGTAACTTTTAAATGCTACAAGTGTTTCGATCATACATTCTAGTAGGAATAGCATACGGTGGCAAACATCAACACAAGATTAGGGTTTGATGCGCCATGGTACACTAATCATATCACCGGAGAATTGAACAAATTGACGATGAACAAGTGGTAGTCCGGCAAAGAACATGTTCACAGCAAATGGTTTAGGTATGCAATTGCTCATATTGGTTCTTCTAAAATTTATATATATCACATAAACCCTTATTCCTAAACATTGTTCTTCATGGTCCACACACAAATAAAAATATGTTATCTGTTCATTAACTCATGATAGATAATAATGTTTATCTTGATTTTTTCTTGACTATTTTCTTAGGATCGTACTTCAAAGAATGTGCTCCTTCGCGGTCCTAGTGAGGGTGGTCTATACCCCATTCCTAATAGCTCGGCTACATCTAGGAAGGCCCTCACTTTTATCAAACATAGTCACAAATGGTGGCATTGCCATTTAGGTCATCCCTTATTCCCGGTGGTGAATTAGATTCTTCAGCATCATAGCCTACCCTTTTTTTATGAGTTCAACAAAGCCTCTATTTGTGCTTCTTGTCAACAGGGCCAAAATCATCAGTTTCCTTTTTGTTAGTCAAATAGTGTGTCAACATCACCTCTTGAATTTGTTTTCTCCAATGTTTGGGGGCCTGCAGGCACTTTCTTTGGTGGTTTTAAATACTATGTGAGTCTCATTGATGATTTTAGCAAATTCACTTAGATTTATTGTCTCAAAAGTAAAGCTGATGTCTATCGCATATTCATCCAATTTCAAACTCATGTTGAGCACCTTGTAAATAAAAAAATCCTACACATGTAAACCGACTAGGGAGGCAAATATTAGAAGTTGAATTCATTTTTTCAACAAGTTAGAATCACTCATCATATTTCCTATCTATACACTCATCAACAAAATAGCTTGGCTGAGAGAAAATATCGTCATATCATAGAAGTTGGCTTGTCCTTACTCATCCATGTCTCCATGCTCATTCGTTTTTGGGACGAGATATTCCAAACAGCTTGTTTCTTGATAAATCGCCTCCCTAGCAAAACGATACAGTACTCAACTCCACTAGATCGTCTTTTTGAAATACTTCCAGACTAGTCCTTTCTTAAAAATTTCGGGTGTGCATGTTGGCCTTGCTTCTATCCATACAATGATTGAAAACTCTAATTTTGCTCTAAATGGTTTTTTTTTTGTTACAGCTTTCTTCAGAAAGGCTACAAATGCTTGCATATTTCTTTAAGTAGGATTTATATTTTCTGTGATATAGTGTTTAATGAGCAACAATTACTTGAGCAATTTTGATCTTTCCTCCTATGGCCTCCACAAATTTTTCTCCAATTGTGGGACGTATGGATGGTACGGAGACTAATATGGGTACTAGTATACTTGATCCAAATATTATTGTGTAATCTAAGCCAGCAATATAGCTGAATTTGTTATTTTCCTCTATGCAGGCTACAGGTGACTCACCCACCACAAATCTAGGTGATGATTCTAGGTAGGAGAGTACGGGCACAGACCCCAGGGGTGATTCAGTGGGCGCTACAGTCAGCGCGAGTCGCATGGAGTATCCTACCGGCCTCACATGTGTACATGATGCTTCACCTACTCCACGTATCCTTGGCACAACTATGGAACTCACACAGCTTTGTCTCGACTGCCTAATCCTCCTACACCACCGCTTCATCCCATGCAAACAAGGCTACAAAACAACATTCACCAGCCAAAGATTCACACCAATGGCACGTGCATTATGATGCCTATCGGTGTGCATTTCTTACTGTGACCAAACCGACAACCCTTGAGGATGATCTTTGTGATAGAAATTGGAAGTAGGCAATAGATGTTGAATATCATGCACTCTTAAAGAATAAGACATGGCACTTGGTATCGTCTCAGTCTAGTTGCAATATCATTGACTACAAGTGGGTATTTAAATTGAAGAAGAAAGATGATGGTTCTATTGAATGCTATAAGGCTAGGTTGGCTGTAAAAGGGTTCAAACAATGATGTGAGATTGATTACAAAGATATGTCAGCCCGGTTGTGAAACCCGCGACAATTTATCTTGTTCTATCATTAGCAATGTTGCGAAGATGGTTACTTCATCAATTGGATATACATAATACATTTTTGCATAGCGTTCTGGAAGGGAATGTGTTCATCGATAGCCTCCGGGTTATAAGGATCCGTAGTTTTCGCATCATATGTGCAAATTGGATAAAGATCTCTATGGGTTGAAGCATCACTTCGTGTATGGTATTCTTGACTCAGTTCTTATTTACAAAAACTTGGTTTTGTTCCTTCCCAAGCTGACACAACCTTGATCATTTATAATGATGGTAGCGTGGTCACATACATTCTGATTTATATTGATGACATTATTGCCAGTAGCTCATCACTATAGACTATTCACACCTTGATTCAGAAATTGCAGTCGAAGTTTGCTCTTAAGGATCTTAGTGATCTTCATTACTTATTGGGCATCAAGTATATTAATCAGGGGAGTATCTTGTCCTTGCTTAGACCAAATATTTCATTGACCTTCTACAACAGGCCGGTATGACAGCATGTAAGCCAATAACTTCTCCAATGTTGACAACTAAAAAATTGTCAAAATCTGATGGAAGAGAGTTATCAGCTGTAGAGGCAACACGATACAGGAGTATATGTCAGACCCAGATTTTACAATCCGGAATTTTCTGTGATTCCACCGCACTATTCCCTGGATAAGTAGATAGTGCTCACAGATTACAGTTCTGAATATCAAAGTACATATCATGCGGAAGCGTAAATATAATAGTAAACTTACACATGGGCCGATTAGGCCGAAATCGATAAATTGCAGCAGCGGAAGAACGAAGCACACAGGTGGGACCTTCAGGACATGCCCACAGGCAGCCAACTGGAGGTTCGCGACCTAGCCCTTGACATCTTCATCTTCTTGGCCAGCTTGTCCAATCTTGTTGCTGAGGTGAGGTGATTTGATTCCTGATTCTGAATTTTGTCGCAAAAGCGAGCGTGAGCACTCCGACCCCGTGCTCCGCGAGCCAATACACAGAATGCAATTAAATAGTATGCATGGCTTATCAAAGGAAGGCTCGGGTTATTTTATTTTTGCGTAGAGTGCTTTTGATTACAATTACTTAAAAATCCCTAAGACCTAGCAGTTTGAACCAAATCATAATGTACAAGGAAATGCATTATTAATATCGATTCAGATTCCATCC
The DNA here is from genome assembly GCA_017311315.1 of Dendrocalamus latiflorus. Lineage (NCBI taxonomy): Eukaryota > Viridiplantae > Streptophyta > Magnoliopsida > Poales > Poaceae > Dendrocalamus > Dendrocalamus latiflorus. The sequence continues at coordinate 20,647,215 of CM029678.1, forward strand.
ACCGTTACATAGCATCTGCACCATATAGCAATTTCTTCAGCGTTATAGCCGCTTAACTTACCACTGGGACGACACCCAGGACAATTCCAAACCAGGGTAGTCCTTCGCCCTTCAAGTTTCCATTCCCAGTTTCCAATGTTTTTAAAATAGAACTATATCCAGTTAAGTTCCCATGTCCGCCCTTGACCGTGGGCACGGCTATTCGAATAGTTTTAGACTCTGCAGAGTTTGTACACTTTCACCACAAGAGACAGTTTACTCGTTGCCCCACACGATTCCTTAGTCATGTGGTTGAGCAGACCATCACAGTGACTTTTCAAAGTACCTCGCCCCTTCCATCATTTCACCCTATGGGTCGTTCCCACTTGCGGTGGGTCCCATACGTTGTGCGGGATGTTCTCCTTCTGAACGTCTAGCAGCTGGTTCCCCACCCCTGCTAGCCCACCACAGCAGAACTTCACCTCCACGAGTGTCCCATTCAAGCCGTCACACAGACTGCCGCTTGCACTATCCCACACCTCCTCCTGGAAGGATGACTTTCAGGGTCCGGTAAATCTACTAAGCCAAGTTGTATTTTACAGACTTGTGGTTGTACTGTTTTACACGGGTTGACATGACAAGATTCAGTCCTTAGTGGTATCTGGGCGGTTCTACCATAAACCACACTCTCGTGCACCACTGCACCATACCCCCGAACCATCCGCCCAGATATTTAAGCATGTTGGGGTTTTTGGAAACATAAAATAATCATATCCAACATTTATCAGTCATTACCACCATGACTGCCCAACCAAATTTTTCTCAGGATTAAAAGTGATGCTTGGGCGCTCTCGCGCCCATGAGTATCTACGCAATACTAAGCATGGCATATAATTAGGGACTTCATTTCAAAAGGTCAATATTATAATTTTGCTAGGGCGACAAGGTTCACACATTCAAATATTCCAAAGGAGGGCCAATATTATTCAAGGTAAACAAAAGGGGCACATAACTAGAATATTAAATTAACATGTATTTGCATATAAAATAACAGCATGCAATTTGATAATTTAAAACAAAGTAATTTGCAGAAAATGTAGGTTCAACATGATCAAAGTATTGACTCGCCTGGCGCGGTTTACCGCGGTCTTGAGCTCACACGAAGTTGTCTCATACGATGATCTTTAATTCCGGGTTTTCATCAATCTCGGTCTTGCTTGATCCATAGAATCTTCCGGACTCCAATTTCTAATTACGTGCTAAGCAACTGAATTCAAATAAAGGCAAATAACTCAAAAGATCCAATAAATCCAAGTAAACTCAATTTAGCTTCATTATGAGTGATTAGGATGATTTGTTGTGAGGTCGGTGGTAGAATACGATAACTTGATCTTTTATTAATAATCTCTTTTATTATTTCTGTATTTATCAAGGAAGTTCCATGAGTTAGGGTATTCTTATGAATTGGTGTATTTTATCGAGTAGTAATGTTCAGGGCATATGATTTACATTTATATATAAGTAATATTTGCAAATCTTTGCGTATCGAGTTAATCTTATCGCCTATATTCTTAGCATTTGTATATTGTTTTGACCTTTTAATTTAAGTGCTCTCTGAAAACTACTGATACTCGATATTTTATCCTTTTACAAGTAGAGCCTGCTATACAGGAGTTCATCTTATCATCATTATTAACTAATGTTACTATTTAAGATTTCATGATTGGCGGTATATTAACGATAACATATATACATATATATTAGTAGGCTCTACGGTGACCGCAAAGTTGTTTGGTTATTTTTACTAGTGAATTGCACACATGCCATCCGCATCTCTCTAACCTCTCATTTGTACATATATAGATATATGTATATATATCATTTTAGTTGTCATTTGGCTTAGCTTTAATTAAAATTTATTTACCTAGCAAACTTGTCATACAGGGTTATATATTAATATAGCTACTTAATTAAATCTATTAAGGGAATTTGTTTTAATGATGACATGCTAGGGCATATATGTTAATTATAATTTGAACATTTAACCAAAGTATTTTTCTTTAATTGAAATGGATTAATAAGAGTAAAAATAAAGATAAAAGGTGCAAAGAGGGGATTCAAACTCGGATCCTCACAGTGAGAGCCTTCAGCGGCCAGCGCCGGTGTCCAACTGGGCATCATGGGGTTGGCCGAGCTTGTCCATATCTGCATCCACGCCCCGCTCCGCATCGTCGTCGTGGCTCTCGCCCACGCTCGAGGAGCCGCCTTGCCGACGCCGCGCTCAAGCGCGACACGCCATACCACCTCGCCTCACTCGGGCCGCCTCACCGCTGCATGCATGCGCCTCGTTCTCTGCCGGTTCCTCAGCCTTGGCATCGCGTTGTTGCGCCATGCCGTACGAAGACACTGGGCAGCACCTCGCCCTCGCGTCCATGGCGTCTTGACGCCGTGTCGTTGAGCCGCTCCGAGCCACGCTGCACTGTGTGCATGCATGCGCCGGCTGCATGCATGCTCGGCTCGGCCTCACTGCCCCGCAACGCCTTGCCACTTGCACGTTCAGCTCGGCCTCGGAGCCGCGTCAACAAGCCGTCGTCGGCAGCGCACGAGGTCAAGCCGCGCCACGGGCCTCGCCTCGACTGCCCCAAGCCGACATCGCGCCATGCATGCTGGCCGCACCTATGGACAGCGCCATGCGGCTGCTGTCCTGCTCCCCATGGTGCCGCCACTGCATGCGAGTTACTGCTGCTGCGCCTTCGGACATCGCCTGGCCGCGCCCTCGACTTGTAGCCGACGTCGTGCCGTCTGGCCACCGTGCGCTGGGCGCCGGCCACCGATGGCTGCCGCTTGCTCCTCAGCTCCCGTGTGTGCTGGCGCGCCGCCTCAGCCTTGCTGCCATGTCGCTGCCGCTGCTGGCCCGCAAGCCGCATGGAGCTGCCATCGCTGCACCTCCCGCCAGCGAGTTGCCTCCTCTTTCCTAACCAAGCTTCTATTCCTCCTCTTTCTTCAAAAATTCTCAAACAAACTTGCATGTGAAAACTAATCACAGAATTGGAAAGCTCTCGAGACGAGGAACGCTACCATATAACATGCATTGGGTGATTTGAGGTTCTTGAAAGGGATTGGAAGGAGAGAAGGTAAAGAAATGGATATGTACAAAAGTGTTGGCTTCATGACTAGAAGTGGCTTTCTGTTGAAGAGAAGAGGTGGCGTGAGAGAAACGAAATGGTTCTGTGTTGCTTTCGGCTGGGAGAAGTCAGATGACCAGAGAGTCATGATGGTTGGGGGAGGTAGAAAGGGAAACAGGGGCGGCCGGTTGGGCTGGCTGGGCCGGTTCGGCCGGCCGCAAGGCTTTCTTTTTTTTTCCTTTATATATATATATATTATTCTATTTAATTACTAATTCATTTTATATACATATATATGTGTATATATATTTATATTTCTTTTATGTTTATTCTAGTGTATATACATATACACTTTTATGTTTTGCTCTAAGCTCTTTGTGCACATATATGCATATGTACATGTATATACGCTTGTGTTTTATTTATTTATTTTTGTTGCCATTATTTTCAAAATGAGATTTTATATTTTTAACTTAGATTTCTCCCTTCTTATACTGGATCATCTTTTCAGATTCGTATTTAAAGTTTCGAATTTCCATTATTTGTATATTCCTTTTTATGGCATTACTAATATTTGTTTTTGTCTTTTATGAGTTCATAAATTTTAAAACCTCAACCAAATTCAGGAAAACACCATAAAATCCAAATTCCAATAAAATATATTGTAAAATAATTCAAAAGCTTCACAATTTCAAATTTCAATTTTTTGGGATGTTACAGTATAGTAGGTGCTTTATAATATCTAATGTTGTGGTTACAGACCAAACAGAGAGAGAGAGAGTATGGTAGTGGAGTGTTAGGTGAGCAATGCTTAGGGTTTCCCCCATGGCCTGTATCGTGTGTGTGTGTATATCCACATGGGGAGTGTTTTTACAACCTTGCCCTTACACCTGAGTAATCCCCTCAAGGGTATTTATGTCATTACATATGTCCCATATTAGGCTTTACAGCCTTCTAACAGGCCGGCTGGGCTTAGGTGGGGGCCACCCCTACAACAGGAGTTTCTCATGGTGACGGGCTTCACAGGCCGAAGCCATGTTGTCAAGCCATTTGGCCCCCTCCGTCCCCATGGCCTGTGAACTTTTGTATTGCTTGATGGAGCCTTATTGCCTAGTGTAGTCCCCGCCCTGCAGTGAAGTTATATCGTTGAGTGGGTTGCCGAAGCCGTCCTCGCCCGTAGGGCCCTTCAGTGGCGGAGTCAGAGTCGGAGCGAAGATGGGCTCTCGTTGCAGACAGGTCAAGGTGTCGGGCAGGGCCCTTTAGTGGCAGAGTCGAAGTCGCAGCGGAGACGTGCTCTTATCGCGGACAGGTCGAGGCGCCGGGCAGGCCCAGCTCCCGTGCTTGACACCGCAGCCGAGTGGGGGGTCTCCGCCTGGAGACGGGTCCGAGGCGAGCTCATCGCGGGGGGGGGGGGGGGCGTTCGGGGTCACGCTATAGACGTGGGGCTGACATGTGTCCCGGAGTCGTCGTCTTAATGACGGCGCGAATCGTGCTGACCCCTGGGATGTCAGGGGTGGGCAGCCACAACCGTACGCGTTGTCCCGATGGAAGAGTACACGCGGCGGGGCGCGATTGATGCGTCGTGGGTTGCCAGCGGTCGCACGACTGCGATCACGCGCCCTTTCCCGAGAGAGGTGGGACGCGTGGTGGGATGCTACTGGCGTGTCGTGCACTGTCAGGCGGCTTGCATCTGTGCTTCCTCGTCTGCCAGTCTGCCAGCGGTTGCGCTTCCTCGATCGTGGGGAGCCGAACCGCCAGGCACCCACCGGTTGCGTTTTCGATCGTGGGGGAGGTGAGAGGGCTTTATAAAGGTTTTTCGCTGGCATGCGAGCGTTCTTCTCAGTTGCTCGTTCGCCCCTGCCTTGCTTTCTTGCTTCTCTTCCTGCCAACACAACCCGCCTCTGCTCCTGCTCGTTGGCGCTCCACTTCGGCAGGGAATGGCTTGCCAAGAAGATCCCGCTCGCCGGCTTAGTGGAAGCGCCTCGTCTAGTTAGCGCGGTGTGTCGCCGCCACCGGCGGAATACGCTCTGGTGGTTCACGATCCACCACAGATTAACAAGCGGTGGGACTCCATGGAGAAGTTGGGAGGTCGCTGCTCCCGTATGCTAGGGTGGAGTCTCGCTATGGAGGAGATGACCCAGACTCTCCTCCGGGATAAAAAGCTAGAGGAGCGTGCGGGGGTTCGCCTGCCCCACCACGACGAGATGGAGCCGCACCCGGAGGAGACAGAGGCGATTGTCTTCGTCGTGTTCTTCGATGCCGGGCTTCGGATGCCCTCGACACTCTTCGTCCGTGAGGTCTTGCGGGCTTATGGGTTGGAGTTGGCGCAGCTGACCCCGAACGCGATAGTCCGCCTAGCTGTTTAAGCGTGGGCCGCGCGGACAGAAGGTGTCCGCCCCAGCGCAAATCTGTTCGCCATTCTGCATGACGCGCGCTGCCAGCCGAAGAAGGTCAGAGTGGGGGGCGGTGTCGAACTTTAGCAGTGTCAACTTCGTGCTGAGGTCGCAGTGCACGAAGCTCTTCCCCTCACTGGCGACGCGAGGGAAGTGAGAGTCTGGCTGGATGCGTCAGTGGTTCTACCACCATGTGACGAGCACCAGCGGTCTTCGGTGCCGAGGACAGCCAATATCCTTCAACAGCTCGCCGGGGTTGAAGCCGAAGGGCAGTGTTAGACCCAGATTTTACAATCCAGAATCTACTGTGTTTAGTTGCACTATTCCCTGGATCAGTAGATAGTGCACACAGTTACAGTAATGGACATCAAAATTACATATCATGCGGAAGCATAAAGAAAATAGTAGACTTACTCATGGGCCGACCAGGCTGAAATCAATAAATTGCAGCAGCGGAAGAACGAAGCACACAGGTGGGACCTTCAGGACATGCCCATAGGCAGCCAACTGGAGGTTCGTGACCTAGCTCTTGACATCTTCATCTCTTCTGCCACCATGCCCAATCGTGTTGCTGAGGCGTAGTGATCTGATTCCTGAATTCTGGATTTGTTGTGAAAGCGAGTGTGAGCACAAACCACCGTGCTCCGCGAGCCAATACACAGAATGCAATTAAATAATATGCATGGCTTATCAAGGAAAGGCTCGGGCTATTTTATTTGCCATAAATTGTTTTTGAAATACAATACATAGAAATTTCCTGAGACCTAGCAGTTTGAACCAAAACATAAGTTGTGAAAGAATGCAATAGTAATAGTGATTCAGATTCCATCCACCGTTACATGGTCTCTGCACCATATGCTTAATCCTTAAGCGTCATAACCGCTTAACTTATCACTGGGGCGACACCCAGGGCAACACAAATAAGGGCCTTTCTCTGCCCTCCACTTTACCAATTCCACCCACAAAGATTTTGAAACAGAACTATATCTAGTTAAGTTCCCATGTCCGCCCTTGACCGTGGGCACGGCTATTCGAATAGTTTTAGACTCTGCAGAGTTTGCACACTTTACCCACAAGAGATAAATCCACCCGTTGCCCCACATGATTCCTTAGCCATGCGGTTGAGTAGACTATCACAGGATCGTTACAATGCATAGTCCTACTGTGGTTACACCCGCTAATTAAGGTCTATCTTCCGTAGATGCACACATCCTCGGGAAGGGTTCCTCGTGAGCCATCACGGGCAAAGGCGGGGATGAGACCATCCATCCCTTTGCTCGTGGTCATACCTTCACGTAACCACCTTAGAGCCACACAAATTAGTAAACCCTGCCTACATTTTGCCAGCTTGTGGTTGAACTGTTGTACACTGGGAGGCCATCACGAGATTCAGTCCTTAGGGTTATCTGGGCGGTTCTACCACTATCCCCTTTGTGCTTCCACTGCACCACTCATACACACCCTCGAACTATCCGCCCAGATATTCAAGCAAGTAGGGTTTTTGGAAGCATAAAATATCCATAACCAAATCTACTAGTCATTTCCACCATGACTGCCCAAACCAACTTCTCATGATTCAAAGTGATGCTTTAGGGCATTTTTGGTGCCCCCGGTTATCTAAGCACTACTAAGCATGGCGTATAATTATGGACTTATTTTCGAAAGATTACCATTATAATTTTGCTAGGGTGACAAGGCTCAAATATTCAAATGTTTCCAAAGGAGGTATAATACTAGCAAGTCGATTAATGGGTATATAACTAGAATCTTCAAACAAACATATATTTGCATATGAAATAACAGCATGCAATTTGATAATTTAAACAAAAGTAGAATTGCGAAAAATGTAGGTTCAACATGATCAAAGTATTGACTCGCCTTGGTCACAGTGGTCTGAAACTTGATTATCCTGCTCTTCTAGGGTTGCTGCCTCGATCTCTTCCTCTTGAGCCTCATAAGCTATTTTAGCGTGCGCGAAAATTTGGATAAAAAGAAAGAGCAACAAATCAACCAAATAACACCAAAGCTTCAAATGAACTCAGAAAATCATGGTTTCAGTTCCATTGGATAGATCTTGAATTTAGATGAATTTAGAAATTTGTCTCACTCAATTTGGAGTTAAAATGAATAAGTTATGCGCATTCGAAGTTCTCAGTCCACTGAAATTCCAGAAAATAAAAATTATCTGACAGGTGGGTCCCACTGGTTATTTTTAATTCATTTTTTTATTTTCCATGTGTTGTATCTATGACAGGTGGGTCGAGGGTTATTTTATTGTATGTGTTATGGCCCATATGTCAGAGAGGTTATCTGGGTTAATCCTTTTATTTAACTTTAATATCTGTCATTAATCACTAATTACCAGGCATTACTGTTAATCAAGTGTGCCTCTGACAGGTGGGGCCCACTAGTCAGTCCGGAATAAAATGCAGAAAACTCAACCCGGCACTGCGGAGCCGGAGGCTCGAACGCGCGCAGCCAGGGAGTTGGGGGGAGGACAGAGGATTTGCGCTGCTAGCCAGGAGAGCCCAAGGGTGTTGTTTACCCATGTAGGGGAAGTTATGCCCTTATACTAACCTTCGAAAGGGGTTCGGGCAGAGGAAGACGAGGGTGGCGGTGCCGGCGGCGAGCGGCGGTCGGAGTGGCGCGGGAGGACACAAAAACGCGTCGCCCGTGCGCTGGTGAGTTGATGGAGGGCATCGGCGGGATCCGGGAAGCACGGTGGCGGGCCGGCGGCGTGCGGTGGCGGCGACTCGGAAGGGCACACGGTGATGGCGAGCTACGGGTGAGGAGATGTCCGGGCGAGGCCGGGGTCCCCTACCCTTCGAAGCGGTGGCAGTGGAGCTGGCGCCTATCCAAAGTAGACGCTCCAACGCTCCGTCCCCTACCCTTCAAAGTGGTGGTGGCGGAGCTATCGCCTATCCGAAGTAGACGCTCGAGTGCTCCATCCCCTACCCTTCGAAGTGGTGGCAGAGGAGCTGGCGTCTAGTCAAAGTAGACGCTCGAGCTTCTTATGGTGCCCTAACAACGCGGAACAGCTAGTAAATGCTGGTGCCCCTCACACCTTGCATTTATTGACATGAGGGCGCTAGACCAATAGTTGCTGCTCGTGTACTGAGCTTGGAGATGAAGTCCGCGAGACCCCAGCCGAGCAGGCACATCCCATGAACGCAAACCCGAGAGCAGAGCTGCTACAAGGTTCTGTCTTTTGCGTGTAGGAAGCAAAGGAAAAGGGTGCGAGCACTGCTTTGTGTTCCATCACACATGTATGTGGGTAGTCGCGTCGCTAAGGCGATGCATTCCCTGGTGTGACACGCGTCAAGGTGCATTATGCAGGAGGCACCTTCACCTAGTTTGCACCTTCCCTTGCAAGTAATGCTATGTTTGCCATGTGTAGGTGCACCAATGGCTTGCCATGCACTGTCAAGTCTCTCCCATCTTGGTTCATCTAGACCACGCCTCACATGGACTGACCGACCCACTTGGTGCAACCTGTCTCTCGAACATTCTCTTCAACATTCCTTGCCTTCCCTGTACCATGCTTGAGCTCAACCATCTCATCCGACATCCTTGACCATTTTCTATCTCAACTCCTCCATGAGTGGTCCCGGTTCTCGTTGTTGATCATAGTGGACTCTAAACTTTCTTGCACATCTAAAAGCAAAGATATTGTTTCTATACACAAGTTCTTCGCAACTTAACTCATGTTAGCTTAACACATGTTTCATGCAACATGAATGCACTGACCTAGGCCAAAATACCTAAACCATGTCCAAATTCCCCAAAAGATAGAACTCGCTGCTGAAAATTGACTTTGCCCTGGTCAGACCGCTGAGCTTGGCCGGTCATAACGCTAGGCACAATCAGTCTGATCGGTTTCACTAGTACCATTAGGACTAAAACCTGATAGAAATTTTCAAATCTTTCACAAATTTGAAATTCAACTCCACAAATATTGACAATGGTTCATCACAATTAACCCTAGATCTTCTCACATGGTCCCTAAAGTTTCATAAAATTATAATTTGTTAGTATATCTTATTGTAAAGTTGAAAAAATGACGGTCAAAGTGGTATTTTGGAGAATATAAAAAGTGAAAAATATTAAATTAAAAATCTCTACTACTTAAAAATTGGAGTTGGTGGCAGTCTGTCCGTTCTCCCCAATCCCTCCTCACATACACTGCGCCTCCTCCCAGACGCTCTGCGCCGACGTGTGGGCCTCCTCCCCACCGATTCACTCCCACGTTCTCCACCCGTTCTCCGCGCTGACACTCCACTCACTCGTATCGTTCCAATCCATTCTCTCCCACGTTCTCCGCCCGTTCTCCGCATAGAGATCTAATCGGCGCTGCTGCTCCTCCATCCCGAACCGCGCTCCTCCCCACCGATTCCTTCGCACCCCTCGATTGCTCCGCCCCCGCGCTGCCGCTGCCTCCCGCTCCTCCGCTCCGCCAACGCCTCCTCCTCCCCACCCCGCGCTGCCGCCGCCCTCCGCTCTGCCGACGCCTCCCCACCCCGTACTCGCCTCCTCCGCTCCGCCCTCGCTTCCTCCTACCCACTCCGCGCTGCCGCTGCCTCCTCCACTCCGCCCTCATCCGTCTTGTGCCCTCCCTCCCCTCTCTCGATCTAACTACCCCCTCCCCTCTAGCTTCAGTTACGGGCGCCGAAGGCAAATGGGGAAGTACGAGATTGGGCGGACGCTAGGGGAGGGCCACTTCGGCAAGGTGAGGCTGACGCAACACGCCGGCATCGGCTGCGTCTTCGCCATCAAGATCCTCGACCGCCAGCGCATCCCCGCCATGAAGATCGACGAGCAGGTATTTCCTGCATCAAGTCGGTTGATTTCTCGGCTGCCGGGCGGTTGATAATTGGTTCCCAACTACTCCCCACGACGCATCCTCTCTTCCCCTCGCCTCCCACCCCGATACGGCCCCAGGAGGTTGCTTCGCTTCGGTTTGGCATCCTAATTTGCTTGCTCCATAGAAGATGTACTGCAACATAGTTGCCTGGTGTGGGAAGCTGAATGCAATTGCATGCACATCTGAGACATGTGCACGAATTTTGAGGTCAGAATTCCATCCATCCTTTGTCTGAAAATTACTTTGCCCCTGACATGAAAATTTCATTTTGAAATGGAGTACCATTTTAGGTGCTAGAATTAGTTAGTTTTGTTAGCTATTTTGCTCCAGAGGGGATTCATGAGTTATTAACTATTTTGCATAATTGCTTATTTACATTTTTTGTTTATGGGATTTTCTTTGTTGCCAAATAATGTATATTTGCAGCTCTAATTTAAGTACACCATTTTGGATTCCTATACACATACTGAATCCAGAGAGACCAACAGAATGTTATGCTTTCAATGGGAGAGCATGTAAACTTCTATTTATGTGTTAGCTTTTTACCACACAGCATGTAAACTTTTGGATTCATGACTTATGTTTTCAATGATCAGTCAAGCTATGATCTAGTTGATTTGTTTGTTAGATTTCTGACATGACCATGTTTAGAATTTAGTTGATTATTGTTGATCTCTTGTTTCAATGGATGGTCTGGTTGCTGGCAACAAGATGTTAACAGTGGGGGTTGAAGTGATGGAATATAGAAAAGTGTTGAGGTTAATCAGGGCAACAAAATTTTGAAAAGGATATTTGTTACAATGAAAATATGTGATGGTATTTAACATTACAAAATTTTCTTAACTTGGTAGTGGCATATTGCAACCGATCAAATGTTTGTAGTGGCATCTAGCAATGAGGTTTGTTTGCATTGGCATTTTACAACTAGCACATCTTTGTAATGGGATGTACCTTAGCTCTATTTACACCATTATAAGTTTTACATGATTCACAATGATTGAATTAGTTTAGTATAAATGTTTAATTTCAATAATTTTTTTGATAATGATATGTTGATACCTCTGCCAATCTCCGCTCTGCACGGTCTTGTCATCGGCCAAGATTCATGGTGTTTGGTTTGTTGTCGGTGCCTCACGTGCGAGGTGTTCGTTGTTTCGCCTACAAGATAGGGGTGGTGCTCATTGTTCGTTCTTGCGGAGGATTGAGCCTTGCATGTGCATGACCAGTTTAAAGTGCTAAGATTACTGCAAATTGAATCTCTATAGTTTAACTTTTTATGTTACTGGTGCCAAATTTGAGATGATGACTGCATTTTTTTTGTTGTCGGTTCCATGTTGAGCTATTGATGTTGAGAGGCACGCGAGGGATTCATTGGAGGCTACCAAGAAGCTCCAGTCCTACTTCATCAGCCTGCAGTGCGAGGACCTACCAACCACAGAAGAAATGCTTCGGAAGGTAAATTCAACAACTTAACCTGGAAACCACCTTGTCCTTTTCTTTTTCTTGAATGATATGTGAGTTTTGATGTCTTGTCGGCTATGGATGATTGTGTATTTGCGCATATTAAATGCGAGGTCTGAGTCTTTGCGAGCATTGCCGTATATTTACATTATTGTGGTCTACCTCTCCCTTGTTTATGGGATGCACATTCTTGGCTAGGAGCTCAGATGCAGAATGTTGATTATTGGTTTCTCAATGCACACGACGGTAATTATCTAGATCCCACTATGAGTAATATATTTCTTATGGTGCTGTTTTTGTCCAGCATTGGTGAACTTTCCCTTTGGCTTGTTTGGCTTTGAGATTGCATATTTATCTTCAGGTGTCCAGCCAATTGGGTCTTGTGGACATTTTCTAATTATATCCTCTATTGCTTGATTGCTATGCTGTGTAAACATTTCTATGTTGGATATATTCGTGGAGGCCCTCCAAGGACCTGCAAACTTGTCCTAATATCTCAGGTTTTTCCTAAGATCAGTTGCTGATAAGAATAGCCACCAGCATTAGCTACCTTATTTTTAGCCTTTTTTTGGTTAAAGTACAACTTTGCAAATAGAATCACATATCCTACAAAATAGTCAATACTGGTGCTATCAAATTTACTTGCCCAATATATGCAAGATTGTGTGTAGTTCCTGATATGGTGGATTTTATTACAAGTTATTAGTTTTGTAAGAGATTCAAATTGCATTTTTGAATTAATGCATTCTGCAAAGCTAGGTATACAAAAATCTATACCATAGTAGAATTGTGGAGACCAAGATTCTATCAAGTTTTCATTCTTTAGCCACGTAAATTTGCATGATGTTGAGAGAGATTTATGGCTGTATTTTGCTTTGTTTTCATCAGCATGAGACAGCTCGTGCAGAATTTATGTTATTTTGCTGACCAATTAGGTGCTTTGAGTCACTCCTCTAGATTTTTTTTAAGAACACTCATATAGATGTTCAGAGAATAGGTTTGTAGTATCTTGATCTATCAAAACCTCTTGCTAAGGTCACATGTCATGATTCATCTTTTGTTCATTAATCTTTGCAGGCACGAGGTACTTGAATTGATTTGTAAGCGAGCTATAAGTACTATTGGTAAACCACAATGTAGTCACAATTTTTGATATTTTTTCAATGATAAATTCCACTTTTTAATTAATGCTTGTTGAGAGATTTTTGGTTGTAGCTTTGCAAAGGGAAAAAATATGTATACAATATGAAATGATAAAATATATCAGTTGTAGACTTTACATGAGTGATGACATTTACATAATCCAGTATATTATTTTGTCATCTTATCTGCAGGTGCTTTTACATGTTTGTTCTTTTACATTTTTGACTTCTCATGTTACATAAGATAAAATTGATGTTCAATGTTCAGTTTGAGATCATGTTTGATAATATGTATCACCTTTATTTGGTACTCCGTTGCAACGCACGGGCATTTTACTAGTTAGAGATAATAGTTATGTGAATCATTTTACCAACCCAGCAGGGAAACTACCGCCAATTTATTAAAGATGGGAAGGGGCTACGAGGTGGCCGTGAATAGACTTTCCTATTAATTAATTCTTAATACTTCTCATAAATTTCCATACGTTTTTTCACTCATATTTTGCGTTAATCTACCATCGATGATATTTGTTTTTGTTCACATTTGATTTCTTGTGAGGCACTGTATCAATGGTTGCTCTAAACTTAGTATATTGTTATCACTAACCAACTCATGAGCCCAGCCGGGCCTAGAAAAGCCTAGCCTTGAAAAGCCTGTCCCAAGATTGGCCCGACAAGGCTGGGCCCAAAGCAAAAAAAAAAGCTGAAAATTTTATTCTTAATTACTTTTTATGAAACTTTAATTTTTATTAGGCCTTATCGAGCTTTAGTCCGGGCAGTAGTCTGAAATATGAAGCACGAGCCTAGACCAACATTGGGCCAACTTGGGCATGGCCAAGCCACACTGCCCACTAACAGGCCTTGTTACCACATACCACCACGACTCGAAGAACTCGGCGATGCAATGTGAGTCATGCGACGCTACTTCATCAAGTGTCTACAAAAGCTTTGACTCCATATGTTGTTTCTTTGCATATCATCACCTTAGCCACTTGTTAAGTCATGTCGCTAGCATTCATATCATCCAGATGTCATTGTCAGTTGTCTTGTGCTTGTGGTCATGATGATATGGTAGGTGTAGACTGTGGATGCAAATTTATTGAGGAAACAAACCAAAATATTGCTTCCCTTTTTATTTGGATTTTTTTTTTGAAAAAGGGCAGACGCTCTGCCGTTCGTTAAAGGCTGAGGTGAGCACCAGTTTCAGTCCTAGTGCTCGAACCCGGGTGGTGGAAGGTTACACAGCCTCCCCATCATCCGGCCACAAGCCGGATCTTCCTTTGTTTGGAATTTGACACTGCATTTTTCAGTATAACAAAAAGCTTGTGTCTTCCAAGATTCATGCTAGATCGATCATTGGTTCAATGCCCGCCATGTTAAGATGTTCGACGAATATGGGGCTCCAAGTTGTACTCGAGTGTTTGTGGGCTATATCCTGGAGTAAGTTGTCTAGATTTTTTCTCATTTTGGTTTCCCAATGACTGTAACTCGACAATGATTCCTTAGTGAAATGGAATTGGTCTGTTCTATATAAATAAAACTTGAAAAAAACTTACCTATTCGTTGAGCAGCTCATTAGCACAGGTACCTTATCTAGAGGAAAACCATCCCGCGAATACCAAGATATTTGCTTTTCCATGTATATAGTTCTTTCACTATTGAAAAAGAGAAACAAATACTACATGTAGAGTTGTAATGCACCTTTGAGAGAGCGAGAAATAATGATTTAGTTTGAATTAAAATAAAGGGTCTGTCTAACAATCAACAGGATGTTTTCTACCCAAAAATCATCCAAATTTAGCATCGTCCGATTGCTTTGAGATTCGTGTGTAACCCTAACTCTAGCTCCTACCCCCGCGCCTCATTTCACTCCACCTCATGTCACTCCCACCCCCGCCGCCTCATTTCAAAACCCTAAAATAAAATAGAACTAAACGAAGGTGCATATATAGAGGAGGATATATAGTGAAAGCCAGCTAAGTATTAAAAACACGTGAAATCCAAGTGTGAAAGTTTTATAAAATTCTCAAAAAATTACCAGATGTAGAGGACAGCATGTTCTATAGGCATGCAAAATTTTGATGTCAAACTCAACCACGTATAAAACATACGATGTCTTACAAATGTTGAGTTCGACATCGAAATCATGTATGAATATAGAGTTTAGGTCATGCTACCCTCTACGTCTATTAACTTCTTAGATTGTTAGACCATGTGGATGGTCGTAGATTAAGATATGATGAATAATTAATATTTTGGTTTGTCTTGGATTTTGCGTTTGTGAAAGACTTGCTCGGTTGCTGTTGATGTCCTTGCTTTCGAGTGTTTTTGTTCGGTTACGAGTGATTACAGTCTTCAGACACTATTACGACCATGGCATCAGAACACAGACAATCTTACGACCACGTTTGAACACGGCTACGACCACAGCAACTATCGACCACATTCAGCTTACGACCACGACATGCTACGACCACATTCAGCTTACGACCATGGCATGCTACGACCACGACATGCTACGATCACGTTTAGCTTACGACCACGTCTGATTTCGACCACGACAGTACGGCTTTGGTTTTACGACCATAGTAGGTAATCGTAGCTACCGTACTCTCTCTTGGTCGTAGCTACAGTACTCGATAATCATAGACTTTACTGGTCGTTAGTCGAGGGCTTTCGGTCGATTGTCGTAAGTTTTACAGACTACGTTCATGGTCGTAGAATTTGCAGACTACCTTCATAGTCGTAGATTTTGCAAACTGCCTTCTTTGTCGTAGATTTGGCAGTTTTGTCAATACTCGTAGACTTCATAGTCTGCTGTTCTGTCTTCGGTAGTCGAAGGCTTAGCGATCGGTTACCGTTAGCTTCACGGTTGGTACTCATAAGACTTCATGGTCGATATGAGTACTTCACTCTTGTGATCTTTGAGTACGTCAAGTACTCATGTTGGACCCGTGGTTGACTAGTTGGTGAGTGGTGGTCGATGGTGGATGGTTGTTGCTTGAGGTGCTCATAGTTGAAGGACTCAGTACTCGATAGAAGTGGTTTCACGATCGGTGAAAGTGGTCGGTGGTCTCGTCTGGTTCTCGAGTATTTGTGGATTACGAGTTAGCAGTCGTATTGGTGGGCTTCGGTTAGCGATAGGACTGTGTGGTCGTAAACGATCTAGTGCATGGTCGTAGGTGGTAGCGATAGAATAGTGCAGTCGTAAACGACTTGGGAGATGGTCGTAGGAGGTTCGGATCTTATCTGGGGATAGACAAGGGTATGTTTTGCTAATGTGTGTTGCCAGAAGATGGTGTCTTTGGTCTTTGCATGTGCAAGTGGGCATGGAGGTGGCCATGGTCGGTGACAAGGAGGACCGGGATTAGGAGGGGGTAATCTAAGTTCCAGACGGTCGTGATGTCATGCGAGGTGGTCGAGCTCATGTTGGAAGCATATGGAGATCAAAGGTGGATGCTGCGTGGGGGCGTGGAGATGGTTACGGTCGGTGACAAGGAAGACCAGGATTAGGAGGAGGTAATCTGAGGTCCAAGCGGTCAGGTGGTCACGCGAGGTGATCGGGCTCATGCAAGAGCACACGGTGATGGTGCGCTATGAAGATTCAAGTGGGGATATCCTGAGGCTTCATAGCGTGTGAAGTATGGAGTCGTGGATGGAGTCCACGATCTGTACGAGGTGGTTAAAATTGGTGTTAGGAAGGGTTTCGGGTCCCTTGAGTTGAGGAAGAGATAAAGTACATGTCCAGGTGGATAGGGACACGGTTTCGAGGTGTTTGTGTTGGACACGTCTTGTACACTGGCTATAAATACAGGGGAGGATGTAGGCTAGCGGAACAAGAGTTTTAGGGCTTTCGTAGAGAAGGTTTTTAAGGGTGCCATGAGTTACTTTGTAGCCAAGAACTTGCTGATGAAATAATAGATCAGATTCCTTCATCTCTGACCACTTTCATAGCATCGCTCCTTCCTATTTGTTTTCCATGCTCTGTTTTTGTCTGCAGCGCATCTCGTCCAGGCGGTGGTCGAATGGCTGGGGATGTCAGGCAGAAGGAGGTCATGACTACGTGCATCGTGGTCGTGCCGAGCAATCAGAATAATCAGACTGTCGATCCATTGTCGTACCGAGTGATCGGAACGATCAAGTGGTCGATCTAAGATTGTACCGAGCAATCAGAACGAGTGGGTGATGGATCTGAGCACTCGTGAGCAAGCGGTCGTAAGCAAGTGTTTGGGACGAGCGATCGCAAGCGAGAAGTTGTATCGAGTGGTCGTATCGAGCAGTCGGGCGACAGAGGGTTACGATCACGTTCAAGCAAGCGACCTAATGAGCACGTACGACTAGAGCGGCAGAAGGTCTTCGACCACGTACAAGCAGCAGTTGTGGTCGTTGTCTCCGTTCGGTAATACAGATTGTTCCTGTTTTTGTTTCTCTGCGCTGTGTTTTGGTTTCAGGTCATAAAAAGCGGGAACAATCATTCATCCTCCCTCTAATTGTGCCATACGATCCTACAGAGATCTTACCGCAATTACTAGCAACACAGCAGGATCAACAAGTAACATATTCGGTACAACACAGATCTTCAGAATTTTATTTAACTTCACTGGAATCCATCACACGGATTAGAAACATACAATTCAAAACAAGAACAGGGTAGAACACAAGGCTTCATAGTTCAGATAACTTCACAAGAATCCACTAACTCCGCACATATTACAAGCATACAAATCAAACAAGAACCGGCACAACACATAAATTCCGAATTAAAATCACAACAATCCAGAAACTTCACAACAACCTAGACAAGAACTCCTGAAGATTCCCTCCACATTCAGGTTGGCTATAGGCATTATTGTATAAACAAGACAGGAAGGAATAAATTCAGATACGAATAATAATACCATAGAGCAATCGATGCATGCAGCACGCATTCCTGGATCAATCAAACTTTTATGTCTGGCACATGTTTTAGCTTATCGCCCCACTTGTCCGTCTCCCACTCTGACTTGAACTCGGCTGGCTGCCCCCACACCGTCAGCTTCTTGAGCGACGCAACACGCTCTAATCCTCTCGGCACCCCCTTCATAGACGTCAGTGACACCAGGTGCAACGCCTCCAGGCTACCAACCGCCCGTTGCTCGATTGCGATGCTGAGCACCTGCTTCATGTCACCGAGGAAGAGAGTCTTCAGGTGAGGGAACCACCTTGCACGGAGAGCCATCTCCTCTGAGCAGCACCATTTCCGGATGCTCAGGTAGATGAGGTTTGGTAAGTGCTTTGCAAGAAGCAGGACCGGATCGGGGCCAACTCTGGAGGAGCTGAGTGTTAACCATCTCCTATTATTCCTCCTGTAATCCTGGCCGGACTCCTAATCCTCTCCCGATATTGATGCTATGAATCGGTTGAGAGAGATATGGAAAGTCTTGCGCCTATATGTACTCACGTTCTCTGTCAATGGAATTGTCGCGTGAGCCATATCCGCTATCATGGTATCAGACTCTCTCGATCTAATCGCTTCCGCATAACCCGCGCCGCTCCCATCGACGCCCGCTCTCCTCGCGGCGGCGCCCATGTCGACCTCCGCTGCGGCGATCTCTTCCTCCCTCGGCGCGCTCTCTCCTGACGCTGTCGCCGATGCCGCTGCCTCTGCCATTCGACCTCCGGCGACGACGCCGCCGCCGCCGTGACTCTCGCTGAGTCTCTGGCCCAGACGGTGGCCACTGCTGTTCGCGTGGCTCTCTCTGCCGCCGCTCCTTCCTCCTCCACTCCTCCGTCCACGGCTCCGCCTGGCGCGCCTACGACGTCTGCCGACCTCGCCGCTCTTCACTCGCAGGCGACCAGCGTCCTCAACATCAAGTCCCTCGTGCCGGTCACACTGGATCTCGCCGCGTCGAACTACACCAAGTGGCGTGGCCTCTTCCTCGTCACGCTCGGCAAATATGCTCTCTCCGACCACGTCCTCACTGACGTCTTCCAGCCGGACAATGCTGATTGGGCGCGCATGGATTGTGTAGTCCTTGCGTGGCTCTACGGGTCCATCTCCGCCGAGCTCTTGGAGATCGTCATGTCGCCCAACACGACGGCTCGCATCGTCTGGCGCGGGTTGGAACACCAGTTCTTGGGGAACCGTGAGCGCCGCGCCCTCAACCTCTCCGCCGAGTTCCATGCCTTTGTTCAGGGCGACCTTCCCGTCTCCGACTACTGCCGTCGTCTCAAAAGCATGGCGGATGGCCTCGCCGATCTCGGCGAACCCGTCACCGACCGAACCCTCGTTCTCGCCATGCTCAAAGGTTTGAACGACAAATACAATCATCTTTAGACCATCCTCCCCATGCAGAAACCCTTCCCGACGTTCGTGGAGGCGCGCTCTCAACTGCTCCTGGAGGAGATCACCAAGGGTGGGCGTGCTCCAACCGCGCCTACAGTCCTCCTCGCCACGGGTGGTGGCGGCGGTGCCCGTTCAGTTGGCCAGTCCGGTGGCCCTGTCGGCACGACGGGCGCTAACCCTGCACACACTACGGGCTACGGTGGCGGCAACAACTCCAACAACAACCGCAATCGGCGTCGTCGCGGTTCCGGCGGCCAAAACGGCGCTCCTGGCGGCAGCCAACAACAACCGCGTGGCCCGGGTGGCTTTCAGAATTGGCCGTCCCCACACAATCTGTGGGCCGGCACAATTCACATGTGGCCCGGCCCACTCGGGCGTCCCCCTACGCCGGGCCTGCTAGGCTCTCGCCCGGCTGCTCCTTTTGCTAGGGCGGCTCTGGCCGGCTTCCCTGGCCCAGCTGCCTACCCAGGCGGCCCACCACCATCACTCTGCAGTAGCACGTCGGCTCAACTCCCGTCCACGCCAACGTCCTGGAGCACCAACAGTAGCACGCCGCACTGGGATCAGCAAGCTCTCGTCAACGCCTTTAACACCGTCACTCTGTAGCAGCCGCCATCTAATGACTGGTATATGGATACGGGTGCCACTTCTCATATGACGTCAGATGCCGGTACCCTCACCCTCTCCCATGCCCCCAATCCCTCTACTTCTTCACACATCATTGTCAGCGACGGCTCTCTTCTTCCCATTACCTCTTTTGGTTCTACCACTTTACAGCATAATAACCATTCTTTTTCCCTTAATGATATTCTTCTGTCTCCTAGTATCATCAAAAACCTTATATCCGTTCGCCGCTTTACTGCTGACAATAATTGTTCCCTGGAGTTTGACCCCTTTGGTTTTTCTGTGAAGGATCTTTAGTCCAAGAACGTGATCGCCAGGTGCAGTAGCTCCGGTGATCTCTACCCCTTTCGTCCAGTCGATCTCCACTACGCCCTTCATGCCCGTGACTCCTCCACCCTTTGGCATCATCGTCTTGGACAACTTGGACATGAAGCCCTCCACCGACTCGCTCGCTCCTCCGTTATACCAGCCTGCAACGATGTTTCTTTATGTCATGCATGTCAACTCGGTCGTCATAGTCGTCTTCCTTTCACTTCTTCTTCATCTAGAGCTTCTACAAACTTTGATTTAATTCATTGTGATTTGTGGACATCACCTATTGCTAGCGTCTCTGGCTATAAATATTATCTTGTTATTCTCGATGATTGCTCTCATTATCTTTGGACCTTTCCTCTTTGTTTTAAGTCAGACATGTTTAGCACTCTATCTCATTTCTTTGCTTTTGTCAAAACACAATTCTCCACCACCATTCGTAGTGTTCAATGTGACAATGGCCGCGAGCTTGATAACTCCACCTCCCGCACTTTCTTCCTTACTCATGGAGTTCATCTCCGTATGTCTTGTCCCTACACATCACCTCAAAATGGCAAAGCTGAACGTATGATTCGCTCCATCAATAATATCGTTCGCTCTCTCCTTTTCCAAGCCCATCTCCCTAGCTCCTTCTGGGTAGAAGCTCTTAACACAGCCACATACCTCATTAACCGTCACCCTACCAAAAACCCTCCAATTTCACACACCGTTCTTTGCCCTCTATGGCTCTCATCCTACCTATGACCACCTTCGCGCTTTCGGTTGCAAGTGCTACCCAAACCTTTCATCCACAGCCCCACATAAACTCTCTCCTAGATCAACCATGTGTGTCTTCTTAGGCTATCCATCCAACCATAAAGGGTACCGGTGTTTTGATCCGATTTCTAACCGGGTTATTATCTCTCGTCATGTGGTGTTTGATGAGCACTCTTTTCCTTTTGCCGAGTCATCCAACACTACTTGTGCTACTGACTTTGATTTTTTGGAGGAATTTTCAGCATCTACACCACTGCCTATTGCGCCTGGGCGGACTCACAATGGTGCAGTGCATGCTCCTGTGCGCACGGGCCCGTCTCCTGCGGCTCCTGTGGACACCACTGTGGCCTCTCCAGCCAGGCCGGGCGCTCGGTTGGCCTCTGCTGGGCCGGCCTCTGCTGATGGGCCGGTCTCCCCTGAACCGGCCATTCCTGCTGGCCCGCCTGCCCCGCCGGCCTCCCTTGGCGAACCGGCCTCGGCCTCCCAGAGTGGGCCGGCCTTTGCTGCTGGGCTGCCTGCCGCACCGCCTGCTTCCGATGGTGGACCGGCCTCCTTTGGTGGGCCGGCTGGTGTTGCTGACCCAGCCGCTGCCGGTACCCAGAGCGCTGCCCTGGGCGCACTCCGCTTGCTGCCGGCCCCAGCTGTGCCGACGCGCGCTCGCAGCGTGCGCGCTGCCGGGGCTGCGCCGACTGTGGGCTTCGGCATCTCTCCGGTCATCAATTCCCACGACATGACAACTCGCGCCAAGGACGACATTCATCCTTCTCGCCACAAGCCGTGCCTCCATGCCACCGCGCTCTCGCCCGTGCTCCGGACGTACCGCGTCGCTCTCGGCGATCCGCTCTGGCGAGCAGCTATGGAAGAAGAATTCTAGGCTTTGCAGCAGAATCACACCTGGGATTTAGTTCCCAAACCACCTGGCGCCAATGTGGTCACCGGAAAGTGGATTTTCAGACACAAGTTCAAAGCAGACGACTCTCTAGACAGATACAAAGCTCGGTGGTTCTTCGTGGTTTCACTCAGCGCCCCGACGTTGACTTTGATGAGACTTTCAGTCCTGTTGTCAAGCCTGCCACAGTCCGCACAGTTCTCAGTCTGGCTGTATCCCGAGACTGGCCTATTCACCAGCTGGATGTGAAGAATGCCTTCCTTCATGGCACTCTACAGGAGACGGTATATTGTATTCAGCCTGCCGGGTTTGCTGATCCCGCTCGTCCTGACATGGTGTGTCGCCTCAACAAGTCTCTCTACGGCCTCAAGCAAGCACCCCGAGCCTGGTACAGCTGGTTTGCTACTTTCCTCCTCTCCACTGGATTCACGGAGGCAAAGTCCGACACTTCTCTTTTTATCTATCGCTGCGGCACCGAGCTTGTGTACCTGCTGCTGTATGTGGATGACATTGTGCTTACTGCTTCTTCTACTGCATTACTCGACTGGACCATTGCTGCACTTCAGTCCGAGTTCTCCATGAAGGATTTGGGTTCCCTCCACCACTTCCTTGGCGTCAGTGTCACCCGCCAGCCCACTGGAATTTTTTGTGCCAGCGCCAATATTGCTTGGAGATTCTGGAGCGCGCCGGTATGTCTGATTGCAAGCCTTGCAGCACACCTGTTGACACATGCGCCAAGCTCTCCTCGACCGAGGGCCCTCCAGTACCGGATGCTACTGATTATCGGAGTCTAGCTGGTGCTCTTCAGTACCTCTCCTTCACTCGGCCTGACATTGCTTATGCAGTACAGCAGGTTTGTCTCCACATGCATGACCCCAGGGAACCACATTTGGCAGCTCTTAAGCGGATTCTTCGCTATCTTCGTGGTTCTTTGGACTATGGCCTACTTCTTCGGCGATCTTCCTCCTCAGATTTGATTGCCTACTCTGATGCTGACTGGGCCGGCTATCCCGACACACGCAAGTCCACCTCTGGCTACGCCGTGTTCCTTGGTGACAACCTTGTCTCCTAGTCCTCCAAGCGGCAGCCCACTGTTTCTCGCTCCAGCGCCGAGGCGGAATATCGCGCTGTCGCCAACGCCGTCGCCGAGTCTTGTTGGCTTCGGCAGCTCCTGCAGGAACTCCACGCTCCACCTACTCGGGCGACTGTTGTTTATTGTGACAATGTCAGCGCGGTGTATCTCTCCACCAACCCAGTTCAGCACCAACGCACGAAGCATGTGGAGATTGACCTTCACTTCGTTCGCGATCAGGTTGCCATGGGAACTGTACGTGTTCTTCATGTACCGACATCCTCCCAGTTCGCCGATATCTTCACGAAGGGGCTGCCCACTTCTGTTTTTTCAGAGTTTTGCTCCAGCCTAAACGTCCGTTCTACCGGCGTTTAGACTGCGGGGGGTGTTAACCATCTCCTATTATTCCTCCTGTAATCCTGGCCGGACTCCTAATCCTCTCCCGATATTGATGCTATGAATCGGTTGAGAGAGATATGGAAAGTCTTGTGCCTATATGTACTCACGTTCTCTGTCAATGGAATTGTCGCGTGAGCCATATCCGCTATCACTGAGTGAGAGGTACTTGATGTGTGACCCATGCTGACTGAACACAGGTTTCCCAAATGTGCCGTTGTCAAGGCAGCCTCTGATGATGAGCTTCTGCAGGTGCATGTTTGCAGGCCTGAAGGCGTCGAAGTCGAGGACCTCACAGTCGTTGCTAGCGCTGATGAGCAGGCTGGAGAGGTTCTCCATTTTAGACAAACAAGCAAACAGCTTTGCGCAGTCGGGGCGATGCACATTCTCGACCCACAAGGTTCTCAGCGCAGTCACACAGTCCAGCAGCTCGATGGTGTCCTTGGTTGCCTCAACTGTCTCAAGAGTCTGAAGTTCATCCTGGTGGGAAAATCCATTTGGCAGCTGCACACCTTTGAAGTATCTGAACTGTTTCCGACTAGGATCGATGAGCTTCTCAGCAAATAAGTGCCTCAGCTTCTTCAGTTTGCCGATCTCCTTCGGCAGTTCATCGACCTCGGTGTACTTCAGGTCCAGAGTTTCCAGATTGGTGAGCTTCTCTATCGACTTTGGAAGGGATTTCACCTTGGTCCTCCTGAACCCAAGATACTGCAGGTTGAACAACTCCCCGATGTTTGCTGGAATTGTGTCGATGGGTGAGTCCTGCAGCTCCAGAACAGCAAGGTACCTTGACCTGGCTATGAGAGATTTGAGCAAATCTAGGTGTACAGCTCCATTAGTGGCAATGAAAGTACGGAGGTGAGGAAATTCCATGCTTGATCCGATGTGCTTGTTGCACTTCGATATCAACAAGCGGCGGACATCTTCCTTTTGATCTGTTTGAAGATCTCCTTCTATCAAGCCAAACATCTCCTTCCTGGAGTAAGAGAGAGCCAACTCACGCACAATGTCATGCATCTTGCAGAAGGCTACTCTACCGAGCTCATCTGTCTCCAGCAATTGCAACAAGCTTCCACAGATCAGCTCCATCAGGTACTCGTCTGCGACTTCCTCAACGGTGCTATTTCCTTTCCTTGTTACGAACCCTTCCGCTGCCCACAGCTTCACGAGACTCGCGCGAGAGATTATGGTTTTGTGGAAACAGGCTGCAATAGAGGAAGCAGTTTTTGAGATGCCTTGGAAGGAACAAGATGCTTATGCTCAGGGCACTCCTCACTTCACCCAGGCCAGGGTTGTCCCCCAACATACACTGGAACTGTTCATCCATTATTTTCCATGCCACCTCCGTCTGTTCTCTGACGGCCAGCACATTGGCATAGATAGCCGACGGTAAGCCACCACACTTTTTCACAATCTGATCGCACAGCTTCTCAAGGTGTGGGGGGCACTTCTGCTTCTCAATTTTTGTTAGGCCTTATCGAGCTTCAGTCCGGGCAGTAGTCTGAAATATGAAGCTCGAGCCTAGACCAACATTGGGCCAACTTGGGCATGGCCAAGCCATACTGCCCACCAACAGGCCTCGTTACCACATACCACCACGACTCGAAGAACTTGGCGATGCAATGTGAGTCATGCGACGTTACTACATCAAGTGTCCACAAAAGCTTTTGACTCCATATGTTGTTTCTTTGCATATCATCACCTTAGCCACTTATTAAGTCATGCCGCTAGCATTCATATATATATGCCATACTCCAGATGTCATTGTCAGTTGTCATGTGCTTGTGGTCACGACATGGTAGGTGTAGACTGTGGATGCAAATTTATTGAGGAAACAAACCAAAATATTGCTTCCCCTTTTATTTGGATTTTTCTTTTTTGAAAAAGGGCAGACGCTCTGCCAATTCGTTAAAGGCGGAGGTGAGCACCAGTTTCAGTCCTAGTGCTTGAACCCGGATGGCGGATCTTCCCATCATCCGGCCACAAGCCGGATCTTCCTTTGTTTGGAATTTTTGACACTGCATTTTTCAGTATAACAAAAAGCTTGTGTCTTCCAAGATTCATGCTAGATCATTGGTTCAATACCCACCAAGTTAAGATGTTGGACGAATATGGGGGCACCGAGTTGTACTCGAGTGTTTGTGGGTTATATCCTGCAGTGAGTTGCCTAGATTTTTCTCATTTTGGTTTCCCAATGATTGTAACTCGACAATGATTCCTTGGTGAAATGGAATTGTCCTGTTCTATATAAATAAAGACTACCTATTCGTTCAGCAGCTCATTAGCACAGGTACTTATCTAGGGAAAAAGCATCCCGCGAATACCAAGATATTTCCTTTTCCACGTATATAGTTATTTCACTATTGAAAAAGAGAAACAAATACTACATATAGAGTTGTAATGCACATTGAGAGAGCTAGAAATAATTATTTAGTTTGGATTAAAATTAAATAGAACTAAACGAAGGTGCATATATAGAGGAGGGTATATAGTGAAAACCAGCTATGTATTAAAAGCACGTGAAATCCAGGTATGAAAGTTTTATAAAATTCTCAAAAAAAATTACCAGATGTAGAGGATGGCATGTTCTATAGGCATACACAATTTTGATGTCAAACTCTATTGGGATACAGGTAGGTTACACTAGCGCAAATTAAAATTTTCTACCACGTAAATCAGGATACCATGCGACTAAGAGATCATGATTGTTACCACTAGACGTGCCGTGCAGCGAAAGTAGAGTTGAAGTAACTGATTCAACAAAGAACACATCGGTGTAGTGGTAGTAGTTGATCATCTTCCGCCCACCTGTCTCCTCCTCACAATCGTCTCGATCAGCACTGCAGTCGCAGTAGTGTCTCTACTGAGGTCCACACGCATAAGGATGGAACACTGTGCATCGGCTTGCTATCACCAGTGCGCACGGCAGGGGTTATGAGAGATGGCGGCTAGGGTGTCGATGGGTGTGTTTCGGGATGCCTCTCTCAGCTCCCGCACCTCTCCTTATATAGCCTCCAATCAGATTCTTATCCGATATAAGTAGAGATCGTATCCCATCCAGAGACTATCATTCAAACCCTTATCGTTCCAGCCCATTAAGTATGTGATTCTGTAGGTTTATGTATATTTGGTCATAGACTAAAAACTCCTTTCCAGTTCATAAGTCGGTAGCGGTCCATAGCATAACATAACGACTCCCATATACACATAAAAATCATATCAAACGAACCTATATAGTTCTTATTTACCGATCCCTTTGCCTCATAATACTAGATCGAACTCAAGACGAGAAGCATGTCATCCTATGATAGCTCGATCCTTTACTCGAACCTGTAGTGGATTACTCAGTTGTGATTGACTCCTCAACCACATTCGACATGGCCATACGCTTCCTTAATCCAACCACATCAAGGGCCTAGAGATATCTCTCCTGTTAGATAGTATGGGCAAATTTCATCTTGATCTCATATTTCTCCGCATGTTTCATAGTAAACCCGAAAGATACTTTTATGACCACCCAGTCACGAAGTAGTATTTGATAACACCTAAGTAAACTATTACACATATAAGAAACAATGACGATATTAGATCTAAAGATCCTACACACTATGTATGGGATCAACTAATGATACAAGCATCTCTATGATTGCCTCTAGGGCATATCACTAATAAACTCAACTACATTTGAAAGATACGAAAATGACAAATACTTAGTGAATAGCACCACGTCACTATTCATGGTGAATTTGTCTTTTTCATGTCTTACAAATATTGTTGAGTTCGACATCGAAATCATGTATGAGTATAGAGTAAGAACATGCCATCCTCTACGTCTAGTAACTTCTGAGATCGTACCACAATTTCCAGCAACACCTTAGAATCAACAAGTTTATGTAAGACCATGTGAATGTCGTGCATATTGTTGATAATAAATAATTGATATTTGGTTTTATTGGAATTTGCATTTGTGAGACATTTGGTTTTATTGGAATTTCCATTTGTGAGAGTTCTAGTCGATGCGTTTATGTGCTTGAGTTTTTAGGATAGCAAAATAACCACGATAGACTTCGACTACGTCCGACTTCGACCACAATAGACTTCGACCATGTCCAACTTCGACCATGTCTGATTTTGACGATGTCCGACTTCGATCATGGCAATCCGACCATGGTATTTCGATATCGTCATTCGTCGATCATGACATTTTGACCACAGAACATCGACTACGGCAGAACAACCATACTTGGTCGAAGATGGTAAGTTAGAGTACTTTTCCATGGTCGTAGCTACAATGCTTTTGTCGATGGTTATAGCTACAGTTTCTTGTCTTAGCTACAGTAACCGGTCGATAGTCGTGGACTTTACTGGTCGGTACTCGATAGTTATGGACTTTACTGGTCGGTACTTGATAGTCATAGGCTTCACCATTGGTATGAGTGCTTTAATTCTTATGATTTTGAGTACCTCGAGAACTTGTGTTGAGTCAGTGGTTGATTGATCTGGTCATATCGGTTGTCGGTGACACTCAATACTTGGTGATTGATGATGCAGTGATTGGTTGATGATTGGTAGTCGTAGATTTGGCGATTGGGTGTTTTAGTCGTAGCAATTGGTATTCGATAATCAGTACTCGATGGTTCTGGTCAGTAGCATTGTTTGTTATTTCTAAGTGTTTTAGTGGAGCGATAGTAATTTCTGAGTTCTTGTTGTTTTCGAGTACTCATTGAGCTAGCGATCACATTGAGTGATCTAAGGCTGATTTGTGGAAAGGGATGGAATTTGTGGTTGTGGACAATCTAACTTGTGATGATTGATGGATAAGAGTGTGGTTTGTGTTTGTGGACTGATGACGGTCAAGTTGTGAAGAACTTGTGCTCGAAAAAACGTTCTTTGGTCTTTGCATATGTAGTTGGGCGTGGAGACGATCATAGTCGGTGACGAGGAGAACCGAGACTAGGATGGGGAGGTTTGAGATCTAGACGGTTGAGGATGTTATGCTAGGTGGTCAGGCTAATACTGGAGCACATAAAGACCAAAGGTGGAGATGCGTGGAGAAACAACGGGTGGTAAGGTCCTAGAGGATTTGGCACGGGAGTTGATGGTGTGTGATGGAGACACAGGAGGTTCTATCCTGGAAGTTTAGTCACGTGTTGAGTTAGAAGTTGTGGATGGAGTTAATAACTTGGAAGAGGTAGAGTTTGATTAAAAACCTGTATTAGGATGGGTTTCAGGTCCTTTGGTTTTCGAAAGAAATAAAGTTTTGAGTTCGTGTTTAAGGTAGAGATAGTTTGTGATGTTAACCTATATAAGCAGGGGGAGGCTATGGATTGACACAAGTTTTTGGAGAGTTGAGGGATTTCGTTGAGAGGCTTTTAGGGGTGCTGTGAGGGTGCTTTGTAAATCCATGAATATCCAGCAACAAACATCATCTTGAATCAATTTGGTTCTTAGTCTGTTCGAAGAGTGCTAGAGTTTGTTATTGGATCAAAGTGTACAATTACGTCTAAAGGTGAGCATGAGATGTTGCTTCTAGATTGATGTTTTTGAGTATATTCAATCTGGTTGAAGAGCAATGTTGAGCGATCTTACGGGTAGCTGATCATCAAGCGATAAAAATCTTCATTGACTACTTAGAGATTTCAAGAAACGGACAATCATTCACCCCCTTCTGATTGCGCCATACGATCAAACATTTTATTTAACTTTATTGGAATCCATCACACGGATTAGAAACGTACAATTCAAAACAAGAACAGGTAGAACACAAGGTTTCATAGTTCAGATAACTTCACAAAAATCCAGTAACTCCGCACATATTGCAAGCATACAATTCAAACAAGAACCGGCACAACACAAACATTCAGAATTAACATCACAATAATCCAGAAACTTCACAACAACCTAGACAAGACCTCCTGAAGATTCCCATCCACGTTCAGGTTGGTTATAGGCATTATTGTATAAACAAGACAGCCAGGAATAAATTCAGATACAACTAATCATACCAAAGAGCAATCGATGCATGCAGCACGCATTCCTTGATGAATCAAACGCTTATGTCTGGCACATGGTGCAGCTTCGTCTTCCAGTTGTCCCTCTCCCACTCTGACTTGAACTCGGCTGGCTGCCCCCACACCGTCAGCTTCTTGAGCGACGCAACATGTTCCAAACCTCTTGGCACCCCCTTCATAGACGTCAGTGACACCAGGTACAACGCCTCCAGGCTACCAACCGCCGATGGCTCGATTGCGATGCTGAGCACCTGCTCCATGTCACCGAGGAAGAGAGTCTTCAGGTGAGGGAACCAACCTGCATGGAGAACCATCTCCTCTGTGCAGCACCATTTCCGGATGCTCAGGTATATGAGGTCTGGTAAATGCTTTGCAAGAAGCAGGACCGGATCGGGGCCAACTCTGGAGGAGCTGAGTGAGAGGTACTTGATGTGTGACCCATGCTGACTGAACACAGGTTTCCCAAATGTGCCGTTGTCAAGGCAGCCTCTGATGATGAGCTTCTGCAGGTGCATGTTTGCAGGCCTGAAGGAGTCGAAATCGAGGACCTCACAGTCGTTGCTAGCGCTGATGAGCAGGCTGGAGAGGTTTTCCATTGCAGACAAACAAGCAAACAGCTTTGCGCAGTCGGAGCGGTGCACGTTCTCGACCCACAAGGTTCTCAGCGCAGTCAGACGCTCCAGCTGCTCGATGGAGTTCTTGGTTGCTTCAACTGTTTCAAGGCTCTGAATTTCCTCCAGGTGTGAGAATTCATTCGGCAGCTGCACACCTTTGAAGTATCTGAACTGTTTCCGACTAGAATCGATGAGCTTCTCAGCAAATAAGTGCCTCAGCTTCTTCAGTTTGCCGATGTCCTTCGGCAGTTCATCAACCTCGGTGTACTTCAGGTCCAGAGTTTCCAGATTGGTGAGCTTCTCTATCGACTTTGGAAGGGATTTCACCTTGGTCCTCCTGAACCCAAGATAATGCAGGTTGAACAACTCCCCGATGTTTGCTGGAATTGTGTCGATGGGTGAGTCCTGCAGCTCCAGAACAGCAAGGTACCTTGACCTGGCTATGAGAGATTTGAGCAAATCTGGGTGTGCAGCTCCATTAGTGGCAATGAAAGTACGGAGGTGAGGAAATTCCATGCTTGATCCGATGTGCTTGTTGCACTTCGATATCAACAAGCGGCGGACATCTTCCTTTTGATCTGTTTGAAGATCTCCTTCTATCAAGCCAAACATCTCCTTCCTGGAGTAAGAGAGAGCCAACTCACGCACAATGTCATGCATCTTGCAGAAGGCTACTCTACCGAGCTCATCTGTCTCCAGCAATTGCAACAAGCTTCCACGGATCAGCTCCATCAGGTACTCGTCTGCGACTTCCTCAACGGTGCTGTTTCCTTTCCTTGCTACGAATCCTTCCGCTGCCCACAGCTTCACGAGACTTTCTCGCGAGAGAGTATGATTTTGTGGAAACAGGCTGCAATAGAGGAAGCAGTTCTTGAGATGCCTTGGAAGGAACAAGATGCTTATGCTCAGGGCACTCCTCACTTCACCCAGGCCAGGGTTGTCCTCCAACATACACTGGAACTGATCATCCATTGTTTTCCATGCCACCTCCGTCTGTTCTCTGACGGCCAGCACATTGCCTATCGCACAGATAGCCGACGGTAAGCCACCACACTTTTTCACAATCTGATCGCACAGCTTCTCAAGGTGTGGGGGGCACTCCAGATTGCTATTCTGAAAAGCCCTTCTGCGAAAGAGTTTCAATGCGTCGCCATGAGCTAAGGGCTTAAGCTTGAGCTTATAGGATTCTTGAGCCAGTGAAGCGACATCGCTCGTCCTAGTCGTGATGATTATCCGACTTGCATTACCATTGTCGATCAAGAAGCTTGATAAACCATGTAATGCAGCTGTATCCCAAACGTCATCAAGCACAATCAAGTACCTCCGGCTCCCATTCGATAACTCTTTACATAATATATCACTCAGCTTGCTGCCGTACATACCATCAAGGTTGGCAGGTACTTGGCTTTGGTCTTCACTTAGATCCCTTATTAACTGCCTTAACATAACGTCAATGTTGTACTTGTGTGGTACCTCAATCCAAGAATAGCAGTCGAAGCTCTTCAGCTCCTTGTAAAATTCATACACCTTTCTAACTAGAGTTGTTTTCCCCAACCCAAAAAGACCCCACACAGATATGACTGCTCGAGTTCGATCATTGGATTCTTTGTCTAACCATGATTCCAGTGATTTCATCTCTTCCTTCATGCCAACAATGCATCCTTTAACTGGATGAACGGAGCCATCACGGGAGAGATGAGCTTGAGTGTTATCAATTGCGTTGCTAAGTAAATCACTGAAGTATTCGGCATAATTTGTCTTCAGTTGCGACAAATGCTTGATCTCCTGATCTACTTCCTTCAGTCCAGAAGCAATGCTATGAAAAGTTGCTGCATAGTAGGTCGCATGCGCCATTCTACTGAAAAACCCTTCGTTCTGCAGCAGGGCAACATTGTAGCAGTACTCATCTATTATGTCCTCGACGCGGTAAGCGACCTTCCGCACTCTCACCACCCAGCGTTTCAGAACTTCATTGTCAGTGCTGTGGATCTTTGCCCGTACTTGCATCAGGAAGCTATGAATCATGTCTAGCTCCCTTCCGATGCATTTCGCAAGCCCCGGTAGTTCTTGTAGCAGAGCTGCTTCTTTTTTTATGAAGTCCTTGAGCTGGTCCAGTGCTACTTCTCCAAAAGCAGAACCAATCTTGATAAGAGCCTGGACTACAGCAGCTTCTGCCATATGCTGTATCCTTGTGGGAAGTACTAGCTAGCTGTGTTCTTCACCGCATCTGCAAATAAAACCTACACTTTAAATTGGCCGGCTGCCGAAACCTCAATAGCATGAACAAAAACAGGATATATATAGTTAAATTCTGAAATTCCATGTAATATTTTCTATTCAGTTATACTAATGGTACATCTCATAGATCATATCAGTTCCAACTTAACGGTGATCTTTCTTCAAAAAACAAACTTAAGTAATGGTGATACTTTCATGGTCTCCTGTTCTTCCAATCATATATAATATTACCGTCATTTTGTCATGGTCCCTTGTAACTTGTGCATTGTTTATATTGATATATAACCATGTTATAAAAAATAAAATGAGGATAAATTTCGTACACACCATGGTAGTGACAATTTTAGTGAGCGGTATGCTATCTTTTTGGAAAAATCTTATGAACAACACAGATGATAGAACACACACATCATTACATTCTCCAAATACCTCCTACAAGTAATGATAACTGTCAAACCGGCTAAGATTGATATAAAATAATGTTACAGTCAAAACAAAGCATTCAGCCATCGAAGACTTACAGCGTTGTGTTTGTAAACAAGGAGGGGAATAAATTTGCTCACTGTTTAGCTAACTTTCCAAGATAGCATCTAAATATATATTTGCACTAGGTAATTCTAGTCTTGCCCACAGATGATCCTAAATTATGTGACCACCATAACTTCAAGCATAAATGCCCAACCCAACTGGTGATCATAGAGGCCATATTAATAGCAAAATCCATAGAGCAGAACAGAGGAAATAGCGCAGAGATAAGGAACTATTCCAGCTAATATCTAACCAAGATATATCTTAATTTGCACTAACTATGACTTGCGAGGTTTAGCGATACAACAAATCCATCAGTGATTAACAATCACGTGCAACTTTAAATGACAAGAAAATCACCAGATTAATTAAAATAACCAGTCCATGCGACTACTAATCTTGCTAGCTTGCAGCATGAGGAATCAAGGATGGATGAACCTGTGGCAAGTCAATGGGGAAAGGCATGACAGATGGAAAGCTTCAGTTGCGAAGAGGAGTGAGATGAATGATATATGCATACAGAAGATGAGAAGAGCTGAAAATCTGTACCTATATGCATCCTCATTCCTTAATTTAAATCATTAATGTCTTGGGTCACATTCTTTAGAATAAAAAATTTTGACTTACATACAACGACTTAATTTCTGTTTAGTTTACTAGTCCACTATGCACTACTGATATTATCCTGTTCTTCTATGAAGCCATATTTTAGATTGAACTGAAGAAGGGAACTTGTACTTTTATTGCCTGTACTGAAAATTGAAAGGTAACCTTCACACAAGTAGATATTTATGCTAATGATAACATCATCGTATTAAAAAGTGCCTAAGGAAACCCCTTTCAAGATTGCTTTAAGGGCCAATTTGTGATTGTTGTGCTGTGTTATGCAGATCTTGTTTCCAGAGTTACTGTAAAAAAAGCAGTTTTGAAAATTCTAGCAATTTGTTTGGCAAATCAAATTAAAGTTGGACAAATTTTGTTATCCAATGGTTGTTTCTCTGATGTTCCAAGCATTTATTCTGTTACTTGGAACGAGATAATCTCTTTTTGCAACTTGGTTTAGCAAAAAGCAGCTAATCAAACACCAAAATATCTAAAAGCGCTTTGTACCAAACGAGATTATTATGATGTACTGCAATGCCTACAGACCACAAATTAAAGATTTAATAAGTAAGTAGGTTGTTTTCGACACGCCAAACTGCGCCAAGACTTCTTCGGCGTGGGACGTCACTTATAAAATGACATTGTACTAACAAATGTATATAGTATCCACTTGCTATTCCAATAATTATACAACACTTGATGTTCTATACAACCCATAGGATAGCACGTCAATGGGAAAGGCTCGCCAAATGTATATAGTACCCACTTGTTATATGAATGATATGTACATACTGAAGAGCTGAAAAATCTGTACCTATATTGCATCTTTATTTCTTAAATTAGGTGGTGATCATTTGAGCTTTTTTTATAATTTATAACTGAAAAGTACTGTAACTGGCTGAAAAAACACTGTAGCTGATAGAGGCTTATTTAGCATAATTAAATTTAGAAAAATTAAAAAATATAAAAAATATGTTAGCCCATTACGTATAATACAAACACATACGGGAAAAAGAACCGGCAAAAAAGCTCAACAAAAAGCCAAAAATTCAGAAAAAGACGAAATTTATGAATAGTAAAAAATAAGTCGGAAGCCAGAAGCTGAAGCCCAAATGATCACAGCCAGATCATTCATGTCTGGGGTCGCATTCTAAGGAATAAAAAAGTAGATTAAATCATTGATGTCTGGGGTCGCATTGTAGAGAATAAAAAAATTTGACCTACGTACCACGACTTAATTTCTGTTTTGTTTAGAGACCACTGTGCACTACTAATACCATTGTGTACTTCTATTAAGCCATATTTTAGTTTTAAGTGAAGAAATACTTGCACTTCTATTGCTTCTACTGAAAACTGAAAGACAACCATCAACCGAAGTAGATTTGTATGTTACTGGTAGCATCGTTGTATTAAAAAGTGCCTTAGGGGAACCTCTTTCAAGGTTGTTCAAATTAAAGACTCCTCAGGTAATTAGGTTGTTTTATACAGGCCAAGCCGCGCCAACACTTCTTCGGCGCGGGACTTCAAATGAAATTGTAATAATAAATGTATATAGTATTCACTTGCTGTTCCAACACTTGCTGTTCTATACAACTCATAGTGTTAGGATCGGATACTACATGTTATGAAATCAACAAGACAGAGCACGAAACTAATGAAGAATAATAAACAATACGAGATAAAGATTTAATGCGAAAAATTAAACCCTTTTGGACAAAAACCATCGACACACAATTGGCGAAACAACTATACGAGAAGTTATAAGCACGGAAAACTTTGGCGTGTTTCAACGTGTTTAAACCGTGCAACTATAGGGGTATATATATAGGCTAGAGATCAGAGTCTCTAACGAAGAAAAGGAACAGAATTCTAGTCAGCAACGAAATATAGTCTTATCAGAAACTAGAATAGTAACATTCACGAAAATGGGAACAGCACCCCACTTAGATAGTCTCAGAAGATAACAGTGTAGAGTTGTAGTCGGAAGCACCTCTAGTAGCCACATCTGACTCTAGTCAGCAAATGTATCTTAGAGTTCCACATTGAAATGGGTCGGTGCAGAGTCCGTTACGAGCTCGAAGATGATCCCAATCAAAACCTTCGATTAATTTGTATTGCTTTCTTGATAAAACTCTTCAAACGGTCGGAAAGACTAGCATTGGTTGGATCCGATCAGATTCGGATCACAAAATACAACAATCCTCACCTTAAATCAAATTTCTCCTTTAGCGAAAAAGAAGAACTAAAGAAATTCTCACTGAGCTCAAACTTAGTGGTAGGAACTAGCTTTCTCATCATATCAGTTGGATTCTAATGAGTACTAATCTTACAAAATTTGATATCACCTTGTGTAATAACTCATTAGATGAAATGATATCTGACTTCAATGTGCTTTGGTCTCTCATAGAACATTTAATCTTTTGTAAAATAAATAACACTGACTCCTTGGACGAAATGATATCTGATTTCAATGCGCTTTGTTATCTCATAGAAGATTGATATAAAATAAATCTACGGCTAAAACAAGCATTCAGCCATCGAGGACTTACACTGTTGTGTTTGTAAACAGGGAGGGGGATAAATTTGCTCGCTGTTTATCTAACTTTCCAAGATAGCATCTAAATATATATTTGCACTAGGTAATTCTGGTCTTGCCGACAGGTGATCCAAAATTATGTAACCACCATAATTTCAAGCAAAAATGTGCAACCCAACTGGTGATCATAGAGGCCATAATTAATACCAAAATCCACAGAGAATAACAGAGTATGTAGGATCGAAATGGCGACAGAGGGGGGTGAATATCGTTCGCTTAAAAATCGCCCCCGAGAAATCGAACACTGAATTTCCAAAAAGATGCAAAACAAAGCAACTCACAGAAAATTAATTTTGCTGAAATCTGGAACGCATGCGATACTAAAAAAATCAGCATAAATCAGAGATTAACCAGTAAAAATTTCAGATGAACATAATGCCGTTTGATCTGCATGCAAAATGGAGGAAAATCAGCACAAAGAAAAAAAGAAACATGCACTAAAGAAATAGCATGCAGACTGAGAAGTAGAGAAGAACTTGAGACTCAAGCCCTTACTGCCGTAAGTACATAGCTGGCCAAAAATCATTGGAGGAGCAATAAAAACTTTTGGCCAAAACTGACTTATTGGCTGAAAGAACAGGAGCAAGAAATTTCAGACCAAACCTTCCTGCCGACAAAAGGAAAGAATTGAAGAAACTTGTTCGGCCGTATGCTGAAACCATGGAGCTTCAGACTAGACCACAAAGGGATAAAAAGAAGAAGCTTCAGACTTAAAAAATCGAACCAAATGACAGGAAAAGAAACGGCAGGGAACAACCGATTGACTGAAAATTCAGAAAGATGCCTTAACAGAGAGCTGACCGACAACACTCCAAAACAGAAATCCCTGAGAGCTGCACAAGGAGGAAATCAACCAAAATTTATCCCTTGCTGTGGATGCCCTCTGGCCAAAGGGGTGAATACTTAATCCAAACACCAGAGAGGCTTCAATCACAAGAGAAATCAGCAGAGACTCAAGAGATTCAGATTTGATCCCGAAACTAAAAAAGTACAGAGGCTTCACCAAAATCCAAATAGCTCCCCAACCTTTGATCCAAATAGCTCCCCAACCTTTGATCCAAATAGCTCCCCAACCTTTGATCCTATGGCCATGAAACTTTGAGGAAAGAAAGTTAGTAGCATCTGGGCTTAACATACCAATTC
This sequence comes from Dendrocalamus latiflorus, assembly GCA_017311315.1. Lineage (NCBI taxonomy): Eukaryota > Viridiplantae > Streptophyta > Magnoliopsida > Poales > Poaceae > Dendrocalamus > Dendrocalamus latiflorus. The sequence continues at coordinate 20,684,283 of CM029678.1, forward strand.
TCAAGCCATCTCGTTGAGGGAAACAGGAAATTGCATCAAACCCTAGAACAAGAAAACTAAGAACAGAGGAGGAGGAGAAGCCAAAAACTGAAATTAAAAGTGGTTTGCTCTTAGGATTGACTAGCCAAATGGCTTTTGAGCATCTCCCATGTCATAACAACCCATTTTGGTACTCCTCAGCAAGCAAGAACGCCAAACACAAAAACTCAAGAATCACACATAGGAGCCATCGAAGCAAGAACAGAATGAACAGAGAAAAACTTCAGATTTTTCATTCCAAACACAAGGATTACAGAGAGCTACGTCCCCATACGCATGGACATTTAAACAAAAAGATGATTACAAGACTCTTCACTCAATCCTCTCCCTCTCCAACTCAAGAACACTCAACCATACATGCTTGAGAGGAGGGATGAACACTCAAACTCTCAAGAAACCATCGAAGGGGACACAGAGGGAACACAACTCTGCCTCCACCAACAACTCTCAACCACTAAAGCCTAAATCCAAAAACAAATTCTAAAGCCTATTTTGACTAAAGGAAACCCTAAAATCCCTTCAAGTGTTCAAGTGGGCATGCAGCCGCTCCAACCTATTTATAGCCCACGGCTAACGGGTCCCCTCCCCGTTACGCCCGCTAAGTCTAACGGAGCCCGCTCCTGCTTGTGCAGCCTTGCGAAATTCCCGTTTCGCCCCTCCTGCACCTTCCGGGAAGCTTCCGCGCTCCTTGTCTCGCACGCCTCGCAACCACCTCGAGTCCACGTCGTCTCCGACATATCCCGACCGTTCTGACCTCAGCGCCACCTACGCCTAGTCCGGTCCACCGTGTCTCGCCACGACTCCACCCGATGTCCTGCAGTCACACAGACAAGAAACACATCAAATAGCACTGCTCGACACATGAAAGCGTAAATAACATGAGCACATCATACTTACTCATGACGAAGTCAAAACCTGTCGAAACATCGGAATATGCATCCTAATCCATACGACCAAGTTTGACCAAGTCCGACCGAGCCTGTTGCGCCACGCAACGTCTAGGTCCGAACCACCCAAACCAAACTCGACTTACCCAAACTAATGTCAATTACTCATCACTCACATGTGGACACCTCCACATGGTCCATCAGAGTAACTAGCAAAGACATAAGGAAATATTCCAGCTAGTATGTAACCAAGATATATCTCAATTTGCACTGACTATGACTCGCGAGGTTTAGTTGTACAACAAATCCATGAGTGATTAACAATCATGTGCAACTTTAAATGACAAACAAATCACCAGATTAATTAAAATAACCAGTCCATGTGACCACTGATCTTGCTAGCTTGCAGCATGAGGAATGGAAGATGGATGAACCTGTGGCACGTCAATGGGAAAGGCATGACAGATGGAAAGCTTCAGTTGAGGAAGAGGAATTCGATGAATGATATATGCATACAGAAGACGAGAAGGGCTGAAAATCTGCACCTATATGCATCCTTATTCCTTAATTTAAATCATTAATGCCTTGGATCACTTTCTTGAGAATAAAAATTTTTGACCTACATACGACGACTTAATTTCTGTTTAGTTTGCTAGTCCACTACGCACTACTGATATTAGTCTGTTCTTCTATGCATCCATATTTTAGCTTGAATTGAAGAATGACTTGTACTTTTATTGCCTGTACTGAAAATTGAAAGGTAACCTTCACACAAGTAGATTTTTATGCTAATGATAACATCATCGTATTAAAAAGTACCTAAGGAAACACCTCTCATGATTGTTGAAGGGTCAGTTTGTGATTGCTGTGCTGTGTTTTGCAGTTCTTGTTTCCAAAATTACTGTAAAAATAAGCAGTTTTGAAAATCTAGCAATTTGTTTGGCAAATCAAAATAAAGTTAGACAAATTTTGTTATCCATCGGTTGTTTCTGTGACATTCCACGCATTTATTCTGTTACTTGGAACAAGATAATATCGCTGTTTGCAACTTGGTTTAGCAAAAAGCAGCTAGTCAAACAACACAGTATCTAAAAGCGGTTTGTACCAAACGAGATTATCATTGTAGGACCGGGTGCCAACAAATTGAGGTGAATGATGCCTTACAAAAATTTTCCCCTAAATATTCTAAGCGAGGAACACAGCATCAACCACGCGAACCAACCAGAGAAATTCTTCGGCTCACACTGGTATGACTAGCTACAGTAGCGGTCTGACCTGTGGCTACACACCAGTTGGACCACTGGTGCAACAGCCCAATTTGGACTTCCTAAGAAACATGCATGAATTTTCATAATTTTCAGAAATTTTTGGCGCATTTTAAACTGTAACTGCTGTAAACTTTTTTAGTGTAATTAAATTTAAAAAATGAAAAAAGGTTACGACGACTATATATGCATACAGAAGATGAGAAGAGCTGAAAATCTGTACCTATACGCATCCTTATTCCTTAATTTAAATCATTAATGTCTTGGGTCGCATTCTTGAGAATAAAATTTTTTGACCTACATACGACGACTTAATTTCTGTTTAGTTTATCTACTGATATTATTCTGTTCTTCTATGAAGCCATATTTTAGTTTGAACTGTAGAATGACTTGTACTTTTATTGCCCGCACTGAAAGTTGAAAGGTAACCTTCACACAAGTAGATTTTTTATGCTAATGATAACATCATCGTGTTAAAAAGTGCCTAAGGATACACCTTTCAAGATTGTTTAAGGGTCAGTTTGTGATTGCTGTGTGTTATGCGGTTCTTGTTTCCAAAGTTACTGAAAAAAAATCAGTATTGAAAATTCTACTGTGCTGTGTTATGCAGTTGTTGTTTCCAAAGTTACTGTTAAAAAAGCAGTTTTGAAAATTCTAGCAATTTGTTTGGTGAATCAAATTAAAGTTAGACAAATTTTGTTATCCAATGGTTGTTTCTCTGACATCCCACGCATTTATTCTGTTACTTGGAATGAGATAATATCGCTGTCTGCAACTTGGCTTAGCAAAATGCAGCTAGTCAAACACCAAAATATCTAAAAGCGGTTTGTACCAAACAAGATTATCATTGTAGGACTGGATGGTAATAGGGGAGGGTGAATGGTGCCTTACAAAAATCCCCCCCAAGTATTCGAAGCCAAGAACATAGTAACAACCTCCAGAATCAAACAGAGAAATTCTTGGACTCAGCGGTACGATTGGCTATAGTTGTGATTTGACATGCGGCTACACACTAGTCAGACCGGCGGTTCCCTTGTTGTCTGATCAGTATGGTCGGACTGGCAACAAGTAATCAGTTTGACCGGCCGAGCAGTCTGACCGGACCAAGAAGTGGTTTGATTGCTCATCTGTTCCCAGAACAGAAAATTAGTCCGAAGCTAAACCACTTTTGGTGTAACTCCAAAAATTGATAGCCAATTGGAATGAAACTACGCACACTCCTTGATTAGAGTCTCAGGAACCTGTTCTATCCAAGAATTTCTTGAATCCTTGTCAAAGTGCAGACTTTTCTCAAGAATAAACAAAGTTGCACCAAAACTGAGAAAAACCAAAAACTCGGAATATAATTTGCTCATGGGTAGAGAATGGCCAAGATATCTCTAGATATATTACTACATATCACAGCAAGTAAGAATTCCCAAAGATTCGAAGCAAAAACCTTGAGATGAAGAACCTCCAAGATTAGGCCAAAACAAGTAGAACTGGGCAATTTTGAAATCCTTCAAGACATAGTGCCTAGATAGATGTGATATGATCTCCATGAGTCATCTCCATCATTTATACATTCTTATAATACAGTAAGATCAAGAAGAGAGGAAGAGCTTAAAACCAACAAGAACAAGAGCAAATCAACCAAAACAAAAAATCATCATAAGTGGCCAACAAAGTTGATGTATTGCTACTTAAGAATGAAGGTTGTATAGCCACTTCATCTACATGACAAGAGAGGATACTACAACACTCACTTTTCTAACCATTATCCTAGAACAATCTTGAACACTAGGAAGAGATTTTCCAAGGTAGCCTCCATTCCCATCTCAGTAAATAGATAGAGCAATTAGCCCTAGCCTAACCATAATGGATACTATCCATTAACATAATGGGGGAACCCATTAACTCTGCACAACATGAGTTTTACTCATATACTTAACTTATTCATGCTTTTTAAAGTACATGAGCCCAAATCCACTAATTCCTATGCTTCTTTATCCGCTTGATCTTCCCAGCTTATCCTTTACTTAAAACCACTGTCCTAAACTCCGCTCAAGCGCTGTAGTTTTGATCCAATGCAGTTTTCTGTTTTTGTCAAATTACCAAAATACCCTCACCATGGCTTGATCTTTATCTTCCATTGCCAAGTAATAACTATACTCACCATGTGTAGGTGCACCAATGACTTGCCATATATTGGCATGATTCTTTTATTCTGATTCACCATACCACGTTTCACTTGGACCGACCAAACGACTTGATACAACCCATCGCTCGTACTTTTCTTTCAACATTTTCCACCTTTCTTGCACCATGCTTTAACTCAACCATCTCACCCAACATTCTTGACTGTTTTGGGTCTTGGCTCCTCAATGAGCGTAGCCCCGATTCTCACCGTCAACCATGGTTGACTCCAAAGCTTTCTACGTATCTAAAGATAAAGAAATTATTTTTGGGTATAAATTCTTCACAATTTGACCCATATCAGCTAAAACATGCATCATGCAATATTAATGGTCTAACCAAACACAATTCAAATCATCCCTTAACCAAATTCCCAAAATCAAGTTTTTGAGACCAGTCTAATTGCCAACTAGAGGCTGGTCAGACCGGTCTTAGACAATGAAAACACCCTGCTCTGGAAAATTGCAATAGGCAACTAAATCATGGTACTACCGGCTAGTGGTTTGACTGCGGCGGATTAGTCTGACGATGCCACACCGTCGGTCTAACTAGTACCATGCCAGCGGTTAGACCAGCAGCTTGAAAACAAAAATGACAAAATGCAAACCTTGCAAAATTCAAATATTTACTCCACAAACTTGGCAATAGTTCATCACAACATTATCTTGGACCTTCTCATATAGTCCTTCAATCTCTCTCTTGATGAACTCATTGACAATTTCTCAAAAAAAATGCAATAGGTTGCTTGTAGACTCCGATTGTTCTCGTCATATGACCGGAGACTCCCGTTGGTTCTCTTCCCTAGCCCGTGCTCTAGGTGATGAGACGATCACCTTCGGAGATGCTTCGTCTGGGCGCGTCATCGCCAAAGGTACAGTGCGTGCTAATGAGTCTTTCATTTTAAAAGATGTTGCTTTGGTTAGTAAGCTGCAGTACAATTTGCTTTCAATCTCTCAGCTTACCGATGACGGTTTCGAGGTGAGCTTTAAGAAAAACGCTTGCAAAATTCTTGATTCTTCGGGCAGTCTGGTTTGTGGGATTTGTCATTATGGGAGGATCTTTCGTGCTGATTTTTCTGAGTCTTCTGGTGATACTCTCAGGTGTTTAGCTGCTTCTGAGTCCCGTGACCTTACTTTCTGGCATAGGAGACTTGGTCATATCGGATTTGACCATTTGATCCGAGTTAGCGGCCACGATCTCATTCGTGGTCTGCCGAAACTCAAGATGGTCAAAGATCTTATTTGCGCTCCATGCTGGCACGGCAAGATGATTGCCGCTTCTCACCCTCCGGTCACAGTGACTATGACCGATGCACCAGGACAGCTGCTCCATATGGACACAGTTGGACCAGCTCGAGTGCAGTCAGCAGAAGGGAAGTGGTATGTCCTTGTCGTGATCGATGACTTCTCGAGGTACTCTTGGGTGTTTTTCTTAGCCTCGAAGGATGAGACGTTTACACATTTCTGAGGTCTTTTTAGTAGGCTTTCTGTTGAGCTTCTGGGTGCCTTACGAGCGATCCGTAGTGACAATGGCACGGAGTTCATGAATTCTTACTTTGAGAGGTTTTGCGATGAGACAGGTGTAGAGCACCAGTTCTCTTCTCCGCACGTCTCACAGCAGAATGGCGTCATGGAGAGGAAGAACCGTACCTTGGTCGAGATGGCCAGGACGATGCTTGATGAGTACTCTACACCTAGGAAGTTTTGGGCTGAGGCCATTGCGACCGCGTGCCATGTATCGAACAGAGTTTTTCTTCGGGCACACTTGCATCGCACTTCCTATGAGCTGAGATATGGGCGAAAGCCCAGTGTCTCTCATTTTCTCGTATTAGGTTGCAAGTGTTTCATTCTGAAGTCCAGGAACCTAGACAAGTTCGAGTCACGTTCTTATGATGGTATATTTCTAGGTTACTCGACTTCTTCACGGGCGTATAGGGTCTGGAACTGCGAGTCTAATAAAATGGTAGAGACCTATGAGGTAACCTTCGATGAGGCCAGTCCGGGGACTAGGCCCGATATCTCAGGTTCTTTAAAGCAGTCTGAGACCATATTTGTGGACGATGAGGAGGATGGAGATGAGGGTTGTCTACCCGATCTAGTTCCTTCTCTCCTTGAGGTGCCTACTTCTTCCACCGCACCTCGAGGTGATCAGCCCATGCCTTCCGCTTCTTCTGGAGTTAGTGGCTCTGTTTCTACCTCGTCTGCTCATGAGGTAGAGGCCACTTCTTCATCTCATCCAGGACCTCCCCGACATATCCAACAAGACCATCCTTCAGAGCAGATGATCGGAGACCTTTCCGAGCGTGTCACCCGCTCGAAGTCTGGCATGTCTCATTTATGTCTCCACTCTGCCTTTGTTGCCTCATTTGGGCCCAAAGATGTTTGTCATGCTATTTCTGATGAGTCTTGGGTCAATGCCATGCATGAGGAATTAGAGAATTTCGAGAGAAACAAGGTTTGGTCGCTTGTTGAGCCCCTCGAGGTCACAATGTCATTGGGACTAAGTGGGTGTTCAAAAACAAGCAGAGTGAGGATGGGGTTGTCATTTGAAACAAGGCTAGATTGGTAGCTCAGGGTTTCTCCCAGGTTGAGGGTCTAGATTTTGAGGAGACCTTTGCCCCTGTAGCTAGGCTAGAGGCCATCAGGATCTTGCTTGCATTTGCGGCGTCTAAGGGCTTCAAGCTTTACCAGATGGATGTCAAGAGTGCCTTCCTCGATGGGTTTATTGAGGAAGAAGTCTATGTTAGGCAGCCTCTAGGTTTCGAGAACCCCAAATACCCAAACCATGTCTATAAGCTTTCGAAAGCCTTGTATGGACTTAAGCAAGCCCCTAGAGCTTGGTATGAGAGGCTTAAGTCCTATCTGTTGAGTCATGGGTTTGAGATGGGTAAGGTAGATAAGACCTTGTTCATTCGTAGGCATGGCAATGACCTTCTACTCGTCCAGATTTATGTGGATGATATCATCTTTGGCGGCTCCTCCCATGCTCTTGTCTCTCAGTTCTTCGATGTCATGAGCTCAGAGTTTGAGATGAGTATGATGGGCGAGTTGAGCTTCTTTCTCGGCTTTCAGATCAAGTAGACTCGGGAGGGTACCTTCTTGCATCAGGGCAAGTACACTCGAGACCTCATGAGGCGCTTTGATATGAGTGATGGTAAGCCAGTGTCCACTCCTATGGCTTCATCAGCTTCACTCGACCCAGATGAGGACGGCGAGCCAGTTGATCAGAAGGAGTATCGCAGCATGATTGGATCCCTCTTGTACCTCACTGCCTCGAGACCGGACATACATTTCTCTGTGTGTCTATGTGCTCACTTTCAGACTTCTCCTCGCGTATCTCACCGCCAGGCGGTGAAGCGCATTCTTCGGTACCTTCGAGCTACCATTGACTATGGTATCTGGTACTCTTCCTCGTCCTGTCTTTCTTTGAGAGTCTAATCGGACGCAGACTTTGCTGGCTGTAGAATAGATAGGAAGAGTACTTCTGGCATCTGCCAATTCCTTGGCACTTCTCTTATTTCCTGGTCCTCGAGGAAGCAGTCCGGTGTTGCACAGTCCACCGCAGAGGCTGAGTACGTTGCTGCTGCTAGTGGCTGCAGCCAGGTGCTTTGGATGGCCTCGACTCTGTGGGACTTTGGGTTAGTTATCGACAGTGTTCTACTCTTTTATGATAACACCTCTGCGATTAACATTCACTTAGATCTTGCACTAGCCCGATGAATGGACAAACCCTCACTTGGGTGCACCCCAAGTGAGCTGAATGACAACCCCCCCACTTAGATGTGCCCTTCCCCTAAGTGAGCATTCACCGTTGTACTAGCAAGCTTTGGTCCCAACACCGTAGTGAAGGGAGCCTCTACGAGCAAACCTACCTGGAATACCCTCAATATTTCGGCCTACTAAATTGCAAAGCTAGTCCTAGATAACTTTAATCAGCTAATACCAGAGCTCATATAGCATATGTGGTTGTACGGTTAGACTTAGATATGCGGCAATAACATTCAGTCCTTAATTGACCCGGGTGATAATCTCCCCCTATTTATATGTGGGATACCCTCCCATATTTTACAGTTCATATTATAACTTGCCCGCATCTAACTCTAGGTTTTCAATTTTGTTTTATACCAAACTAACAGAGCTTACTCCTCTAGTCCAACTTTTCAAAATCATCCATAACTACGTGCAAGATTTTCTGAAAATATCATGATAGACCATGTGGAGGTGACCCCGGTTGTGTGATGAGTAATTGACATCTGTTTTAGGAAAAGTTGAGTTTGGTTTGTGTGGTTTGGACCATGTCGTTGCACAGTGCGATTGGTTTTGGTCGGACTTGGTCGAACTTGGTCGGAGTGCTTAGGATGCTTATTCTTTTGATTCGACAGGTTTAGGCTTTTTCATGCTTAAGATTTCTCTTAATGCTATTATTGATTACATGTGTCGAGTGGTGCTATGTGATGTATTTCTTGTCTGTGATGGCTGCAGGACGTCGAGGTGGAGTCGTGGCAAGGCACGGGATGACCGGACTAGGCGTGGGCGGTGCCGAGGTCAAAGCGGTCGAGGTGTGCCAAAGATGGCGATGACTCGTGGTGGCTGCGTGGCTTGGAGGGCAAGAAATGAGGAAGCTTCCCGGAAGGTGCAGGAGGGGCGTTTTGGTGAATACGCAAAGCTGCACTGAAGGAAGTGGATTGTGGATAAAGTGCCATGAGTTGTTGAGAGCTAATGGGTAAAGTGTGTTGAAAACCCATTAGTAGAGGCTATAAATAGAGAGGGTGTTCTCTAGTAGCCTTCATGAAAAATGAGAGCATGAAAATGAGAGTGATTTTAGTGAGGTGGATTGAGCGAGTGGGTATGAGAGCTTTATGTTTGTTTCTCTCCATGTATTCATGAAAAATGAGAGACGGATTAGGGTTTTATTCTTAGTCTTTATTTGTTGAGAAAGAGAGAAAGAGAGAAGGTGTGAGGTTCTTTCTTGCTCTCCACGCGTATGGGGATGTATTGATAGCGATCTATCTTGTAATCCTTCATTCAATATGGACAAACCTCTTATTCTGAGATAGTATGGCTATATGTCTCTTTTTCTGTGACTTTCTTCTGTTTTTTGTTTTGCTCTTGTTCATTTCGGATGCTGCTAGTATTTTTTGTTTCCTACAATTTTCGGTAGACATTTTTGATTCCTTCGGTTCATGCTGCTGTTGTTTTGCTGTTTTTGCTTTACTTGTTCACGGCAGCAAACATGCCTCTCGGCTGGCAGTTAACTCTTCTTCTTAGCTCTCATTTGTGTTCAGCTAGCAATAGGTTATTTTCAGTTTTATTGGCAGCAAATCTCTTTTGGGCAGTGCTGAAATTTGTCTCTCGGCAGCAAAGTCACCTTTTGTTTCCTCTTTATTCAGCTAGCTGTTTTCTGCAATGTACAGTAGGCTGCAACATGCTATTTTTGGTCTAAAAAAGCACTTACGGCTGTTGTTTTTAACTTGGTTCAGTGCTGTGCCGATAGCAACTTGTCCACTGCACTGCTTGCTGTTTTCTGCAGTATTTTGGCTCTTTTGTCTTGCTGCTTTCCCTGTACTGCAGTTGCTGTTTTCTGCAGTCTTGTGCTCTTTTGGTTTGCTGTTTTTGTGCTGCTGCTCAAAGTTCTTCTCGGCAGGCTTTTTGGTCTTGCATTATTTCAGCCAAATGATTTTCAACAGTGTATGTTTGCCGTCAAAAACTTTTACTGCTGAAATGAACAAATCTTTGTTAGTATGACCAAGTGACCTCTCTGCAGACAGTTTGGGTCAGAAAGTAATCTTCAGTCTGAGTTTCCAAGTTTAGGTCTTGCTTAAAATTACTTGATCTAATTATTTTCTCAGCAAGATCTTTTTAGTTCTGGTGTTTGGCATTGGTTCTATGCTATTTTTGGCCGAGCCCGAGTCAACTATTTTGTCAATCTAATTGCGATTTCCAGAGAAGCTTGAATCATCTTCTTCGTAGCTTTTTATAGCTATCGGAGAGTTGAAATTTTTGTGAATATTTTGGGGGCTATTTTTGAAAGCAACATTCACCCCCCTCTGTTGCCGTTTTCGATCCAACATATCAAACTTAGTGAAAACTAGTGCGTAGCTAAGTATGTAGACCTTATAGTAATTGTAATATATCCAAAATTCAATATTAGCTACTGTGTAAACCATGTCCTAAAAGCTACAACAGTAAGGGTATAATTTTCAAGGAAGTTTGATGCATACAATCAGATATAACTACCGTTACCTACAATATAGCAATTTTAAAGGAACATACATGCATAGATGATAGGTTTTGCAATCAACATAAAATAATTGAAATATTAGGATCAATATGGTCAAAGGGGGTGCTTGCCTTGCTACTGTTGTTCAGAGAATTGTTTGGAAGTGCTTTTGTAGTTTGCCGCCGCGTCGGTGTCTTTTTGAGAAAATCCAAACGAGTACAAATAATAATCAAATAGAATCAAACAGAGACCAAATTTAAATATTTTGAATATTTTGATAGAGCGTGATTTTCTAAAAATTTAGAAATAAAAATGACTTAATTTAGAGTTCGTATGCAAAAGTTATAGCCATTTCAATTTGCTTCAGTTTATAAATTTTGAAAAATGTTAAAGGTGATGACATGAAAGGTGTACTTCTTGTAAATATGCTTTCTAATAGAGAAAGAGAACCTTCACATACGTTCTTTTGAAAATATGCTTTTCAACAGAGAAAGCAACTTTCACATAACTAAAAAGTGGGTTTTCCCATTTTATTCATTTTTCTTAAATTCCTTACATGTGGGCCATGCATGTCAGTCTCACATGTTATAAATCACATTTTATTTATTAATTTACCAAGTGGGTCCCATATGTTAGTGACTTATATTTTAGTTTTTAGTTTAATTAGAATTCCTTAATTGATTCTGGATGGGCCCACTTGTCATAGACTTAACAGTTTTAAACTAGTCATTAATGCCTAATTAACCTCCTTACAAGTGGGTCCTACTGGTTAGAGGGACAGAGAGTAAGAGTGAGTTGCACGCCATGGCAGAGCTTGTTACCGAGCTTGCCGGTGGCGAGGGAGGCGGCGGCGTGTTCTTGACATGGCCAAAATGGAACGGTGTTGTCATCACGCATATCTGGGCTATGACGGTGGCCAAAATGGTGGTCAACAGTGGCAATGCCATGACAGAGGTAGCGGTGGTGCTCAACTGAACAACATTGTGGCTAAGGCCATGGCTAAAGGTCTCAATTAAGTGTGGAATTGTTTTAGGAGGTCATGATGAAGCTATAGGCTCAGGCTTGTGGACCTATGGTCACCAGAGTAGACATAGCAAGGTCTCCCATGGCAGTGCTACGGTCGGCCAAGGCAATGCCGTAGTAAAGTACAACTAATGGCCATATTGACCAGTCGGAGGTGACTCATCTATGTTAAGCTACGACAATGGAGGGGGCGTCCATAGCGACAGAGAGTTCCAGTGATGGAGAAACTGCAGGAAGGTGCATGTAAGCATGCATGCGGTGGTAGAGATGAAAGGAATCGAGGTAGGGCTCACTAGAGAAGGAGAAAGACTAGCAATAGCATTCTGGCCAAAGATGAGGAAGATACTTGGCTTCAATGACTCTCTACATGGCAAAGTAATTAAGGGAGCATGGAGCTCAGAGGGATGATGAGGCATGTTGTGATGTGGTCGAAAAGAGGAGAAGCTCATTGGAGTTGTTGGGACATGGTGGCGTGCTCACCGGCGTTATGAACGACTTTAGTTTCTGTTTCAGAGAGGAAGGAGCTCATGAAATGTGCATCAGAGACCGTGGGGGTAAGCTGAGGAAGAATGGCATGGTGAGGAGTTTAAATAGGTGAGACATTTTGTGTGGAGAAGGAGGGCATCTTGCGTGGGTATGGTGAGAAATCGCAAGTGTGTGGCTTACTCCGCCACACAGACAAGGGAAACAGGACAAGGGCAACGACTTGGCACAATGATATGATGGGTAGGTGAAGGCATTTGCTATGTCTAAGGGCTTTATGTTGTTTCAAATGGATGTCAAAAGTACTTTTTTGAAAGGTTTCATAGATGAAGAGTCTATGTCAAGCAATATCTAGGTTTTAAAAATTCCAAGTTCCCAAACCATGTATGTAAGCTTTTCAAATCCTTGTATGGATTGAAGAAAATCCCTATAACTTGGTATGATTGGTTTAAGAGTTTTCTACATAAGAATAATTTTAAAATAGAAATGATATATAAAACCTTATTCACTCTCAAGCATGGCAGTGACTTCATACTTGTTCAAATTTATGTGGATGACATTATTTTTGGTGGTTTCTCTCATGCTTTGGTGTCTACAATTTCATATTCTATGAGCAGTGAATTCGGGATGAGTATGATAGGTGAACTGACTTTCTTCCTTGGTCTTCAAGTGAAGTAACTGAAGGAAGGAATATTTATTCATTAAAGCAAGTACACAAATAACATTCTGGTGTTTTGACAAGGGAAGAAGCAAGCCAATGTCTACTCCTATTGCCACTTCCACCGTGCTGGATCTAGATAAGGATGGACAGTCTGTGGACTAGAAGGAGTACTGTAGCATGATCAGCTCCCTCCTCTATCTCATGGTTTTGAGACCAGACATACAGTTTGGTACAATTTGGTATGTGTATATGCAATCGATTTTGGGCTTCCCCTCGTATCTCTCATTGCAAGCAATGTGTTGCATATTCAGATATCTTTAGGACACTCTTGACTTTGTACTTTGGTACTCTTTTAATTCTACACTCTCTTCATGCTTTTTCTGATGCTGATTTTACAGGATGTAGAATAGACAGAAAGAGTATCTCTAGCACTTGCCATTTCTTAGGCATATCTCTTATCTCTTGGTCATATAGGAAGCAATCCTCTATTGCATAATCCACTATAAAAGCGGAGTGTGTAGCTGCTGCTAGTAGCTGCTCTCAGGTTCTCTGAATCTTGTCTACTCCGCGCACTATGGGTTAGCCTTGGATAGTGTTCCTCTCTTCTGTAATAACACTAGTGCCATCAATATTGCCAAAAACCTAGTGCAACACTATAGGACAAAGCACATTAATATTAGATGCCATTTTCTTATAGACTATGTAGAGAAGGGTGATTTTGTGCTTTACTTTATAGAGTCAGACCAGTAGGTTGCAGACATTTTCACTAACGCTCTTGATTTTTCTTGTTTTGATTATTTGCGGGGAGAGTTGTGTGTTATTAGTCATTTTGTCCTGTTTTGAGGGGTTTGACTCTTTTCCAACATAATACATATTTAACTTTAGCAACTTGCGTTGTAAATTATTACATGATGCTTTGGCTATTATCCTTGTGTGACATAATATCTTGCTTTACATCCTACCATGTCTCGTGCTAAGTTTGCTCGGTTAATCATATTGTTGTGGCTACAGACCAAACAGAGAGAGATGGTAGTGGAGAGTGAGGGAGATGAGTAAATGGCTTGGGTCTTCCCCATGACCTGTATTCCATATATATACATGGGGAGTACTTTTACAATTATACCCTTACAATTGATCATCCCCCACAGGGGCATCCATGTCATTACACATGGCCTATTCTGAGCCTTGTAACCTCCTACTAGGCCTGCTGGGTTTAGGTGGGGGCCACCCCTACAACAGGAGCCTCTCATGGAGAAGGGCTTCACAGGGCCGAAATCATGTTGCCGAGTCCTTTGGCCCCCTCTGTCCCTGCGGCCTGTGAGCTTTTTCCGAACTTGACCAGGGGCTGAGGCCATAGCCGAAGTAGACGTGCGCGCTCCGTCCCCTACCCTTCGAACGGGTGGCAGCGGAGCTGGCGCCTAGCCGAAGTAGACGCGCGCGCTCCGTCCCCTACCCTTCGAACGGGTGGCAGCGGAGCTGGCGCCTAGCCGAAGTAGACGCGCGCGCTCCGTCCCCTACCCTTCGAACGGGTGGCAGCGGAGCTGGCGCCTAGCCGAAGTAGACGCGCGCGCTCCGTCCCCTACCCTTCGAATGGGTGGCAGCGGAGCTGGCGCCTAGTCGAAATGCGTCGGGGGCGTTACACCGGCGTGGGTAAGCGTAGCGGGCCCCTGGGCCGCCGCCTACACCTTAGGTGATAAAGGATGCGTTGCGACGTTCTTTCTTCTGGCTGCCCACGTGGTGCGTGCTTGGCGCGGTATGGGCCTCGAGGCGTCATGACCATTTATGTAACGACAGACTCCCGGCGGTTGGACTGCCGCCGGTTGGACTCCTGCTGATTGGGCTTCTGCCGGTTGGCTCCCCTGCTGATGGGGTATATATACGGCGGGGGCGCGGTGTTGTTCCTGCATGTATTTTGGTAGAAGCTGCTCCCCTAAAATGGGCCCCTTCCGTGCATCAGCATTCCCTAGCGCCGCTGAGCGGCTTGGGGAATGTTGATGTACAGATGGAGGTCCATTTTTCTTGGGAGCTTGGTCAGCGTCGGTGACCGGTGGCCAGCCGCGCGTCCTGCCCTCGCGCTGCGTTTCCACACACGATGGCAAGGTTTGCCCTGTTCTCCTTAGCAGACCTACCTACAGCCGGTGTCCCTGATGGAGCCCGCCCGCATCACTTTGAAAAATGCTGATGCACTGTAGGTGGCCTGTTAAGGAGAACGAGGCAGACTTTGCGGGACATGACCCTCGCTTTTGCCGTTCGCGCACGCGGGTCCGTTTCTCGAAGGCAGGGTCCAGGCCGAAGCCACGGCCAGGCTGGTGTGGCGATCGAGAAGGTGGGCTTCTACGCGCGCGCCGCGCTCCCGTATGAAGATGGCAAGGTTTGACTTGTTCTCGTAGGCAGATTTGCTACGTGCGCGCGCTCTGTCCCCTACCCCTTGAACGGGTGGCAGCGGAGCTGGCGCCTGGTCGAAGTAGACGCGCGCGCTCTGTCCCCGACCCTTCGAACGGGTGGCAGCGGAGCTGGCGCCTAGCCGAAGTAGACGCGCGCGCTCCGTCCCCTACCCTCCGAACGGGTGGGAGCGGAGCTGGCGCCTGGCCGAAGTAGACGCGCGCGCTCCGTCCCCTACCCTCCGAACGGGTGGCAGCGGAGCTGGCGCCCGGCCGAAGTAGACGCGCGCGCTCCGTCCCCTACCCTCCGAACGGGTGGCAGCGGAGCTGGCGCCTGGCCGAAGTAGACGCGCGCGCTCCGTCACCTACCCTCCGAACGGGTGGCAGCGGAACTGGCGCCTGGCCGAAGTAGACGCGCGCGCTCCGTCCCCTACCCTTCGAACGGGTGGCAGCGGAGCTGGCGACCTCACACCGCGAATACTGCCACGCATGCGGTGATTGAGATCTCACGATGTGGCTCTGCGCTGTAAAGGTTCCTGGAATCACGCCGGGCCCCGGTCTGCCAGGGTTAAGTTGCCGTACCGTGCGACCCGCATCGGCATGCACAGGACACGCGGCGGCTTATAATTAGTGCGCGGCAGGATGTGGACGGTTGCGTGCTCGCGGCTGCTCGCCTCTTCCCTAGGGAAGGGGGACACGGGGCGGTCGATGAATGGTTCAGCGTCGAAGCTGTTGTTTTCCCATGGTCCATTAGTGCGCCTTTAATGGCGGCTGGAGTCGTTGACACCTGGCCTTCAGCTATCTTGTGCGGGGGTTGGCACGCGGCAGGAGGCCACTGGAGCGTCGTGCTGTGACGGTCCTTGGCGCTGTGGTTGCGGCCCTCCGTCTTCGGTTATGGGGAAGTGTGCAGGACGGGCCTTTGCGCGTCTGCGGTCGCGTCCCGTACGCAGACCGTCGCGACGCTTTGGTATTGGGGCGAGGCGGCTTGAAGTAGCCCTCGTGACCGCACTCCCGCAGTTGTACGCCCCCTTCTTGCTTGCATCGCTTTCCATAGTCCCGTAACATTCTTCGCCGCTATTCTCCTGTTGCGGGAAGCGATGGCGTCTGGCGACAAGCGTGGCCGGGCGGCTAGTGGCTGCGGCATTCGCCGGCGATCTTCACCGCTAGAGGTGAAGTACACGCTCAAAGAGCGCGACCCGGTGGTGGCGGACAAGCGGTGGCTGGCGGCGGAGAAGGAAGGCGCGTTCTCCGGCAAGCTGGGCCCGTCGCTCGTGACCGAGAAGACGATCCAAGGGCTTCTGCGCGCGGGGAAGCTGTCGGAGCGCCAGGCGGTACGATTGCCCACCGCCGATGAGAGGGAACCGCACCCCGAGGGGTCGGAGGCGGTCGTATTCGTTGCCTTTTTCGACGCGGGGCTCCGCATCCCGGCGGCGGCGATCGTGGGCGATGTGCTGCGGACCTTCGGGCTGAAGCTGGCGCAACTGACTCCGAACGCCGTGGCCCGTCTCGCGGTGTACAGCTGGGCCTTGCGCTCAGGAGCGTGCTGGCCCAGCGCCTCGTTGTTCGTCTACCTGCACAAGGCCCGGTGCCAGCCCAAGGATCGGAAGGACGGGACGCTGTCGAGCTTCGGCAGCGTCACCTTTATTCTTCGTTCGACTTGTAGCAAGCTCTTCCCTGCGAACTCTACTCGCGGGAAGTGGGAGTCTCACTGGATGAAGCGGTGGTTCTACCACCGTGTGGAGAGCGGGAGCGGTCTTGAGTGCACGAGCCGACCGATCGCGTTCAAGCCCTCGCCCGGGCGGACGCTCGACGATGAGGACAGGCGGAGGGCCCGGTGGCTCATAGGCGTGGCCGCCCGCTTCAACATGCGCGACCTCACCGAAGAGTACGTGATGTACGGCATGGCGCCGCTTGCCCTCGACTGGCGTCTTGCCGCCGAGAAGTGTCGAGACGACAACGTTTTGCCGTCGGTCTGCTTACTGCCGGCGCCCTCCGGTCTTCGTAAGCCTTGACCGTGTCTCTCCTCTATTCACGCGAAGTGCGTTATATACTGATGTTATCTCCTTTGCTTCAGGGATTAGCTTGGAGGAGGCGGAGCAGGCCGCGCGTGTTATCCTGGGGTCGTATACCGGCAGGGAGCACGATCAGCGCGCGTCCGCCACTGCCGAGGCGGGGCTGGGGCGAATAAATTGCGTGTGCGAGGCCCTGGGCCTTGCCGTGCCGGACCGTGCCGCTCCGGACGAAGGTGCAGCGAAGAAGAAGGCGCCGTCTCGGAAGAGGGGCCGAAGCGGGGCGTCTGCCGCGCTTGGTGCGGCAGCTGCTACCGCTGCTGCTGATGCTCCCGAGGGCACGGCAGACGCGGAGTCGGATTCGACGAAGTATGCCGATTCAGGCTTGGATGGCGTGGACGCCGGAGGCGAGGGATCTTCGGCGAGTGCCCTGGACGGCGGGCTCGCTGCGAGCAGCCGGAGAGGGGAAGTCTCGCCACCCGCCGTAGTCGCTGAGACAGAATCCGTGCGGACCGGCGATGTTGAGGTGGAGCCTTCGACCGTGGCCGCTGTGGTGCCGGAGACGGCCTTCGTGGGGGCGCACGGAGCCGTGCTGCCTTCCCCGACAGCAGCAGCGGAAGACGAGGTGCCCCCTACGGAAACTGCCACAGCGGAACCTTCATCCCCGGGTGCTGCAGCCGCGGGGGCCTCGCCGGCGGTGACTGTAGGGGCGGTGTCACTGCTGCCTGCCCCGGCTAAGCGGCTGTGTGTACGGCCGGAGCTCCACCGAACGCCACAAGGATTCGTCGTGGCGACGGGCATCAGAAACTTGTAGGACTCCGATGCAGATGCCGAGGACTCTGCGGCGTGCGCGCCCTCTGCCCCCTGGCCACGCCGCCCGCCGTGCAGGGACGACCGTCGTCGGCCCCGAACACGGAGGCTTCTGCTCGCTGCGGGACCATGCTTTCTGCGGGGGCTCACGCCACCGCAGCCCCGTCTGGGAGTGTGGGGGGGGGGGGGGGCGGGTCCCCGAAGCCCTCCTTCCGCTACCGAAGGTAAGGTGGCCTAGGTTACCCTGATGTATTCTTTTATGCGTTGCGGTGCTCACCTGCATCCCTGTTTGCAGCGTCGCTCATTCTGGAGGAGGAGCGCTTGGCGGAACACGGGACCTCCGCGCGTGTGAGCCCCGCGGACTTCGTGCCTCCCCCGGAGACGCTGAGGGCGTGGTGCGGGATTGTGGGTGACACGTCTGCCAGCGTCGACCAGCAAGCGATGCAGGCCTACGGAGCGGGGTGCCTCGGGGACGCCTTCGAGGTGTCCGGTGTGAGGGTAAGTACTCATACGACCACGCCTGGGCTGGCTGAGCTTGCTAAGTCTCTCCCTTCTGCAGACACTCGTGCTGGGGCAGGCCTTGCAAATGGCCTATACTCGTGCCCAAAGGGCGCTTGAGGGTAGGCTGCGGGCCACCGAGGAGGAGCTACGCGAAGCCTCGAGAGCCCGCTCCGCCCAGGATGCGCGCATCCGCCAGCTGGAAGGGGAATGCGCCGGAGCGAAGGTGCACGCCGAAGGACTTGCTGCGTCGGCGCGGGAGTCGGCCGCGGAGGCTGCGCAGCAGGAGTTTGCGGCAGAGCGGGATGACTTTCTGCAACAGGTCGCCTCGCTAGAGAAGGAGAAAGGCGAACTCGCCCTGACTCTAGCGGAGCGCGACCGGACGCTTGGCGAGGCTTCGGTGGTTGCATGGGACGCCATGCAAACGCTGGAAAGCCATCTCCAAGGGCTTGTGGCGGAAGTACCGGACCACGCCTTCGGCCCGGAGGAGCTGTTGCGGACCCTCCGCTGGGTCGGAGATGCCGCCAACGTCACGCGCGGCGCTGCGACGACCTTCGGCAACCACTGCACGTACACATTGGCATGCCTGGTGTGCGCGCTCCTGCAACACCGCGGTTGCCCGCACGTCGCCGGGCTAGAGGACCCCCAGCTGGAGATGCCCGGCGGGGCCGGAGTAATGTCCGGCGCCGTCCGCTCCGCTCGCTGCGCCATCAATCCCTTCTATGAACGGATCTGGGATTACATCGGGGCGGACGCTGCGCGGGTCGAACTCCGGAAGTCACTTTACGGGACGGGGAGCCTCGGCCAATTCCTGGACGGGGTCCCTCGACGCGACGAGGGCGGCGCCGAGGCCTCTGAAGGCGCCGGGAACTCGCAGGTCTGACGCCGTGGTGCCTGGGTGTAGGCGTGCGTTGTAATGCCTCCTCTTTTTGCGAATGAAGTACAGGCTTGCTTCATAAATTCTGACTTTCGCCTATGTCCCGGGCAACTTCCTTGCTGGGGCCGACTTCTTGCGGCCGACCTTGCGACTCGGCGATGCCTTCGACGCTGGCGAAGGGCCGAAGAGTCGCTGGACGTTTGGGCGGGCCGACCTTCTTCCGGCGGAACCCCATCCTTATCGTGTCTTAAGGACGAGCCTACCGAATAGCTACTTAGAGCGGCAGGGATGTTGGCAGGCCTCTGTACTTGAAAGATTTTCCCGATATATAGATATCCTAATAATTAGGACATGTGCGGGTGTGCTGTGCGGAGCCGAGATCCCCACATTCCAAGTTCGCCGTTCGTGTGGATCGTGCGCGCGCTGCCTGCTACCGAAAGTCCGTAGAGTGCGCAGGGAGAACATCCGCGTCTTATTTAGACTCCGTAGAGTGCGTGGGGTCGACATCCACGTCATTTTTATACTCCGGAGAGTACGCACAAGGACGAAGTCCCTGGCGTGCGCGGGGTTCGCGTCTTGTTTATACTCAGTAGAGTGCGTGCAGAGGCGTCCCCCCACACGTCTTTGTTTATACTCATGCCCGTGTCTTTGACGGAGAGTGCACACGCGAACGTGCATCTTCGTTTATACTCATGCTCGTGTCTTTGACGGAGAGTGCACACGCGAACGTGCGTCTTCGTTTATACTCATGCCCGTGTCTTTGACGAAGAGTGCACACGCGAACGTGTGTCTTCGTTTATACTCATGCCCGTGTCTTTGACGGAGAGTGCACACGTGAACGTGCATCTTCGTTTATACTCATGCCTGTGTCTTTGACGGAGAGTGCACACGCGAACGTGCGTCTTTGTTTATACTCATGCCCGTGTCTTTGACGGAGAGTGCACACGCGAACGTGCGTCTTTGGTTTATACTCATGCCCGTCCCCCTGGCTACGGAGAGTGCACACGCGAACGTGCGTCTTTGGTTTATACTCATGCCCGTTCCCCTGCCTACGGAGAGTGCACACGCGAACATGCGTCTTTGGTTTATACTCATACCCGTACCCCTGGCTACGGAGAGTGCACACGCGAACGTGCGTCTTCGTTTATACTCATGCCCGTGTCTTTGACGGAGAGTGCACACGCGAACGTGTGTCTTCATTTATACTCATACCCGTACCCCTGGCTACGGAGAGTGCACACGCGAACGTGCGTCTTTGGTTTATACTGCGGGAGCACACGCGTAGGTGAGGCCTCCGCGTGTGCTCGCCGCGTATTTTTGCACAACGGTAATATGTTGGCAACAAACGGAATTTTATTATATTCCCGTTTGCGCGGGTAAGCAATTACATACGACGGGGTGGGGGTACTAACCGTTTGTGCTCAGCGCGGCCATAGCCTCTAGTGATTGCACTATCGGCAGGGCTTGCGGAGTCGCCCCCGGATGGCGCCGTGGGCCTTCGCACGGCGGTGCCGATCCTAGGTGTGCCGCTGCCCGCCACGACGGGGACATCTGGTGCCGTGCTCGATGCGCCGGGCCATGTCCTGGTCGCCCCGAACGGTGATGATGGCCCGCGGCCCCGGGAGCTTCATGCACAAATAGGCGTGATGCGGTACTGCCCCGAAGGAGTTGAGGACCGGACGCCCCAGTATGGCATTGTACGGGTATGGGAGATCGACGACGTCGAATGTAGCGTCTTCGACCCTTTCATTGTCGCCCTGACCGAAAGAGACCTGCAAGCATATTTGGCCGAGCGCCCGTAGAGGCTGTTCGCCGAAGCCTTACAGCGGGACTCCCGATGGGCCGAGGCGGCTTCGGGGGATCCCCATCTGGTCGAAGGCTGCCGCGAACAGAATGTTCGCGGAGCTGCTGCCATCAACTAGGGCGTGTCTCACGTCGCATCCCGCTACGACGACCTGGACGACCAGGGGATCGTGGTGAGGAAGTTCCACTCCTTGGGCGTCGGCGGGGGTGAACGTGACCTCCTTCTGTGCCCAGTCCGACGGTGTTTGCGCTGGGTACGCCGCTACGTGGTGTAGCCTCCGCACGTAAGCCTTCCGCTGCCGTGCCGAGGAGAACTCCACCGAGGAGCCTCCGGAGATGACATTGATAACCCTGCGGTGGGTGGCCTCCGGAGCCTGCAGCTGCAGAAAGCCCTCCTGAGGCTGCTGCACGTGGGCCTGGATCCGCAGAGGGCCCTCGTGGGGCTGTGTTCCTTGTGCCTGTATATGCACGGGGGCTTCGTATGGGTGCTGTACATGGGCCACCACGGGCGAGCGTGCTTCCGGGTTCCTGTCCCTGGTGACACTGTCGCGGAGCGCCGCGATAGAGGTGCACGTGCAGGTGTCGTGGTTGCCACGGCCGTGGACTACGCACCACAGCCCCTGGTGCTGGTAGTCGTAATCTCCACGGCCTTTACCGTCGTGGCCCCGGCAACGGCCGCGCCCCCTGCCTCGACGCCCCCGACCGCCCCGGCCCGCAAGAGCGCCTTCGTCGGAACCGCCTTCGATGTCGAGGACGTACCGGCCTCGCCGTGACTTCTGCTGGCCACGCTTGGGCCTATCGGACGACTCCTTGTGCGGGGCGTCCCTGCGGTCGGGCGCGTCCCTGGACGACTCCTGCTTACGCTTTCCCTTCGAAGAGCCGTCCTTCGGCGGATCTTCGGCTTTTGCCGAGGCACCGGCCTGGTTGGTGTCGGAGTCGTCACCTTGCCTTCGCCGCGCGTCCTCTTCCGCCCTGGCGTATTCCTCCATTTTGTCAAAGAGCTTCGTCACAGTCTTAATTGGCTTCCGTGCGTTGTACTCGGCCATCGGGCCCGGGCGAAGGCCCTGTATGGCTGCATTGACAACGGTGGTTTCATTGACATCTTTGACCTGACAACGTATCTTCGCAAAGCGTTGAAGTAGTCCCGGAGCTTCTCCGAAGGTTTCTGCTTCACGGTGAAGAGCTGGTCCGCGTCGACCCGCTCGACATAATTGCCTTGAAAGTTGTTATGAAGGCGGTCGCGGATCTGCTCCCACGCGTAGATGGAGTTCGGCTCTATGGTAAAAAACCAGGAGAGCGCCACTCCCTGCAACGCGAGGGGGAGCCCCTTCGCTTTGGTGGTGTCATCGCCGCCCGCGGCCTCGATTGCGGTTTCGTACACGCGCATGAACTCGCGGGGGTTCGTATCGCCTTTGTAGGGCTCGAGACGCTGGGGAACTTGAAGTCTTCGGGCCACGCCGCCTGCTGTAGTCCTGCCGAGAGCGAGTACTCTGGATCGACGCGCCGCAGCGGGGCACGGCTGGATGTGGGGGCGTCGCGGCTGTCCGCCCTTTCCGGCGTGGGTTCTGGCGCGACCACCGGCACGGCCTGCTGGCTCCGAGCCTCTTGTATGTCTCGGACAGCCCCGCGAAGATCCCCCAGCTCCTGCTGGAACGCTTTGAGGGCCACCAGCAGGGCGCTTTCCACCGCCTGTGCGGGCGGGGCCGCCGGCACGCCCAGCGGACGGACCGGCGCGGGCACGACCGCGTCGCGAGCTCCCGAGCTGCCGGTCGCTCCGTTGTGGCTACCTCCAACTGCCCGGTCCGCGCTACCGGCAAGCGTCGCGGCGAAGGCGGTGAGGTTGGTTGCTGTCGCGTCGGCGGGGTCGGTCACCGCAGTGCCGGTGATGTGGTTGGTCGTCGCAGCGCCAGTGACGGGGTCGGCTGCCGCAGCGCCGGTGACGGGGTTGGTCGTCGCAGCGCCGGTGTCAACGTCCTCGACCGCCGCGCCGGCGGCAGCCGATGCCGAAGCCCTGGTACTCACGCGACGCTCCGTCCCAACCTTCTTCTTCCCCTTCGCCGCCGCCGACGAAGCTTTTTTCGGTGCCATCGTCCTTCGAACTTCGGGCTTGCTCCTGTCCCTCCCCACGGACGGCGCCAACTGTTGTGGCTACAGACCAAACAGAGAGAGATGGTAGTGGAGAGTGAGGGAGATGAGTAAATGGCTTGGGTCTTCCCCATGACCTGTATTCCATATATATACATGGGGAGTGTTTTTACAATTATACCCTTATAGTTGATCATCCCCCACAGGGGCATCCATGTCATTACACATGGCCTATTCTGAGCCTTGTAACCTCCTACTAGGCCTGCTGGGTTTAGGTGGGGGCCACCCCTACAACACATATATTTCCATGTGTAGCTTAGCTTTAGTCATGATAGCTTGCTTAATATGAAAATTTTGAACTAAAACATGTCTTGTTGGATCTTATGACTAGTCTTGCTCTAGTGATCCTCTTATAATTTATGCCATGTAAATTAGACTAAATTGAATTTAAAATCTAAATTGAGCTTAGATTGAGCTATACTAGTTTTTTGTTGAAGCATGAGTTTACTTTTCCTAGGCTTTTATGGCTCGGGTTAGGTATAGATTATGGACTCAGGAGTAGCTTATTGTTCTTGAACTAAGAAAGAAAATGAATAATGATATCTTTTATATGTGAAAAAATTAATCTCACTAATTTTTCACTTGAGATGACTTACCATTAGGGATAGCAATTGTACCCGTATACCCGTGGGTAAATACCCTAATGGAGCCGGGTATGGGATATTTTCTTTACCCACGGGTATGGAAATGGGGGGAACACTCTACCCGTCAGGTAAACGGGCACGGGTATGGGTAAGCTCCACCCGTACCCACCCCGCCCATTTACCCGCGATATAGATTGACAGGTGGCGCAGTCATAGCAATATCTCTAATTACTATTGATTGTTATAAACTTTTTCATATCTCTAACTGCTATTGATTGTTATAAACTTTTTTGATAGCTATTATATTTCCTAGCAACAATTGTTGCTTATATGTACCTGTCATTATTTCAACTCTTAGATGATGATTCTCAGTTCACGGGTAAACGGGTATACCCACGGGTGACGGGTACCCGCGGGAGACGGGCATGGGCGAGGTTTTTCACCCGTCGTCCTTCACCGGTATACCCGTGGGCGTAAATCGAGGTCGCGGGTACGGGTATGGGCGAGCACTACCCGTACCTGCCGCGTCCGATTGCCATCCCTACTTACCATTGCACTAGGCATGAACTCAAGAGGAGTTTTGGATGACTATAACTACTCTCTTAAGCTTCTTGCTTAAATGTTGTTCAGCGAATGAGGAAGAGGTTATGCTAGACAATGCATATTTCACCCCTAGCACTAGGGAATACCACAATGGATCTTTTTAGGGCCTAATCCTAGTCAGTTGCTTATGGGATATGGAGGTATACAACTAGACTTTCTTTTGCTTATTTCCATTGCGTTTCACTCTTGATACTTATATTAATTTCGTTGGTCAGCCTCATGTTGTAAACTACTTACACATCACTTATATATTCGCCCCTTTGTTGTAAATTATTTGTATGTGATGTGTATGGATGTGATTCCAATGTTGTGAATGTGTGTACTAGCCACTAGTCATGTGACTAGTACAGAACACATGTGGATTTCGAGAAACCTAAAACCGAAGTGGCTCATTTCATTCTAGTGAGTGCCACATATCATGGTGCTAAGCTTGCTAAGCTCTATATAAGCAATATCACCCATTTGCATGGTGTACCATAAACGATAACTTCCGATCAAGATCGTCAATTTACCTCATGTTTTTTTGCAAAGCTTGCATGAGCTTATGGGAACCAGGCTATTATTTAGCATGGCATTCCACCCACAAACAAGAGGCCAAACCAAGAAGACAAATTAGATTTTATAGGATATGCTAAGAGCTTACGTGCTATCATATAGCATGAATTGAGATAAATGCTTGGTGTTTGCCGAGTTTTCTTACAACAATAGTTTCTAGTCAAGCCTCCAAATGTGTCCATTTGAAGCCCTTTATGGGAGAAAGTGTAGAACACCTCTTTTCTGGTCTGAGGTTGGTGAGAAATATTTCTTTGGACCGGCTATTATCCAAGGAGCTCAATAATACATTGATGTGATAAGAAGCCAATTGAAGGAAGCACAACTCGTCAAAAAGCTATGCTGACCATCAACAACATGAGCTAATCTTTAAGATAGATGATTATGCTTATCTTAAGGTCTCACCATAGTGTGGCATCCTCCGTTTCTAAGTCCATGGAAAATTGGCTCCTTAGTTCATTGGGCCGTACCAAATCATTGCAAAGAAAGGCAAAGTGATGTACCAATTGGAGTTACCACCTCAACTTTCAGAGGTGCATGCTGTCTTCCATGTATCTCATCTCAAGAAGTATCTCTACACTCAGAGTGAGCTCACTCAAGTGGAGAACATTGATTTGCATCCTGGTCTTTATTATCAAGAATGTCTGATTTACATTCTAGACGAAGCCGAATGACACACTCACAACCATGCCATTAGAATGATAAAAGTCCAGTGAAGTAACCACACCAAAGATGAAGCCACAAGGGAATAGCAAGACCATCTAGAACCAAATTCCCGGATTTCTTTATCGAGCCCATTGAATCTCGGGGTCCAGATTCATTGTACGTGACTTGTAACATCCCCAATTCCAGAGAAATCCAAAAATGAGTAAAATTTAAAAAAATTTGCATGCATCTTATTTCCTTGGCTTTTATTGGAGTTCATTTGAAAAAATAAATTGTAAATAGAAATTTTTGAAAAAGAAAAACACAAAGGACAAAATACATTAATAAATAAAAATTGAAGTTGAAAAATGATCCATAAATGTGGCATAAAAAAATTGATGGTAGAAACTATTTCAAAAACTCAAGAATAAGTTCTTGGCTCTGGAAATAAATATTTGAACATTTTTTAGCATGTTCCTAAAATTTATTCAAATCAAATAGTGATTTTATACCAAAACAGTAGTGTTTATAGAATTTTGGAGTAAAATCTATGGTGATAAAATTCTAAAAAAATTACACAACAATCTACATTGTGTTAGGAGACTCCACAAAAATGTTCATATTTTTAAGCTCTTTTGCTAGGTCTAAAAATTCTTTAAACCTACCAACCTAGCTGATACACTTTCCTCACTTAACCTTTTTTGCTTCCCATTTACGAAGCCGTATTCTCACTAAATGCCTCTTTTCTCTATCCACTCAAATCCCATCACTGACGAGTGGGACTAGACCCCACCCAATAGGACTCTTCTGAGAGACCATGTGGTTGTGACCCCATGTGTGTGATGAGTAATTGACATCTGTTTTAGAAAAATCGAGTTCGGTTTGTGTGGTTTGGACCATGTCGTTGTGTGGTGCAATCGGCTTGGTTGGACTTGGTCAAACTTGGTCGAAGCGATTAGGATGCTTATTCTCTTGATTCGACAGGTTTGGGCTCCTTCATGCGTAAGTATGATTCATTGATGCTATTTATGCTTACATGTATCGAGCGGTGCTATGTGATGTGTTTCTTATCTGTGATGGCTGCAGGACGTCGAAGTGGAGTCGTGGCGAGGCACGGGGTGACCGGACTAGGCACAGGTGGTGTCGAGGTTAGAACGGTCGGATGTGTCGAAGACGGCGGAGACTCGAGGTGGTTGCGAGTCTTGGACGACAAGGAATGTGGAAGCTTCCCGGAAGGTGCAGGAGGGGCGTTTCAGTAAAAGTGCAAAGCTGCACAAGTGGAAGAGGTTCAGTTTGGGATTTAGTGGGCACAACAGTTTGGAGACCCGTTAGCCAAAGCCTATATAAGGAGGGGATGTCTCCTTGTTGGCTGCATGGATTCTAGGGGATTGTCAAAATGGCCTTTGGAGGGGTTGTTTTGCTTTAGGGGCTTTAGTGGTTGAGAGAGGCACAGTGCTGTTGGAGTGTGTCTCCTCTCAGTGTGCTTTCCCGTGCTCCCCTTCAAGCATGTAGTGTTCTTGAGTTTGAGAGAGGGAGAGGATGGATTGTGAGAGACCATGTGGAGGTCATTCCGTGTGTGTGATGAGTAATTGACAAGGGTTTAGGAAAGTCGAGTTTGGTTTGTGTGGTTCGGGCCATGTCATTGTCGGGACCCCGGATTTCCGAACCCGGACCCTCTGTGTATTACTGCACTAGTCCCAGATCAAAGCTAGTGCAAACAATTAAACAGAAATGAATACATAACCAGCAACGCTTTATTACAATATTAAAGAGTACAGACCCGAAAGGTCTCATTATTACAATTGAGGTTTCAAGACCTCGCACACACGAAACACAGCGGAAGCAAAAGATAAACTCGGTGAAGACCCATCAATACGCCACAGGCAATTGACTGGGGAAGCGCGACCTAGAACTCCTGCAATCCTTCGTCGAATCCACCCGCGAAGAAGTCGTAGTCGCCTTCTTGAGCTTCGTACTCTTCTGGTTATTATTTTTGAGTGTAGCATGTGAGTACATAAAGTACTCCGCAAGTCTTGGGAAAAATGCAATAGATGCAAGGCTTGACAAAGGAAGGCTATATGGTTCTTTTGCACAAAGCAACATTTTCGTTCAATTACTTCTAATTATTTTCGAAGGCATCAATTTAATAAAGTAAATGTTTTAGCAGAAACTATCATTAACTTTCTAGTGAAGGTTCCATCTACCAACACTAGCCAACCAATTATAATTGGTCAAGTTTAAACTGCGGGTTCCATCCACCCTCTCTGGCTCCAACAGCCAGGATACCCTTCCGAGAGTTCCCTCCACTCTCAGAATACAAAAACTTTGATTTTAAAACCAAAAACCAGAAATCTACCATGTGAATGCATTCCTTGCCCGCCCTTGACCGTGGGCACGGCTATTCGAATAGTTTTACACTCTGCAGAGGTTGTACAACTTTACCCACAAGAGATAATTTATCCTAAAAGTCAGCATGCTTCCTTTGGCATGAGACCCAGATAAAATATCACAAAGCCTTTACCTTACTCTAATCTAGCTAGATACCACTCGCTGAGGTTTCACCGCAGGTAGGCTAACTGCCCGAACCGAAGCCCCCTCTTGCGCCATATGAGTACAGTAAATCCCTGTCCCTCACTGTGAATAACCAGTCCATCCCTGGCACCCACTTTCCATTGGTGGCACCTAAACTAGACTATCATAAGTTAGTCAGCTAGGTCGTACCCATATAGACTTGTGGTTGTACGGTTAATGCTCAGTTTGGACAAACACAAGCGTCGGTCCTTAATTGACTAGGGTGGAACATACACTTTACAAGATCTCGTGCTTGCTGCACCAAACCAAACCAACCATCCACCCTAATCTAAACCAACTTCCACATTTTATTTTAAAAGAACAGTGGCAACTCCAATTACCACTAAATTTATAAAAACAAGGGTATTACAATAATTCATAATTTCCCATTTGCAAGATTTATGAGGTATTCAATAGCATGGCTAAGCATTGTTCTACCATTCTAATACCAACAATTTAATATATTACTCTCATTAATGAGTCAAAGGAGTTTCTAGGGTTGCAAAGGTACATGGTAATCAACTTCAAGTGAGGGCATAACAAGGTTGGATTAACTATTACATTAAGATTTGAACTAATGTTTTATGTAAATAGCAATGCACATAATTTAAAATAATTAAAATATTTCAACATCATAGGTTCAAGATGATCAAAGGAGACTTGCCTTGCTCGGAGACTTGATGTTGCGAATCGTCATAATCGAACTCTCCGGATTAGTCGTAGTCTACACACGAAGAACCAAACAAAATAAATTCAAATAAAACCCAATTAAAATCCAAAAATTATAAAATATATAATGACCGATAGATTATGATTTTATATGAATTTAGGAGAAAGAATCAACGGATTCGGAGTTCGTATGAGGGAGATCGAATATCTAGAAGTTTTGGACATCACATGAAATGATAACAAAATACAAGGATTACTTTTTGAATAGTACGGTGTCGATTGGCTACAAGGTGGCTGGCGAATGGGCAAAATGGAATGCTGGCAATGAGGTGAAGGTGGTGACATGGGTACGGCGAGAGGAATGGCGGCAATCAGCGGCAGTGAGTGAAAAACGGCACCGACTGCACGGTAGCGACAACAGCAGGTTGGAGAGAGATAGTACCGGGTATGGAACGTGAAGATGTAAGATGAGCGTGGGGTAGTACATGGCATGGTGAAGTTAGGAAAATTATTGGCTAAGCTGAAAATTAATCGGAGACGATACAATCGACGTTTGAATGACGACAGTGGAGAAACAGGAAAAATTTGATATCTTGGTGCTCGGTGGAGCAAATGCAAAACCATTTGAAAAGTAACTATTTGGGATGGTTTGGCATGATATGACGCGATTGGATTGGGGAAAACACCACCGGATAGATGGGGACACGAGATGCCAATGGCGCCCATGGCGAGGTGTCGGGGGTGAAATTTTGTGGAGGCTTTTTGGGGAAAAGGAAGGAAGCACGGCGTAGAACGCAGTGAGGCAAATCTAAGAAAAATTACGACATGGGCTAAGGCTTACCGGAGGCGACGAATCGACGTCGGGAGTCACAAATGACCATTTTCGCGGAAAGCTCAATTCCTGACAATTGGCTCCACGAAAAATTAAACAAAATGGTAGAAAAATTTCTTAGAGTCTAGGACACAATATGACGTGACCAAAAATTGAAGCGCTTACCAAAAAGGGGTGTACGCACGAAGTACAGTTTTAGTGTCTGGGCCTGACAAGGTCGACGAGGACGCGGGGGATTTTCAGGTGATGGCGATGGATGCACGATGTAGAACACGTCGAGGCAAACTCAACGGTGCAAACGGCTCGACCAAAGGATATTGGATGGTGGTGGAACACGGTGGAGAAGACATTCAACAACCGACGGGTTGACATCGGTGTTCCGGGCAAACGGAGAGGAGTTAGTGGGTGAGGTTTGTGGCGAAATGTAGAGGAGAACATGAGGAACGTAATGCTCACCTTGGTTGTGCTGGAAGATGCACGGTCGGCCTGCAGCGAGGAGAGAAGCGACGGCGCGATTTGGCCACGGTGCTCCGGCGATACTCTGGCGAAACTCCGGCGAAGGTGAGGAAAGCACCACGTAGAACACGCAAAGGCGAAGTCAATGGTGTGGCCAAATGTCGCGGAGCTCCACTGTAGGCGGTGCAAATGGCCGAAAAATGCCGTTTTGTTGGCGAGAGAAAAATGCCGATTGCGGCGAGGAGAAAGGGAGAGAGGCCTTGAGATTTCAGAGGCTTGGCGAGGATGAGAAGAGGCACCCGGTGCTCCCTTTTATAAGCGTGGAGGTGGACCGGACAGGGAGATCCGCGAGGAAATGTCTTTTGGTGGCATGGCATATTCCCGCGAAATGGACGCATGAAATTGGGGGCTAAGGCTGGGAATGGAAAGCTCTTAATAAGAGGATTTAAATGTATTTTGTTACGCAAGAAATGGTTGAGCAAATCTCGAGTTATTGAAGTTTCAAGAAATGGCAAGAAACAGCCATGGCGCTGAGCTCGCTCTGGAAGGATCCGTGACGACGATGAATAGTGGAGGAGAGAGAAAATAATAATAAAATAATAAAAAAATAATAATAGTTTTTCCAAAAAAAATAAAATAAATTCCAAAAAACAATTCAGAAAAATTTCACAAATATCCTTGGAAACCGAAAATACCAAATAAAATAATTTCGGATTTAATTAAAGTATATTTTAACCATTTAAAATATTTTTTTACTTTCTAAGCTTTAATTTAATCCAAATAATTTCAAAAATTTCAAAAATTTAAAAATAGGATATAAATGGATATATGGGAATTTTATATGAATTTAGAAATTTGAATGGACTCAATCGGAATTAAAATGAAGAAATACGATCTTTTGGAAGTTTAAAAGAGAAAAAGAATAAACTGATTTTCTGGAATTATTTTTGAACTGAAATGACATCATCAAGGGAAATGATTTTCAGAGGATTTATATTTCTATGGAAAAAGGAATGTATGATGTTAGGGTGACGTCAGCAGAGATTTTGATTTTCTGACCGGATTATTTTTCAAAAGGAAAAGGGTTTTATTCACTTGATAGGTGGGACCGGCTTTTGTGGACTGGGTCCGTAAACCGGGGAGAAGGTTGAGCTGGCACGTAGTTGGCGTAGCGCTTGCGTAGCTCACGGCTGCTGAGGTGGCGCACGGGGACTGATGGCATCAGCGGATGACGACGCTGCTGGGGTCGGCGAGGGGTGCGCGAGAGGGAGGAGGACACGGGGAGTTAAGTGCACCTTGGCACGACACTCGGAAATTCTCGATGGTAGCCAACGACGAGGATGCAGGGGTGGCGAAGTGAGGGCGTTGGCGGCAGGGCTCTTCGGCGGTGGATTCACTCAGTGGAGGGGCGGGGATGCGCGCACAGGTCTGGCGAAGGTGGAGGCGACGAACGGTTATCAGTTACACCAAAGTTAAGGACGACGCAAAGACGAGTAAAGAGGGAGATAAGCGGGGTTTAAAGTGGGGAAATGGAGGAGGTTGAATGCGGGAGTGATTAGGCTTTCAACTGTTGCAAATGCTCTGGCTAACGAGAAGAAACAGCCACATTCAAGAGCTCAGGCGGGACATTAATGGTGGCGGTGGAAGGTTGAAGAAGGCAAGAAGAAAGAAGAAGCTGACTGGCGGGGTTGGGCTGTCAGCGAGAGGGAAGAGAGAGGAGGAAGGAGTGGACGGTCGGATGAATGCCACGAGGCGAAAGAGAAATCAGGGCCATCGGATTAAAATGAAGGGGTAAGTGAAGGCGGGTGGCTGAGATTAAACCGGGTGAGGATGGATTGAATCAGGGAGCGACACGTGATGGCCGAGTAGAGAGGTTGAGGATTAAATTTGATTTAGATTTTGAAATAAAATTTAGATAACTCCAAATAAAACTCAGAAAATCACAGAAAATCCAAATAAAATTCAAATACATTAAAATAATTAATTTGAAATTAAATTTTTCAGGAAGAGGATTTTTGGGATGTTACAGTCATTGCGTGGTGCAATCGACGTCGGTCGGACTTGGTCAAACCTAGTCAAAGTGTTTAGATGCATATTCTCTTGATTTGACAGGTTTGGGCTTCTTCATGCGGAAGTATGACTCGTTGATGCTATTTATGCTTTCATGTATCGAGCGGTGCTATTTGATGTGTTTCTTGTCTATGTTGGCTGCAGGACGTCGAGGCAGAGTCGTGGCGAGACATGAGGTGACCGGACTAGACACGGGCAGTGTCGAGGTCAGAACGGTCGGATGTGTCGAAGACGGCGGAGACTCGAGGTAGCTGCGAGGCTTGCGAGGCAAGGAATGAGGAAGCTTCCCGGAAGGTGCAGGAGGGGCGTTTTGGGGAATACGCAAAGCTGCACTAAATGAAGCGGATTATGGGTAAAGCATTGGAGTTGTTGTGGCTTAATGGGCAAAGCAATATTCAAACCTGAGAGACCATGTGGAGGTCATCCCGTGTGTGTGATGAGTAATTGACATCGGTTTAGGGAAGTCGAGTTTGATTTGGTTGGTTCGGTCCTTGACGTTGCATGGTGCAATCGGGCTCGGTCGGACTTGGTCAAACCTGGTCAAAATGGTTAGGATGCATATTATGTCGACTTGTCAGGTTTGGGCTATTTCATTAATGCATTTATGTTTACATGTATCGAGCGGTGCTATTTGATGTGTTTGTTGTCTGTGTTGGCTGCAGGACATCGAGGCGGAGTCGTGGCGAGACACGGTGGACCGGACTAGGCGCAGGTGGCACTGAGGTCAGAACGGTCGGGAGGTGTCGAAGACGGCGAGGGCTCGAGGTGGCTGCGAGGCTTGCAAGGCAAGAAAGGAGGAAGCTTCCTGGAAGGTGCGCGAGGGGCGTTTTGGTAAAAACGCAAAGCTGCACTAAAGGAAGCGGGTTTGGATAAAGTATCGAGTAGGTGGTGACCTAATGGGTAAAGCATGTGCAAACCCATTAGTGGGAGGCTATAAAAGGAGAGGGAGAGGTTGTGCTGAAATTGAGAGAGTAGGTGTAAGAATTAGGGTTTTATTTGGTTCTCTCCATGTATGAAATTTGAGAAAGAGAGAAAGAGAGAAGATGAGAGTTTCTCTCTATGCTCTCCGGGCGTATGGGGACTTAGTGAGATCAAGAGAGAGGGATGAGCTGAGAAGAACTCATTGTAATCATTCATCGTTATTTCAAGCATACATGTCTCCGTTTCGAGTACTAGCTATCTTGTGTTTGAGGAGCTCTTGTTCTCTTTATTGATCTTGTGTTGTTTGGAGGTTCTTGGTCTTGCATGCTTTTAGGCTAATTTCTCTTATCTGTTCTTCATCTTAAAAAATCCTCTCAGTTTGCTTTTATGTGAGTTCTTGAGATTGGCATAGCTTTTCTTCTTTTCTTTGTTCATGCTTATTTCAAAAAGTGTCTAGTTGAAATTCGTGTGCTGCAGTTTCTTTGTCTATTTGATCTTTTCGGCATGCAATAGAATTTCTTCCATTCTTTCCTTGTCAACAGGACTCATATCTTTGCCTTTCGGCCAGAATTAATGCTTCCCATTTTTGTCCTCTCGGCAGGGAACTTGTACGACCAGCCATGCATATTTAGTACTACTCCTTGACGAGAGTACACAAGTGCACATGTTGCAGATTTTTTGCATTTGGGCATTGCTTTTGAGCAGCATTTATTCTTTCACGGTTCAGCTCTCTGGTTGTCTCCAAGAATTATTGCTTAGTCTACTATTTTCGGTTCAGCACTGCAGTTTGCTGCAGTACTCCTCGCGGTTGCTTTGCTTTGTCTCCTGGCAGTGTCAGTTAGTCACAACTCTTGGCAATTTGCTTTAAGTCTTTGCTGCAGCACCTGTCCTCTTTTCAGATTGGTTCTTGTTTGCTGTTTCGACAGCAGGTTGGGAGCAGTTTCTTGTGTTCCTCCTTTTTGGTTTTTCGGCTGCAGGGATTCCTCTCGGTTGGCAGCAAAACTCTGCCGTGGCAATAGATTTCCGTTGTTTCTTCTACCATGGCAACATTTTCTACCGATTTTCCTTGCCGTGGTAGCTCTTCATTGCCGTGACAGATTTCCTTGCCGTGGCAGCACTTTCCTCTAGTTTCCTTGCCGTGGCAGCTATTTTTTCAGTTTCTTTGCCGCTCCAATTTTGAAGTGTTTTTACCTATTTTAGAGAGCGAATTAGATTTCCTTCTTCATAGCTCTTTAGCTATCGGAGGTGGAGTCAGTGAGAATACTTTGGGGGCGATTTTTAAAAGTCGACATTCACCCCACTCTGTCGCCGTTTCCGATCCAACAAAATCCATTAGTGAGAGACTATAAAAGGAGGGTGTCTCTCCTTGCATGGTCTTGATGGCTTTGGGAAAGGGTTAAGACTTTTTCTTTGTGTCTTTAGTTGTTCTGATCTTGCTTCGATGTGTTCTTGAGTGAGTCTCCTCTCCAAGGATGTAGAGTGTGAGTTCTTGGATTTGGGAGAGGGAGAGGATGTGTTGAGACTCTTTGCAATCATCTCTTGTTCTAATGTCCATGCGTATGGGAACTCATTTGTAAGCCTCTTGTTTCCAGGAATGAAATCCAAGAAGTTTGTTTCTCGTGCTCTTCTCTGTTCTTCGTTCTTCTCTTTGGGAGAAATCTTGACTTTTTGAGTTTTGCATTGTTTCTTACTGTGTAGGCCCAAAATGGATTGCTCTATGTTGGGATGATGTCTCAAGATCATTTGATCGATATTCCCAAGAGCAAACATTGTTTAATTTCAGATTTGGTCTTTTGGGCTTCTCTGTTCTTACTTTTCTTTTTAGGGTTTTGGTGTAGTTCAAGTTTCCCTTCATGTGATGGCATGAAACTTGATATCTTGAGTCCAGAGGCTATTCAGTAGCTTTCAGTAGCTTTCTTCAAAGTTTGGTTTTTGGCTCAGTTCTTGCAAGATTTCAGATTTTTACCCAAATCTGAAATTTTTGTTTCTCGGTGTGATTTCTTTGTTTCCCAAGGCCCTTATGTTATTTACTTCGTTGTAGTGTTGCTCTGGAGCAAAAAGAATGAAAGGAATCAATCATTTCTTCTGTTTTTCAAAAGTCTGAAGTTTTTCCAGAAGTTCAGTTTTTCAGCCTGTTCTCGGGCTGTTCTGGGCTCAGGGGACCAGTCAGACCTGGATCTGATCGCCGGTCAGACCGGCTCGACAACAGCGGTCAGACCGGCCCCTGAGCGGTCTGACCGGCGTATACTGAGCGGTCTGACCGCACTGTGCATTGCGGTCAGACCGCCCTGCCTCATATGGTCAGACCGGCCTGATGATTTTTGGTGCTGCTGCTCTTTGTTTTTGGTGGTCTTCTTGCTGCTCAGTTTAGTTCCTATTTAGGTTTTCTTCCTTCTGGGCTCTTGTGTCTTCAGTGTTCCAAAAGCTCTTCTTCATAGCTCATTATAGCTATTGCAGAGAGATTTCAATCGTGAATTCTTTTGGGGGATTAGTTTTTTTAAAGTCGACATTCACCCCCCCCCCTCTGTCGCCATCTCGGTCCAACAGATTGAGACTCTATGTAATCATTCCTCTTGTATTAATCGTGTATGGGGACGTCTTTGTAATCTTCTCCCATCAATCTGAGATGGTTTCATTTGAGTTTGATTGAGTTCATGAGCTCTCCCTGTAGGTTTCTGTTCTTCATTCTTCTCTCTAGTTGATTTCTCAAATTTGTGTTTTGGTGTTGTTTCTTGCTGAGAAGGTGCAAAATGGGTTACTTTATGATGGAATAAGGTCTCAAGATCATTTGATCGATTTTCCCAAGAGCAAATTGAATGAATCAAAGCCTCTCCATTTTCAGCTCCTCTGTTCTTTCTCTGTTCCTTTTCTAGGGTTTGAGGTGGATTTTGTATTTCTTCTTGAGATGCCCTAAGATTTGGTCTCTTAAGTGCTCAGCCTATTGCTAATCTTTCTGCAAAGTTTCTTGGGCAAAGGATGGATGAGTCTTGAGCAATTTGGATTTTGGTTCAGGTTTTGCAAAAAAATTCAGATTTTTGTCATAATCTGAATTCCTTGCTCTTTGATTGAAATCTTTTGTTTGCTAGAGTCCTGGCTCTATTTAGTTCAAGTCCTTGCTCTTTTGGTTGGAAAAGATAAGAGGTTTTTATCATATTTCTTTGATTTGAGCAATCTTTGAAATTTCAGTGCAAAAAATTCAGTCTGCAGTTTTGCCTCTCAGGGGAGAGCCGGTCAGACCGGAATATACATGGCGGTCAGACTAGAATATAGCCGGCGGTCTGACCGGTGGCAAAGGACCGGTTAGACCGGCCTGGCTATTGCGGTCTGACCGCCCGGCGCTTTGAAGTCAGACCGGCCTGCTCAGTTTTAGCCCTGTAGTTTTTAGTGACGTGCTCTTTCGTTGCCTTCTCGTGTCCAGTCTATCTTTTTTGTGTGTTTGAGGTTCCAGAGGCTTGAACTTATCTCTTCATAGCCTTTTGTAGTTATTGAAGAGGAGTTCCATTCTAGGTACTTTCGGGGGCAAGTTTTAAAAGTCGACATTCACCCCCCCCCTCTGTCGTCAATTTTGATCCAACAATTGGTATCAGAGCGGGTTAGCTCTTCTCAATAGATCTTAACCGTTCTCTAGAGCCATGGCGACAGATAAGTACTCGACCAAGCCCCCGATCTTCGATGGGATTGACTATCCCTTCTGGAAGAGTCGGATGGAGACCTACATCCAGGCTCAGGGCTACACCATCTGGCGTAAGGTCAAAGTATGATATGTTGTTCCTGCCGATGAGAACATCAACGCTGGAAACATGCTTGATGTTGAGACAAATGCGAAGGCAAGGAACATCATAATCCAGGGGTTGAGCCGAAGCGAGTTCGATCGCATCCCTCATTTGACGTTGGCCTATGACATCTGGGTGACCCTCGATGCATACCATGAGGGCAACACTCAGATCAAGACAGTACGACAGGATCAGTTCAAGCGAGATTACAACAAGTTTGAAATGCTCGCTGGCGAGTCCCTCGATGAGTGCTTTGCGCGTTTCCACAAGATTTTGAGCAACCTCCGAGCGATCGGTCCGACATACCCTGACTCGAACAACGCTCGTCAGATGCTCGCGGCACTTGATTTGCGTGTTTGGGAGATGAAGGTGACTACCATCAAGGATACCACCGATCTTTCGACTTTGACTCTTGACGCGTTGTACTCACGCCTCAACAGATTTGTAGGCGGCAAGAAGAAACTTAATCTTATTCTAGACCAGTCCAAGATTTGCAGATTCAATCAAGGTCTAGGGTACGATTTTCATGAAGACATGAGAAAGCATCCACCTGCTGTTCTTAGACCCATTGCAGCAGGTGTGATCGAGATTGAGCCCAAAACTGAAAAAGTTCAATTCAAGTCAGTGGGCTTTGTCCAAGGGATTTCTGACAGCAAGGTGATTCCACCTGTTGCTTCGGCTTCTCAGAAGGCGAAGCCTCATCATGCTACTTCTACCTCTCAGAAGGTGAAGTATCATTGCACCTTCTGTCAGAAGGATTTTCTGAGTTTTCTGGTTTTCGTCCTCGATATGCCTCTGGTCATGACTTCCACCGTCCTGAGGGTAGATCTCGTTTTCCCCGTCGAGATAGCTACATGCGGCGTGATCTGCATGTTGTTGGTGTCTTAACTCGCTCCTCCGTAGCAGTCAATCCCAACAACAGCTTCAGGTCTGCACACAGACCTTCTGGCGTGTTGAGCGACGGAGAGCGTAGGGTAGCTAGAGGTCAGTCGTGTGTGGCTACTTCTTCTACTCGACGTGTTACTCAGTATTGGGTTCTAAAATCACTCTTGATTTACCCCAGTATTGAGACTTTACTCTCTCGTTGACTCAGGTTCGCCGGGCAGGGAAGAGAGAGGTTTGGCTCGTTGACTCCGGGTGTTCTCGACACACGACCGGAGACTCTCGTTGGTTCTCTTCCCTAGCTCGTGCTCCAGGTGATGAGATGGTCACCTTCGGAGACGCTTCGTCTGGGCGCGTCATCGCCAAAGGTACAGTGCGCGTTAATGAGTCTTTTATTCTAAAAGATGTTGCCTTGGTTAGTAAGCTGCGGTATAATTTGCTTTCAGTCTCTCAGCTTACGGATGACGGTTTTGAGGTGAGCTTTAAGAAAAATGCTTGCAAAATTCTTGATTCTTCGGGTAGTCCGGTTTGCGGGATTTCTCGATATGGGAGGATCTTTCGTGCTAATTTTGTCGAGTCTTCTGGTGATCCTCTCAGGTGTTTAGTTGCTTCTGAGTCCCGCGACCTTACCTTCTGGCATAGGAGACTTGGTCATATTGGATTTGACCATTTGACCCGAGTTAGCGGCCACGATCTCATTCGTGGTCTGTCGAAACTCAAGATGGTCAAAGATCTTGTTTGCGCTCCATGCCGGCACGGCAAGATGGTTGCTGTTTCTCATCCTCCGGTGCACCAGTTGGACCAGCTCGAGTGCAGTCAGTAGGAGGGGAGTGGTATGTTCTTGTCGTAGTCGATGACTTCTCGAGGTACTCTTGGGTGTTTTTCTTAGCCTCGAAGGATGAGACGTTTACACATTTTTGAGATCTTTTCAGTAGGCTTTCTCTTGAGCTTCCGGGTGCCTTACGAGCAATCCGCAATGACAATGGCACGGAGTTCAAGAATTCCTACTTTGAGAGGTCTGGAACTAGGTTACTCGACTTCTTCGCGGGCGTATAGGGTCTGGAACTGCGAGTCTAGTAAGATGGTAGAGACCTGTGAGGTCACCTTCGACGAGGCCAGTCCAGGGACTAGGCCCGATATCTCAGGTTCTTTAGAGCAGTCCGAGCCCATAT
This sequence comes from Dendrocalamus latiflorus, assembly GCA_017311315.1. Taxonomy (NCBI): domain Eukaryota; kingdom Viridiplantae; phylum Streptophyta; class Magnoliopsida; order Poales; family Poaceae; genus Dendrocalamus; species Dendrocalamus latiflorus. The sequence continues at coordinate 20,723,288 of CM029678.1, forward strand.
TTGTGGACGATGAGGAGGATGTAGATGAGGGTTGTCTACCCGATCCAGTTTCTCCTCCCCTTGAGGTGCCTGCCTCTTCCACTGCACCTCGAGGAGATCAGCCCATGCCTTCCACATCTTCTGCAGTTGGTGGCTCTGTTCCTGCCTCGTCATCTCATGAGGTAGAGGCCACCTCTTCATCTCATCCTGGACCTCCCCAACATATCTAGAAAGACCATCCTTCCGAGCAGATGATTGGAGACCTCTTTGAGCGAGTCACACGCTCAAAGTCTGGTATGTCACATTTCTGTCTCCATTCTGCCTTTGTTGTCTCATTCGAGCCCAAGGACGTCTGTCATGCACTTTCTGATTAGTCTTGAGTCAATGCCATGCATGAGGAGTTAGAAAATTTCGAGAGAAACAAGGTCTGGTCGCTTGTTGAGCCCCCTCGAGGTCACAATATCATTGGGACCAAGTGGGTGTTCAAGAACAAGCAGAGTGAGGATGGGGTTATCATTCGGAACAAGGCTAGACTGGTAGCTCAGGGCTTCTCCCAGGTTGAGGTTCTAGATTTTGAGGAGACCTTTGCCCTTGTAGCTAGACTTGAGGCCATTAGAATCCTGCTTGCTTTCGCAGCTTCTAAGGGTTTCAAGTTTTACCAGATGGATGTCAAGAGTGCCTTTCTCTATGGGTTTATTGAGGAAGAGGTCTATGTGAGACAGCCTCCAGGTTTCGAGAACCCCAAGTACCCAAACCATGTCTATAAGCTTTCCAAAGCCTTGTATGGACTTAAGCAAGCCCCCAGTGCTTGGTATGAGAGGTTTAAGTCCTATCTGTTGAGTCATGGGTTTGAGATGGGTAAGGTAGACAAGAGCTTGTTCATTTGTAGGCATGGCAATGACCTTCTACCCGTCCAGATTTATGTGGATGATATCATCTTTGGTGGCTCCTCCCATGCTCTCGTTTCCCAGTTTTTCGATGTCATGAGTTCGGAGTTTGAGATGAGCATGATGGGCGAGTTGAGTTTCTTTTTTGGCTTTCAGATCAAGCAGACTCGGGAGGGTACCTTCTTGCATCAGGGCAAGTACACTCGAGACCTCCTGAGGCGCTTTGATAAGAGTGATGGTAAGCCGGTGTCCACTCCTATGGCTACATTAGCTTCACTCGACCCAGATGAGGATGGTGTGACAGTTGATCAGAAGGAGTATCGTAGCATGATTGGCTCCCTCTTGTACCTCACTGCCTCGAGACCGGACATACACTTCTCCATGTGTCTTTGTGCTCGGTTTCAGGTTTCTCCTCGCGTATCTCACCACCAGGTGATGAAGCGCATTCTTCGGTACCTTCGAGCTACCATTGACTATGGTATCTGGTACTCTTCCTCTTCCTGTCTTTCCACTAGAGTCTACTCGGATGCAGACTTTGCTGGCTGTAGGATAGATAGGAAGAGCACTTTTGGCACCTACCAATTCATTGGCACTTCTCTTGTTTCTTGGTCTTCTAGGAAGCAGTCCGGTGTTGCACAGTCCACCACAGAGGCCGAGTACGTTGCTGCTGCCAGTTGCTACAGCCAAGTACTTTGGATGGTCTCGACCCTGCGGGACTTTGGGTTAGCTATCGACAGTGTTCCACTCTTTTGTGATAACACTTCGGCCATTAACATTACCAAGAACCCAGTGCAGCATTCTCGGACCAAGCACATTGATATCCGATATCACTTCCTTCGAGACCATGTGGAGAAGGGTGACATAGTGCTCCAGTTTGTGGAGAGTGACCACCAGTTGGCTGATATCTTTACCATGCCCTTGGATAGTTCGAGGTTTTCAGCTCTGCGGGGAGAGCTTGGGGTGGTTTGTCCTTATGGACTGTTGTGAGGGGGAGCTTTGTGCTTTACTGCTTTATTATATTGATTATGCTCTTACTCCTTGCATTGCATATGGGTGCATTGGGTTTAGTCCTTCCAGCATAGGTTAGAGTGTTTCTCTAGTCTAGTTGCTTAGATATCTTATCTTGTGACTCTAGGGTGCTGCTTGTTAGCTGTTTCTCTTCTCACTAGGTTGAGCTCACTCACTTCTTATAGGTTCTAGCGAGGGTTGGGCCACTCTCGGGTAGACGGGGTACGTGTTTGCTCTTTAGTGTGTTAGATGATCAGCTGATAGTCCTGGAGTCATATGGGGTAGATGAGAGTCAGTTTGAGCCATAGTATCCTCTATATCTTATCTATGCTTTAAGGACTGCCTTTTCTGATTTTCTTGCCAGCTTCTCAATTGTATTGCTTTGGTTCAGGGGGAGTTCATTTGGGAGCTTCTAGATCTTAATGTTGATATAACTCAACTTGAACTAAAAGTGCATCTCATGTTGAGGGGGAGCTGGATTTTCTTGCATGTCATTCTGCATTGTAATATAACTATATGGAGCCTTGATTATTATCCGTTCATGACATATTTACAATGCATTACACCTTGCCATGATCTGTGCTTACTTGCTAGATTTATTATGACTTTATATGTGTAGTTAAGTCTTTGCCATGATAGGTTGATTAAAATGCTTAACTTGAATTAATTCATGTCATGCTAGCTTTTGAGACTAGTCTCTCTTTAGTTATCCTTTTATGATTCATGCCATGTCAAATAGGCTGAGTTGAGTCTTGAATCTTTATTGAGCTTTAGATTGAGCTTTGCTAGTTTCTTGATGAAGCATGAGTTGGTACAATTTTTAAGTAAGCAAAAAAGATCTCTTTTGTGCGAAAAAACTGATCTCACCAATTCTTTCTCGTGAGACTGCTTACCATTGCACTAGGCATGAACTCAGGGGGAGTTTTGGATGACCAAGACTATCTTCTTAAGCTTCTAGCTTGGAGTAGTCGCATAAGGCTTGAGATCTAGCACATGACTAAAATTTTTTGGTTGGAAGCAACCATGAGCTTTAAAAGGAAAAATATGTCATATGTGCCCAATTTGCTTAACTACAAAACTCACAAGTACTTAATCAAATGTATCATTCTTGAACTTGCAGCACTCTAAATTGACTCAATGCTAGCTCCTTGGTTCCACTTAGATTATTGACATGGCTTGCATCATCTTTGGATACTTTTAGCTAGACTATAATCATGATTGACTTGACATGCTAAAAAATTTGACTAATTTTCAGATTGTGACCTTTCGGCTTAGCTTGATTATACATGTCTTGTCATGATCTTGATAGCATTCTCATGAGTTATGGCTTGGTGTGATACCTCACGGTTATTCTGGATAATCTTCATGGCTCATCATGCTTAAAATAAATAGAATTCAACCAATTCTTCCTTTCTCATGATTGATTCTCTTCCTTGCATCTTGATGTATTTATTACCAAAAGGGGGAGAATAGCGGGCAAAAAGCCTTTTTAGGACTTTCTGGAGCTTTGGAGAACAATTTGCTCTTTCTATTTTTTCTCCGTTTGTTGACATGGTCATAAGCTTCTTTGATCTCTTTTGGACCATGTTTGACTCTCTTTTCATTTTCAAACAAACTCAACTTTGTGCTTTTTTTGGGTTTGTCAATATACTCATCAAGGGGGAGATTGAGAGACCATGTGGTTGTGACCCCATGTGTGTGATGAGTAATTGACATCTGTTTTAGAAAAGTCGAGTTCGGTTTGTGTGGTTTGGACCATGTCGTTGCGTGGTGCAATCGGCTTGGTTGGACATCTTCTCCCTCTCTCGAGGATGCGCCGAGCTCTTGCATCAGGAATTGTCTTCCACCTTTCGCGCCCACGCCAGGCTTTGCCATTGCCACACCCTCGATCACCCATGACCTCACCATAACTTCTTCCTCTCCCCCTCGCTGCCCTGTGGACCCTGATGCCACCTCAGCTTGCCGTTGCCCTCCTCCGCCAACCTGCACGCTAGTAGGAGCTATGTCGTGTCACCATTCACCTGGATGTTGTGGCTGTGCCACTGGGTTTTGACACCGTGCCCATAGTTTCTCCTTGCTGCAGCCTGTCCTCACCTGCCCATCACATCATCATGTTGATTCCCTGCCCTTGTCCGTGCGGCGGAGCGAGCCACGAACTTGCGATTTCCCGCCATAGCCAAGCGAGATGCCCGCCCTCTCCCCATCAAATCTCTAACCTATTTATGCTCCTCACCGTGCCATTCTTCCTCAACTTGACCCCACGATCTCTCATGCACATTTCCTAAGCTCAGCACTCTCTGAAACGCCAAAAAAATTGAAGTAATTCGCGATGCTAGTGAGCACACCACTGCATCCCAGCATCTAGAGTGAGCTTCTCCCCTTTTCGACCGCATCACAGCATGTCTCATTGTCCCTCTGAGCTCCATGCTAACTTAGTTGCTTTGCCATGTAGAGAGTTGTTGAAGCCTAATCATCTTCCTCATCTCCTGGTAGAACACCGCCACTAGTATTTATCCTTCTCTAGTGAGCCCTACCTCGATTCCTTTCATCTCTAACACTGCATGCATGCAAGCTTACGTGCACCTCCCTATAGCTTCTCCATTGTTGGAACTCTCTATTGCCGTGGACCCCTACTTTACTGCTACAGCTCAATGTCGACGAGTCACCTCCGGCCACCTCAGAGCCATCCAAGCCCTCGGTGAGCACTATGGTGACTCCCTGAAGCTCACAACATCAGGCAATTTGGTCGTTAGCTGTACCTTGCTAGGGCATTATCATGGACTACCATAGCTCCGCCATGGGATATCTCATCGTCGCCACTCCAGTGACCATAGGTCCATGAGCCTGAGCCTATAGCTTCACTGTGACATCCTAAAGCCGATTTTGCACTCAATTGAGACCTTTAGCCATGCGCTCAGCCACGCCGTGGTTCACCCAAGCACCACTGCCACCTCTCGTTGTCACATTGCCACCGACAACCACCATTTCGGCTGCCGCCACTATGCAGAGGTGCACGATGACACTGCCATTCCATTTTGCCCATGTCAAGAACACGTCACCGCCTCCCTCACTGCCTGCGAGCTTGGCAATGAGCTTTTCCATGATGCATAGCTCACTCTCACTCTATGTTTCTCTGACCAGTAAGACCCACTTGTAAGATGCTTAATTAAGCGCTAATGACTGGTTTAAAACCATTAAGTCTATGACAAGTGGGCTTGGTCGAAATCAATTAAGGAATTCTAATTAAACTAAAAACTAAAATATGAGTCACTGACATATGGGGCCTACTTGGTAAATTAATAAATAAAATATGATTTGCAACATGTGAGACTGACATGCATGGCCACATGTAAGGAATTTAAGAAAAATGAATAAAATGGGAAAAGCTGCTTTTAGTTATGTGAAAGTTTGCTTTCTCTGTTGGAAAGTGTATTTTTGGAAGAATGTATGTGAAGGTTCACTTTCTCTATAAGAAAGTGTATTCCTGAGAAGTACGCCTTCGACGTTAACACCTTCAACATTTTCCAGAATTTACAAATTGAACCAAATTCAAATGGCTATAACTTTTGTATATTAACTCCAAATTAAGTTATATTTATTTATAAATTTTTGTAAAATCACGCTCTATTTAAATATATAAAAATATTTAAATTTGGTCTATGTTTTATTTTATTTGGTCCTTATTTGCACTCATTTGGATTTTATCGAACAGACACTGATGTGCCAGAAACCTACGAAAGCACTTTCAAATAATTCTCTGAACAACAATAGCAAGACAAACACCCCCCTGACCATATTGATCCTAATATTTCAATTATTGTATATTGTTTGCAAAACCTATTATGCATGCGTGTATGTTTTATTAAAATTGCTATATTGTGGGCAATGGTAGTTATATCCGTTTGTATGTATTAAACCTCCTTGCAAATTTGATACCCTTACTGTTGTAGCCTTTAGGAAATGGTTTAGATAGTAGCTAATGTTGAAATTTAGGTATATTACATTTAGTATAAGGTCTAGATACTTAGCCACACACTAGTTTTCACTAAGTTTGATATTTCAGAAAAACTTGCACGTGGTTATGGATGATTCTGAAAATCTTAGACCATGTTGATGGTTGTAAATAAAGTGATGATGAATAATTGATATTTGGATTGCTTTGGATTTTGCATTTGTAAAAGTTTTGGTCGATCGCAGTCGAAGGTTTGAAGTTTAAGTGGTTTCAGTTTGCTCCAAGTGGTTTTTGTCTTCTCTGAGTGTTTTTTGTTGCTCCAAGTAGTTTCAGACCAGTCCGATCGGGTTTGAGTGGCATCAGATGGCATTCGAGTAGCTCTGGAGCATCGGATGGCTTTCGAGACACATCAGAACATCGGATGGCACTCGAGTGGCATCAGAGGATCGCACAACTAAACAACCATGGCAGACTTCTACCACAGCAGCTTTCAATCACAGCAGACTTTGACCATGTCAGACTTTAACCACGTCAGACTTCGACCACATTGGCTATGACTCAGAGTCGTTTACGATCACGTTCGACTACGACCACGTTTGACTTTGACCATGTCCAGTGTCGACCATGGAATATCGACTATGGCAGTTCAACAACGTTCGACTTCGACCATGACAGAATAACCACTGAAGGTAATCGTAGCTACAATACTTTTTCATGGTCTTAGCTACAGTACCTGGTCGGTACTCGATAGTCGTAGGTTTTACGAGTCAATAGTCAAAGGCTTTGCAGTCGATGGTCATAGGCTTTGTAGACTACTGTTATAGGCATAGACTTTGTAGTCTTATTTTTATAGTCGTAGAATTTGCAATCTATTGTCGGTGTCTTCGATAGTCAAAGGCTTTGCAATCGGTTGCGGTAGGCTTCATGGTCGGCATTGGTAGACTTCATGGTCGGTGCAAGTGCTTTAATTTCTATGATCTTCAAGTACCTTGAGTACTCGTATTGTGTTAGTGGTTGACTGATCTAGTCAGAGCGGTTGTCGGTGATACTCGGTGCTCGGTGATCGATGGTGCGGTGATTAGTTGATGATCGTTAATCATAGACTTGGCGCTTGGTACTCGATGGTTTTGGTTAGTAGCGATGCAAGGTTTCTCTGAGTGTTTGGAGCATAGCGATAGTATTTCCTGAGTACTTGTGATTTTCAAGTACTCGTTGAGCTAGCGGTCATAAGAAGTTGTCTGGAGTTGATTTGCGGTAAGCGATGGAATGTGTGGTCATAGACGACATGGTTGATTATCGTGGATGGTTTTGTTTTGTCTGTGGATGGACAAGGGTGGTGTTGAGTGTGTGTGTACTGATGACACTCAAGTTGTGGAGAACTTGTGCCGAGAAACATTTCTTTAGTCTTTGCATGTGCATGATGGCATGGAGATGATCATGGTCAGTGACGAGGAGGACCAAGACTAGGATGGGGAGATCTGAGGTCCAGATGGTTGAGGATGTCACGCAAGATGGTTGGGCTAACATTGGAGTACATGGAGATCAAAGGTGGTGATGCGTGGAGAAGCTACGGGAGGTGTGGTCCTAGAAGCTTTTATATGGAGGTTCATGATGCGAGATGGAGCTACAGGAGGTGCGTTCCTGGAGGCTTCATCACGTGGTGAGATTGGAAATGTTATGGAAGGAGTCCGTAATGGGAGGGATTAGAGATTTGGTAACACCCGCGTTAGGAAGGGTTTCGGGTCCCTTGATTTGAGAAAGAGATAGGATTTCGTGTTCGTGTTTGAGTTGAACACGGTTTAGGGCTCTAGCATATAAAAGTGGAGGTAGGCCAAGTGTTTTGGCTGGGGGTTTTGCGAGGATTTTTGTGTGAGAGTTTTTAGGGGTGCTGTGAGGGTGCTTTGTACCCATAAATATGATACAAAAATAATAGATTAGATCTATTCCAAGAAAATTTCATTGGCGGCATGTTTTCCCGAGCATTGCTTTTCTGTGTTCTCAGTGGAGTGCTAACGCATCATGATCTGGCATGCTATGAGCATGGTGGGGGATTTCGACTATGTGCAAAAGCGATCATAGCGAGCAGCCAAGCGAGTGGTCGAATGGCTTGTGGTCAAAATCTACATCCAGTAATTTAGATGCTTTTCTTTTGGTTTGAGATTTGCTTTCAGGTATCAACAAGTGAAGGCAATCATTTAACCCCCTCTGATTGCGCCATACAATCTTACAAGTGGTATCAGAGCCAAGTTGCAATGGCATCAGATCGGGATCGGTTCTTAGGTAAGCCACTGTTTTTTGATGGATCAGACTATCTCTATTGGAAAACATGCATGGAGGTGTTTCTACAAGTGCAAGGTAATACTATGTGGCAAAAAGTTAAAAATTCGTATGAAGTGCCTTCTGTCATTACCATTGAAAGTACTGTCGATGTAGAAGTGAATGGTAAGGCTAGAAATATTTTATTGGAAGGTTTAAGTAGAGATAAGTTTACCAGAATTGCTCATCTTAAATCTGCAAATGAAATTTGGACTACTCTAGCCAATTACCATGAAGGATCTAAGTCTGTTAAGGGTGTACGTCAATCAATTCAAAAAGGAGTATTCTAAATTTGAGATGAAACCTGAAAAATCAGTAGATGCTCTTTTTGATCGCTTCAATAAGATTATTAATGATTTGTAATATGTTGGTGTCACATATACTGATTCTGACAATGCTCGGTAAATTTGGAATTATCTGGATATGACTATTTGGAATGTTTTAATCACTACCATCAATTATTCTATTAGCATGGAAACACTTACCTTGAATGATCTTTATTCCAAGATGAAAACACATGAGATTGGTGTTTTGGTTAGGATAAACAAGACAAATTCTTTGGGCATAGTAACTAACTAAGCTAACAATTCATCTAGTTCTTCTAGTGCCTCTTTGTCTGTTTTGTGCGCGATTTCAGATGAATAATTGGAAGAGATTCCTAAAGAGCAGCTTGTATTTTTCTCCAACTAGGTGATCAAGGCAATCAACAACATCAGAGTAAGGCGAGAAGTCCTGTCAGATGCTATGAATGTGGTGAGCTCAATCACATTAGTTTAATTGTCCCAAACTGAAGAGCAAGGAAGTCCATGTTAACAAGGTACCAACTCGTCGACTTCAGTTCAAGACTGCCTCACGTAGGAAGCAGAACTGTCTCAAGGTGGTCAATAAGGTAATCTCAGCACTTGAGGAGATTGATTTGAGCGATGTGAAGTCATGGGTAGGATAATTCTGCTCATGTTTCTTCAACTATCTCGACGTATAGGCAATCACTTTGCTATCTTGCATGAGCAAACAACCTAGCCCAACTCGAGAGGTATCAGAATAGACTGTAAAACACTTCCCTAGCTTAGGGAGAGTAAGAACAGGAGCAGTCACTAGCTTCTCCTTCAAAGTATGGAAATTGTGCTCACAATCATCTATCCACTGGAATTTCACACCTTTCTATGTTAGCTGAGACATCAGCTTGGCAATAATAGAGAAACTCACCATAAAGCACCAATGATATCCTGCTAAGCCTAGACAACTCCGCACCTCTTTGACATTAGATGGCCTCTTCAAGTCAACCACTGAAGAGATCCTGCTAGGATCAACAGAAATACCTTCTCAGATAATCACATGACCAAAAAGCCCACTTCTGAAATGCAAAACTCGTATTTCTTCAGCTTGGCATAGAATGATTCTTCCTTAGAGTTTCAAGAATAAGCCTCAAGTGCTGCTCATGCTCTTCCTCAGACTTTGAATAAATCAGGATATCATCAATGAACACCACCACGAAGACATCGAGGTACTCATGTAGCATATTATTCATTGTCTTCAAAAAAATAGTAGGGGCATTAATTAGTCCAAAAGACATAACTTTATATTCATAGTGTGCATATCTGGTGGAGAAAGCCATCTTTTCAATATCCTACTCCCGCACAACGATTTGATTATACCCAGACTGAAGGTCAATTTTAGAGAACACCTTGACTCTCTTCAATTGATCAAATAAATCGTCAATCGTTAATAGTCATCTAGTTGAGAGCATGATAGTCAACACACATGCGCCAATTTCCATCCTTCTTCTCTGTGAAGAGGACAAGCGCTCCCCATGGTGACACATTGCATCGGATCATCATTCTTCTGCATTTTTATAAGACGGTATGAATGTTCAGTTAGCTTGTTTTGATGGGTACAGTTGATAAATAATGCAGATATCAACGAGTGTGAGCGTCAGGACGAGTACCCTTGCCATGGCGTCTGCCGGAACAAGCCAGGTTCATACGAATGCAAATGTCCCAAGGGTTCCCACAGTGCTGATCCATTCAAAGATCCTTGCAACCCAAATTTTTCACTCGCAGCGCAAATTGCAGTAGGTATGTGTATATCTGCCTTGCATATCTTCGCTTGGCGCTCACTTGGCTTATAGACTTATAGATTATAAATGTAAGTTTTACAATGGGAAGAGTCACTACTACAGAAAGCCTAATACTAGATGGCCAATCACAGATGGTTTAACAAAACCGTCTATGACCGACACTAACACAGACGGTTTGAATTTGGACACCGTCTGTGTTGGCAGCGTCTGAGAAAAGGAGTATCACAGACGGTTCGTACCGATAAACCGTCTGTGATACTTTAGTATCACAGACGGTCTGTATTAAAAACCATCTGTGATTTCAGGCTAGTTAATTTGGTGGGAAGAGGCAGGGATTGAGCTTTGAAGATTCATACTTTCCTGGTTGCTCTATATATGGTTAGTAATGAAATTTATTTTTTCTTTGCATTACAATTTAGATCTAAGTAATTGGTGAGTTATTGAAGATGGTTTGCAAAATTGTTGGTTATATAATAGCTTTTGTGTTTATAAGATGAATTGAGCTAGCAAAGTAAGCCTCAATATAATACATGTGGCCGGTATATATGTAGTAATAATTAGTTAATCTAATTTTTAATACTAAATTGTTATATATGTACGTAACGTAGGACCGAAGCTGGATGTATGCCGCGAGTCGTGTGAGTGAAGAGTACATTAATGGCGTGTCTGCTTTTACAAGAGCCGCCGAGGACGATATGTTGAATAAGGGGGTGGAATATATGTACTGTCTATGCACTGACTGCGAGAATTTAAAGATGTTTAAGAACCGAGGGTAAATTGAAGAGGGGTTTCAAAAAGGGTTATACGTGTTGGACCAGTCATGGCGAAGTGAATGATCATATGCCGCCGAATGACATCGCCGGTAAAGTGAATGATATGCCGCCAGATGAAATCGCCGGTGAAGTGAATGACATGCCGCCGGATGATGTCGATTGTGGTTCGGATTTGGAAAGGTTGCACGATGATAATCTGGATCAGATGCTTCACGATGTAGAAGAGAACTATGATGAGAGAGAGTATGTTAAATTCCGGGGCTTGATGGAGGACTCGGAGAAACCTTTGTTCACGTGCTGCAAGTATACGAGGTTGTCGGCCGTGCTTGAACTATTGAAATTGAAGGCAATGTCGGGACCCCGGATTTCCGAACCCGGACCCTCTGTGTATTACTGCACTAGTCCCAGATCAAAGCTAGTGCACACAGTTAAACAGAAATGAATACATAACCAGCAACGCTTTATTACAATATTAAAGAGTATAGACCGAAAGGTCTCATTATTACAATAGAGGTTTCAAGACCTCGCACACACGAAACACAGCGGAAGCAAAAGATAAACTCGGTGAAGATCCATCAATACGCCACAGGCAATTGACTGGGGAAGCGCGACCTAGAACTCCTGGAATCCTCCGTCGAATCCACCCGCGAAGAAGTCGTAGTCGCCTTCTTGAGCTTCGTACTCCTCTGGGGTTTATTTTAAGTGTAGCATGTGAGTACATAAAGTACTCCGCAAGTCTTGGGAAAAATGCATAGATGCAAGGCTTAACAAAGGAAGGCTATATGGTTCTTTTGCACAAAGCAACATTTTAAAATTCAATTACTACTAATTATTTTCGAAGGCATCAATTTAATAAAATATATGTTTTAGCAGAAACTATCATCAACTTTCTAGTGAAGGTTCCATCTACCAACACTAGCCAACCAATTACAATTGGTCAAGTTTAAAACTGCGGGTTCCATCCACCCTCTCTGGCTCCAACCGCCAGGATACCCTTCCGAGAGTTCCCTCCACTCTCGGAATACAAAAACTTTTGATTTTAAAACAAAACCAGAAATCTACCATGTGAATACATTCCTTGCCCGCCCTTGACCGTGGGCACGGCTATTCGAATAGTTTTACACTCTGCAGAGGTTGTACAACTTTACCCACAAGAGATAAATTATCCTAAAAGTCAACACGCTTCCTTTGGCATGAGACCCAGATAAAATATCACAAAGCTTTTACCTTACTCTAATCTAGCTAGATACCACCCGCTGAGGTTTCACCGCAGGTAGGCTAACTGCCCGAACCGAAGCCCCCTCTTGCGCCATATGAGTACAGTAAATCCCTGTCCCTCACTGTGAATAACCAGTCCATCCCTGGCATCCACTTTCCACTGGTGGCACCTAAACTAGACTATTGTAAGTTAGTCAGCTAGGTCGTACCCATATAGACTTGTGGTTGTACGGTTAATGCTCAGTCTGGACAAATACAAGCGTCGGTCCTTAATTGACTAGGGTGGAACATACACATTACAAGATCTCGTGCTTACTGCACCAATCCAACTAACCATCCACCCTAATCTAAACCAAATTTTCTCATTTTAATTTATTTTAAATGAACAGTGGCAACTCCAATTACCACTAATTTTCATAAACACAGGGGTATTACAATAATTCATAATTTCCCATTTTCAAGATTTCAAAGGTATTAAATAGCGAGACTAAGCATTATACTACCATTCCACTATTCACAAAGATTCAGTAATAATCTCATTATTGAGACAAATGAAATTCTAGGGTGACAAAGGTACATGGCATTCAATTTCAATGGAGGGTATAACAAGGTTGGTTTAACTAACCCTTAAGATTTGAACTAATATTCTATATAAATAGCAATGCACATAATTTAAAATAATTAAAACATTTCGAAATCATAGGTTCAAGATGATCAAAGGAGACTTGCCTTCTTGGACGCTGGTTGGGTCTTCTTGCTTCGACTCGACGAGTTCCTCGGCGATGGCGGAATCTACGCGCGTAAAGACGGACAAACAAAACAAATAAAATCAAACAAAATTTAAATAAAATTCAAAAAATTAAAAAGAGTCCATATTTGGATAGTTTATGATTTTAGAAAAATTTAGAAATTTGAACGGCTCAAATCGGAGTTAAAACGAGAAAGTTATGGCTTCCGAAAGATTAAATAGGATGGAAAAAGGATAAACCGGATTTCGGGAATTATTTTTGTATTGGAAAATGCCATTTATGACGTCAGCAAATTTCGAATTTCTTGAGCGGGAAAGTTATTTGAATGACGGGTGGGCCCGGTCTACCATGGACCGGTTCCACGGACCACGAATTTCGCCGACGTGGCGCACCGGCCGCATGGCGCCATGCGGGCGTGAGGTGGTGGCCACGTGGCCTTCCACGCGGGCACAACCCGCCACGAGGGCAGCGCGCACGGGCGGCCCGGGAGGAGCACGGCCGGCGGCCTCGCCGGCGGCCGGCGGCCGGAGGTGGGGGCGGCGAGCGGCGGCGGGGTGAGGGGGGGTCGGCGGCGGCTTACCGGCGGCGGCGACGGAAGGCGGGCGGCCGGCGGCGGCGGCGACGAGGTGTGGGCGGCCGGCGGTGGAGCACCGGGAGGCGGCCGAGAAGAGGAGGAGGAGTGCGGTGGGAGGCGGGGTGATGGAGGGGAGGGGAGGCGGTATTTATAGGCAAGGGGAGGAGGGGAGGCCGGCCATTTTTTTGGAAGCTCGCCGGAGTTATTGCTCCCGCAATTAGAGGGCGAAATTTGAGGGGAAACGGCCGGAGGAATGGAGGTAATTGATAGAGGATCCGTTTCCACCATTTAATCGAGATTTTATGAGGGAGAAGCGCGGGATTTTGAAGCTATAATTTCGGTATTAATGGAGGTGGAAAGAGAGGGTGGGAGGAGGATGAAAGGAAGGTAGAAGAAGGATATGACAAGGGGGCCCCATGTGTCATAGAGAGGGTGAATTAGTGAAGGGGTACGGGCCGTTGGATTCGTGACACGTGGCAAGTGAGTGTATGAGAGGCTTTGGATTTTATGAAGGGGTAAGTTGTGGTGGATGGCTAGGATTAAAACGTGGAGAGAGGTTGATTTAATCTGAGAGCGACACGTGGCGGGCTGGGATTTAATTTGATTTTTATTTTCGGAATAAATTTCAGCAAATACTAGAAACTTTATAAAAGCTTGGAAAATTAATATTTAATGTCTAAAAATTCCAGAAAAATCATAGAATATTCCTGGAAGCATTTTAGACTTATTAAAAATATTTTTAATTTCAGATTTGCATTTTAATAATTTATAAAATACTTTTTAACTTTGAAAATTGATTTTAAATTTCAGAAAATTCTCAAATAATATTTAAAATTTTAGGAGAGGTTAGGAAAAATATAATTTTCCCTTTTTGGCTTTAATAAAATATTTAAAATACATTTTCTTGCTTTAAATTTTGAAATAAAATCCAGACAATCAAACAAAAGCCAAGTAAAATCCAATTACTTTAAAATAATTAAATTGAATTTAAATTTTTCCAGAAAGCCAAATTTTGGGATGTTACAGGCAAGCAACGGTTGGTCCGACAAGAGTTTCACGACGCTGCTAGGTCTTTGAGCGGACATGCTTCCGGAGGGAAATGAGTTGCCTAAAACCACGTATAAAGCCAAGAAGGTTCTTTGTCCGTTGGGAATGGAAGTAGAAAGAATACATGCATGTCCGAACAACTGTATCCTCTACCGTAAAGAGTATGCAAACATGCATGTATGTCCGGTGTGCAACGCATCCCGATACAAACGTAACAATCAATCAGATGATGGCGAGGGAACAGAGGCGAAGAAAGGACCTCCTGCTAAGGTGGCATGGTATTTTTCTATACTTCCCCGTTTGAAAAGGTTTTTTGCAAATCCAAAGGAGGCAAAACTGCTGCGTTGGCACTCGGAGGAGCGCAAGAAGGATGGAATGCTAAGACACCTTGCTGATTCCGCGTAGTGGAGAAACATCGATAGGAGTTTTGCAGACTTCGGTGCAGAACCAAGGAATATAAGGTTTGGACTGAGTACAGATGGAATGAATCCTTTCAGTAGCATGAGCAGCCGACATAGCACATGGCCCGTGACTCTCTGCATCTATAACCTTCCTCCTTGGTTGTGTATGAAGCGAAAGTATATTTTGCTGTCGATACTTATCCAAGGGCCAAAACAACCTGGGAATGATATTGATGTGTTCCTAGCACCGTTGGTGGAAGATCTAAAAGTACTGTGGAACGAAGGGGTACAGGTATGGGATGCATACAAACGAGAGAACTTCACTCTGCGCTCCTTATTGTTCTGCACCATAAAGGATTATCCTGCCCTTGCTAACCTATCGGGCCAGAGTACAAAAGGTGCCAAAGCTTGTACCCACTGTTTAGATGGTACCGAGAGTGTGTGGCTGAGACACTCACGCAAAACCGTCTGCATGCGTCACCGCCGGTTCCTTTGGAGGGCTCACCCATACCGCAAGATGAAGAAATAATTTGATAGAGAGAAGGAAGACGGTTCAGCTCCAAAGCATTTAAGGGGACACGAGGTTTATGATATTGTTAAGGATTTAGATGTTGTCCTCAGAAAGGGACGTAAATTGAGGGCTCATGAGAAGAACACCTGGAAGAAGAGATCAATATTTTGGGACTTACCTTATTGGGAGTACCTAGATGTGAGACACTGCATCGATGTCATGCACGTAGAAAAGAATGTATGCGACAGCTTGATTAGTCTCTTACTGAACATTCATGATAAAACAAAGGACGGCGTCAACGCACGGCTTGACTTGGCTGATATGGACATCAGGCCTGAGTTAGCACCGACACGCACTAATAATGGATGAACGTACCTTCCCCTTGCGTGTTACACTCTGTCCAAGGTTGAGAAAACAGAACTGTGCCAGTGCTTGCATGGTGTCAAAGTTCCGTCTGGTTACTCCGGCAACGTGAAGAAACTTGTTTCGATGCAAGATTTGAAGTTAAATGGCATGAAGTCTCATGATTGTCATGTGCTGATGACACAGATGCTCCCTATTGCAATTAGAAATATTTTGCCGATCAAAGTCCGAGAGACAATCATGAGGCTATGTTATTTCTTTAACACAATTGCTTAGAAGGTCATCGATCCCGAAGGACTAGATGCTCTGCAGGACGAGGTGGTGATGACTCTATGTCACCTTGAAATGTCGGAGTAGAGAATGTAGTGGACAAGGAAGAATACAATCAATTTGACGAGTTACCTCCTTTTGGAAATGGCATAAGGGTCGACGACGAACAACGTGACGAAACTAGTTACGTACGCATTGATCATGATGAAGGACTAATTTTTAAAGGAAATAAGCAAGTACAATGAGAATGTGCGATATATATGTGAATGTATATGTGAATTGGCATTTATATATATGTGATGTATATGTGTGATGTTCATGTGAATTGGCATTTATGTATAGAACAATACTGCAGTGCGATGTATTTGTGAATTGGCATTTATGTATATGTGATGTATATGTGAATTGACATTTTATGTATATGTGATGTATATGTGTGATGTATTTGTGAATTGGTATTTATGTATATATGATGTATATGTGTGATGTATTTCTGAATTGGCATTTATGTGTGAATGCAGCTGTTTGGTGGTTGATCATGAATGCAGCTGGTTGGTATTTGTCTTAATAACTACAGTCGGGTAAAAGCTTATCACAGACGGTTCTAAACTTAGAACCGTCTATGATATCAATATCACAGACGGTTCTACGTTTATAACCGTCTGTGATATTTATTATCACAGACGGTTCTAAGTTTAGAACCATCTGTAATAATCCTCCCTATATATACCCTCTGGCTAGGGTTTTTCGTGTGCGTTGCAGTTATTCGATCTAGATCTAAATCTCGAGCCCAAATACTTGATAGGTAAGTACATTGTACATTATACTCTTTCTTTCCTTCCGAATGACTAATCTAACTTTTTCGAATAACGAAAGTCGTTCGCCTCATACATACAAACTTGTGGCTCGACGACAGGGGCCAAGCCCTTGAAACATGTTCGCAATTTTCGGGTATTCGCTAGCTACACATTATTTAATTCTATACAACACTTAACAGTAATGCCTCTTGATTTAACACATTCTATTTTTTGCAGTGCCACCAGCAGCAGCCGGGCAGCACGTGTGGATTCTACGTGTGCCACCATATGAGACTACTCCTCGATTCCTCGAAGATCACCAATTCTAATGTTTTTCAATCTTCCCACATTTATTTCATACATGTCAGGTTTTATATGTACGCGCGTTGATATTCCTATCGACAGGCTGCGCCCATCTCTACATCTGCATTGAAACAGCTGGACTTTGCAAAAATTCGAGGAGAGTTCGTTTGGTTTTTGTGGACTAAAGTCATAAGATCAGATGGAGAGTTCCACTGCGCAAATGCAGTGTAGATCTTTTGTAATTCTGTATTTGTTAATGGATATTTTATTTCATTTCAATTAATTGATTTGCGAAATGGATGCTTTATGTTTGTGAAATGAAGTGCGATGTGAATTGGATGTTTTATGTATCTGAAATGAATTGAGATGTGAATTGTATGTATACATGTACATCTTTATATGTTTGTTTCAGAGGTCATGGCTAGCATTTCCTGAGGCTAGCCAATAAACAGAAATAGATTTAGGGGTAGGAAGGAACATCACAGACGGTTTTTAACTAAAAACCGTCTGTAATAGGTGATAATCACAGACGGTTTGTAAGTCAAAACCGTCTGTGATATATCAATATCACAGACGGTTTTTAGTTAAAAACCGTCTGTGATATATCCATATCACAGACGGTTTTTAACTAAAAATCGTCTGTGATATCTGATTATCACAGATGGTTCGACAACCGTCTGTGATAACCTTCGATTATCACTGACCCATAAATTCAGACGGTTCAGAAAACCGTCTGTGATGACGTTTCTGAACCGTCTGTAATGACCATTTCTGTAGTAGTGAGTGTCTCCATGCACACGGCAGTAAAATGGAAATCACACGCAAATTATATATATAGTTAGATAGAGTAATAATTTTGACAGATTATGTATGGTTACTTAGAGACAGAATTTTGATTTATTCATCTATATAGGTGATGACATGTTTATTCTATTTCTGCAGCTATTTCGATTTTCAACCCAGCATCAACAATATTAAGATGTTAAATAATTATATATGGTAACATTTTGTTATAATTACTATAACTATTTCAATTAGCATCATCATTTCGTGTCAATACCTATCTAATATTTAGCAGCTCATTCGTAATTTAGCTGTCCTGGTAGATGAATACAACAGTAAAAATACTAGGTTATACCGAAGCGATAATTGGGAACGTGGGCGCTGGGTTTTCTCTATTGCCGAATGACGATGCCCACACAAGCGAGAGGCGTCAATCGGCCCAAGATGGTCTGGGAACCTCTAATGGCAAAACCCTTTAATTTTCTTTTATTCTCTCTTGGGTTGAGATTGTTTCCATTTTCTTGCTTTTCTTTTCTTTTGTGTTCTACTGGTATTACACTGCATGCAACCGAACAAACCTTAGTATTACTGGGTAATTTTTTTTTTAAAATGAACTAGCCTTATCACCCTTATCAAGAGTAGGTGAACGAAAAAGACATAATATTTAGCACAATTGGTAGCTGCTATTGAAGTACATACTGTTTGCATGTTTACAATTAATTTACTATCACAGGTAGCACCAGACTTACGGAAACCAGTACATAACTTGAAGAGGAAATTGAAAAGGAAGACCTGGGGTGTAGTGTCCGGGCTTGAGGTACCGAGCGCATACCTAGCTATACAAATGTGGGCTCTACTAAGGTAAAATAAAATCGGACTTGGTGTCCCTCGCACACCAAAGAACCACATGGATCTGCCCCTGAAACCAAATATACAGGGAGACCCCTCTCTCACTCAGGATTACTAAACAAGTATGACGAGCTTTTGCATAGAATATAAGGAAAAAAGAACATGTATTGTGTACTATCACAGCTAGCATCAGCCTTACAGAACTGAACCAGCAAGTTGACGTGGAAAATAGAAAAGAAAAACAGCAGCGGATCAAAGGAAATATAGTAGGAGACCACTATCTCTTTCATCGATAGATTAAGACAAGACGGCTACTGACTACATATAAGTAGTTGCTCGAGTAATAGATTATTCCAGTCAAATCATTTGCTGTCATTGTACTTCAATAATTAAGCGGAAAACATAACCAATCATAATTCAGAACCCCCACAATCCGGAATCTAATTAAAATAACAAAATTATTGAGGGTTTTTATATAACCAATGAGCTCATAAGGATGGTTATCTGAGCAATATATGCTAATTTAACATCACTACAGGCAGCTAAAACCAAACTCTGCTAGGGCTCGCTTCGCCCACAGCGAGCCATCCCTGCCTACAACCACCGCGCACTCCTATGCCCACGGTTGGGTACGCGTCGAGCAGTTTGACTTTTACTCAAGATTTCAACCGCTGTGTACTGATCGGAAGGCTTAACTTCAAGTATCAGCTACTCGAGACCTTCGAGGTCTCTAAGCTCTCGTAAACTTTGAGTACTCATATTTTTCCTCTCTTTTTTGACGGTGATGCAAACAATTGAGTGATAGTATAAACGAAATCTTTTAGGGATGCTCCAATCTCTGTACCTTTTCTTTGATTTTTCTCCTCTATTTATATACAAAATTACATGTTAAATATAGACAATACTTCTATGTATCTGAACATGACTCAAATACAGAAATTGACTCTGAAACTTGAATTTCTATTTCTAAATTGTCTCAGACTCAATTCGATACAGACTCTAAAACGGATTCGACAGGATTAGTTACAGCAAACACCCCCTAATCCTTGCCGACTTAACAAACTTCCTTGATATCGAGTAAATTAATCATCCAACCAAAATTGACTCGACCTAATGCCTCTGTGAGGGCATTGGCTCTATGTTCTCCTATTGCAATATGTGAAACAGCCACCAGTCCTTCTTCAACGTATTCTCGAATAAAATGATACCACGTATCAATGTGTTTGCTTCTTCCATGAAACACCGGATTTTTCGTATGCGCTATTGCTGATTTATTGTCCACAAATAATGTGAAAGGCTTGGTGGTATGTTTAATCAATTCATGAAGTAATCTCATCAACCCAATACCTTGACATGAGGCTGAAGTAGCTGCCATAAACTCTGCTTCTCATGATGATAAGGCCACACTTCTTTGCTTCTGTAGCACCATGTAATCATGTTTCCATGTAGGTAGAGCACCATACCAGTCATACCTCTACGGTCAACTAGATCACTGGCCAGATTATTATCACAAAATCCTTCAAGCATTGTTGTGTTGTCATGCCTAAAATATACCAGTACATAATCGACAGTTCCTGTTAGGTACCTCAGCACATGTTTTAATGCTTGCTTGTGTTGAACTGTTAGCCTTTCCATAAATCTGCTAAGTACTCCAACTAAGTATGCCAGGTCTGGTCGCATATGTATCAAATACCGTAGACACCTTATTGTACTTCAAAATTCCGTAGCATAGACCGGCTCTCCTGTCTCATCTTTGTCGAGTTTCAACTTTGACTCCATGGGGTACTGACTAGAGTTGCAACTTGTCATGCCTGCCTTCTCAAGGATTGAAAGATTATACTTATTTTGTTTCACCTCCAAAACGAAGTAGTAACTCAAAAGTCCGAGATCGCTCATCTCAAATTGCTTCATCATCTCCTTCTTAAACTTTTCAATCTTTTGATCACACGTTCCTATGATAATAAGATCATCGACTTATATGCTGAGTATCAATATGTCTTGCCTTCTTGTCTATTCACTTGAAAACCCTCCGGTTGTGATACATATACCTCCTCAGTAAGATCACCATTTAGAAATGCAGATTTGACATCCATATGGTGTACTTCCCATCCAAATTGAGCTGCAAGAGCAAATATTAATCTATCTATTTCTAACTTTGTAACCGGTGCAAACACATCTTCATAGTCTATGCCTTTCTTCTGAACATAGCCTTTTGCCACAAGTCGTGCCTTATGTCGAACAATGTTTCCATCTGCATCTCTTTTCACCTTGAATATCCACTTTAGTCCTATTGTCTTCTGATTGTGAGGTAACTCTGTCAAGATCCATGTTCTATTCTTATCTATGGAGTCAAGCTCTACCTGCATAGCAGTCTTCCAATGATTTTATTTTAAAGCCTACTGAAATCCCATTGGTTCATCAGCAGTGACCATCTGCAATTCTTCAAACATCTCAGTGGATTCGGTTTGCACATAAATTTCAGCAAGACTTTGATAAACAGGTGTTTTGCTCGACGGGGTCTCTACCTCTTCTTGTTCAATTTGAGGAGAAGATGGAACATCCTCTGTAGCCACCTGTGGACTGGTAGACGCACTTGATATTGGTGTAACCGGTTCTTGAAGATGAAATTGATCTATTTCCACATTATTTTCTCGATCAACTGAGAAGAAATTTAATTCTCCAAATTGTTTTCTTCTGATGACTTTACCTCCCACTCCTATGCTTTATCTTCGCAATAGATCACATCTTGACTCACCACAATTTTATCTTCACGTGGATTGTATAGCCGGCTTGCTTTGTATCTTGGTTCAACTCCCAAATATATCAATTTCTTTTATCTGTCATCTAATTTCTTTAGATGAGTGAGCATCTTTCTGTATGACAAACAACCGAACACGCTCAAGTGTTCTAGACATAGTTTTTTTCCACTTAACGCTTCAAACCGAGTCTTCCCTTCCAGAGGTTTTATGGGTACTCGGTTGATAATATTCACAACATGTCTTATAGCCTCAGCCTAAAATCTTCCCGGTAGTTGTCTGCTCTTGAGTAAACTTCTTGCCATATCCATTATCGATCGGTTTCTCCCCTCGACTACTCTGTTCTGCTGTGGACTATAAGAAGCTGTGAAGTACCTTTTGATTCATTTTGTCTTACAAATTCATTCAAACTTTTGTGCCAAGAATTCACCCCCACAATCTGATCTCACCGCCTTGAGTTTGTGGTCAGTCTCCTTTTCAACTAATGTCACAAATTTTTGAAACATGTCTTTGCTTTTGATTTTCTTTTGAGCATGTATACCCACATAACTCTAGAACAATCATCAATAAGAAGTAGAAAGTATTTATTACCTCCATTTGACTCAGTAGTAATAGGGCCTCAGAGACATGTAGCAATTCTAGAGGCTATATAGCACTATATTGTGTTTACTGAGGGAATATAAGCCTTGTTTGTTTTGTAAGAATGCAGCCTTCATATACTTGAGATGGATGATTGATGGGCGGCAGTCCATGAACCATCCTTTTCCCTGTCATCAGCTTCAAAGAGCGAAAATTCACACGACTCAGTCGATCATGCCACAACCATGTCATATTGTCCACCCTAGCATTGAAACAAGCTGTTTTGGTTGACTCAAGTTCAATCTTATACAGCCAATTTGGTGTTCGCATCACCTTCATTAGCAGTTGTCCCTCGTGATCATGTAGTAATAAGTATGGTCCTTTTAGTGACACATTGTATCCTTCCTCAGTTAGCTAACCCAGACTTATGATGTTGTTGCACAAACATAGTATATAATAGACACCCATCAATGATCTTTGCTCTTCATTTTTACTTTGCAACAAAATAGTGCCCTTTCCTTCTATATGAATGACTGACCCATCTCTAAGTTTTACTTTGCCTCAAAAGCCTTCATTCAATTCACTGAATTTTCCCTTCAATCCAGTCATGTGATTGAAAGCTCCATTATCAAGATACCAAAGATTGAACTCCACCATCTCTTCTCCAACTTTCAGTAGTTGTGGCTGGACATGTTCTTTAGTTAGCATCATAAGTTGTGTGCTCCTCTCTTCACAGATGGATAGTAGAAGTATTGGCTCTTACTCTGTCTTGGCTTGAATCAAATTTGCCTCCTCCTACTTGTATCGGCAGTCAGCAGAATAGTGCCCAAACATTTGGCATTCAAAGCACTTAATATGACTTATGCAGTCTGCAACATAATGGCCTTCTTTGACACAGGTAAAGCATTTGATATTTAACTTGTTTCATTTGTAAGATAACTCACCTTGCACTGCTTTCTCTCCATGACCAACAATAAAAACCGCGGCCACCTTGACAAACCACGGACCATGACCACGTCCACGCCAATTGCTAGATCCCTGGCCACCTCCTTGGCTTGAATTTGATTCCCGCCAAGTTTTATTTTCAACCCTCGCTTCACATTTCGCTAGCAATGCTTGATCAGTCTTGGCCTTACACCTATTAAGCAATCCCTCATGAGCCTTGAGAGATCTGTTACCTCTTCTATTTCTTATGTTCTGAAGATCATTTGAATATAGAAGAGTTGTAACCACAGTTATGTACCTCTCGGGTAGGACACGTAAGAACTTCTCAATCACCGCAGTTTCCTCCAGTGTACCACCAAGAGGTCAATCTCATTGACCACAGCAGTTAATTTACCTGCAAACTCATCTACTGACTAAATTTCACCCATATGTAGTGCCTCATACTCTCCTCAAAGAGTTTGTAACCGAACCTTCTTTGCTCGATCCACTCCTTTGTGTATAGTCCGAAGAGCAATCCAAGCTTCTCGTGCTGTATCATTTTTGACAAGTTGACTGAGCATCGAGTTAGGTATGATAGCGTAGATGAGCACCAAGGCAGTTTGCTTGGTCTTCACGTCGACTTCCTTAGCCTTTCCTTTTGAATCGACCTTTCCATTAGCATAGAACGGATCAGCTATAGCGTCCCAGACCCCCTAGGCATGCATATTCACCCATATCTTCACAGACCATGCTGGGTAGTTCTCTGAATTGAGAACTGGATATGGAAGTTAATTTGGTCCTTCCTTTATTGTCGATTGTCGAATCCCGAAGCAACAACTCCGAAACCCTCTGTATTAATCGCACTAGGGCATCTCGGGCACTCGGGGAGAGGAATTGGAAGAGGGGAAAGGGGCTGCGAGGCTAGGGGATCCTTGGGGAGGGGTTTTTATAGGGCGCAGGGGGGAATGGTCATCAGATTCTCATCAGGGTTTAATGACGCCGGAGATAGAATGGGCAATTAAGTGGGGTTAAGAAGGGAGAAACGGGCGGCGTGAATGCGGAGTGGCTGGGGAAGGTTAATGCGCAAACGCTCTAAACAGGTGAAAATCGAAGCTTTCAAGACTCGACTGATGGCGTTAATGGCGGCGGAGTGAGGGCGTCGATGGCGAGGGAAGAGGGTCCTGACCGTCAGATGGAGGGGAAGGGGTTAAGTGGAAGGGGACGGCCGACATTAGATCGAGCGGCAAAGGATTAAATCTAGGCCGTTGGATAAGGAATGAAGGGGTAAGTGAGAGCAAGCGGCTGGGATTAGAACAAGCATGGTGGATTGAATCCGAGCTTGACACGTGTCAGTCCGAGGAGAGAGGTTGAGGATTAAATTCTGTAATATTCCAAATGTTATTTGAGAAGAGAATAGATTAATCGGAGAAAAAGGGCCAAATAGAAAAGAGTTTAACAAGGATTTTAGGGGGGAATTCTGCAAAACCATAGTAACCCGGGCCTGGGCCTTGGCCCAAGTGCTGGCCGGTCAAAGGGGGGAGGCGCCCCCCCAAACCCAAGCCGCCACCCCCTTTGCCCCCTCCTCTCTCTCCCTTGAGCCGCCACCTCCCTCTCCCCCTTGCGACCCTTGTCCAGCAGCACCACCTCCTCCTCCTCTATTGAAGCCCCCTGCTGTTGGTGAAGGAGATACCCTTTGCTGCCGGTCAAGCCGAGGAAGGAGATCGATCACCGGGAGGCGTTGTTGATCCGGAAGACGGAGAAGAGGGAAGGAAAAAGGGAAAAAGAAGGGAGAGAGAGATCGCGTGGAGTTAATCATGTTCTTCAGTGGTTCATCAAGAGTAAACCCTATTTCCCCCGGTTAGATGCATATTTAATTGTTGTAGCAATGTCGGTATTGTGTCTGCTCAGGACAGATTGTGTTAGATGGGCGTTTTGATATAGTTTCGTATGGATTCGGTTCTGGATGTCTCCTAGAGTATTGTAGAGGACATCGCCATATTTCTATGAAGTGCTAGAACACATCGTTTTGACCTCTGTACCAGAAGTTATGAATGTTTTAGCGGGACTGTTCTGCAGATTTGTGGGTTTTCGGCCAGGTTTTGGTAAATTGGGTTATGCGATTAGAAAATGGGAGAATTAGACAAGTTCAGTAGAATAAAAGTTGTAGATAATTGTCTCAGCTTTCCAGTAAGCTCAAGAACTCGTGAGTCGAACACTCGTACTGAAAGTTATGGTATTTTTAGTACTCTGTCCAGAGAACCCGATGTGAAATTGATGTTTTAGAAAACTGGCTTGTGCAGGTATAATCTGGCCGATTCAGGGGGGTTCACCAACTGGGTTTAGATGGAGAATTTAAGTATATTTCCTGAAAGTCTAAGAACACTTCATTCGGACTCCTGTACTAATAGATATGGATTTTTGAAGTTGACTGTTCACAGAGGGGACAGATAGACCCTTAGGATTTGGGGTTGAAGTCGAGTTGGACGTTTAGCGAGTTCGTGATTATTATTTTTATATAGTTTTGGTCCACTACCGTTATCTTAGCATGCATTATAATTATTATTTAGGTGTTGGACTGATCCTGGGGCAGCACCTTCTGCACGTCCCTCATCCTCTCGCGGTTAAGGCAAGTATAATGATGAGTTAAATTCATACTGTGGAATGTCGATGTTTGATTTATATTGTGAGAAATTGTGTTCTTTGTTGTTTATAAGTTATGAATTTCATGAGTATTCCTTGTGCAAAGTTGTTGTGGATGCATGTTTTTATTAAATTGAGACTTTCATACATATGCATCATGTTAACTTAATGAAGTCTTGGTCACGTGATGACCAAGCATTTGTTGAGGTCCCCGTCATGTTGATGACGAGCTAAAGGTCCCCATACATGCGGAGTATGGGCAATTGGTCCCTGTACCAGATGGTACAGGCATGGGTGTGCATCGATGGATGCACACTTTGCATTACCGGTAAAATGCAAAAGAGAAGAGATAAAGATATTGTTGATCATACTGCATAGCATGATTTATATAAATAATTGTTGGATGTTCTTAATAAATGGTGTTCATGTATGTTCTTAATGTATTGTTGATCATACTGCATAGCATGATTTAGGTACTTTTATGAGATCAGCATGCATGAGGAAAAGGATGGAATAGTCTTGTTGCACATTGCACGATCAATTCATAACGGCAAGAATGGAAGGAATTAAACAGTAGATGAATGGATTACTTTAAGTATCTTTATGATCATTGCTTGCTGAAAATTAAACTGTAATAAATGGATAGAATATTTATGGTGTTTCCGTTCTTTATCAAGATGCTAGTCCTATGAATGTCCTAGTCAACTATAATCAATTTTGTTTAGTCTTGGTCGAAAAACTTATTGGATAGCTATTCTTATTAAATCTGCTTGTTGAAACCTCTGGCATAGATAATTATTCAGGGGAGGTTCTGCCGAAATTTTATGAGACGTTTTTAGTTTATCCTTGTTCATTACTAGTTTGGTGGCATTCCAGGTCAATGTTTGGCTGGGGTATTACAGTTGGTATCAGAGCGGGCTGTAGGTCTGTGGTTAATAAAAAATTAATTTTGACACACTAAGCACTGTAGGTGGGAATGGGAATTGCATTGCATCTACATTTTTGTTGAATATCGTAGTTGAATGTGTGTTTAATGTTTGACCTTGTACTTGTTTGTGATGATAGAGATGGCAAGGGGTAGAGGCCGTGGTCGTGGTCGTGGCCAGCAAGGTGCTGGACGAAGCCAGGCAGTGCCCCTGCCCGAAGTTCAGAACTCTATAGCCAGGGAGGCCAGTTCTGTGGGGTCAGAGGAAGAGGTTGCTTCAGCAGTTCAGGGAAACCAGGATCCACCAGCTGTACCTACCGCTGCGCTCGTGGCGGTTCCTATGGCAGTACCTGCGATAGGTGCAATGGGGCTGCACCAATGGAATGCTCTGAGGTTGGATACTTTTGATGGGTTGGGCATGCCAGTGGATGCGGCAAACTGGCTGAGGCACATAGAGAGGCATTTGGGAGTGTTGGGATTGACTTCAGAGCAGAGGGTTCAGTATGTGGCTTTTCAGCTGAAGGGGCAAGTAGATCTCTGGTGGGAAGGAGTCCTGTCAGCCAGAACCGCTGCCCAGGGACCAGCAACTTGGGAGCTGTTTGTGGACCAGTTTAGGAGGAGGTTTTGTCCTGCCTCATTTGTGGAGAGGATGGAGGTATCCTTGAACAGTTTCAAGCAGGGTAAGATGTCAGTGTCAGAGTACGAACTGGGTTTCAATAACTTAATCCGCTTCGTTCCATCTGTGACTACCGATGATGTGGAGAAGGCTAAGAGGTTTCACAGAGGGCTCAGGCAGGAATTTCGTCAAGTGTTGGGGGCATTGGAGCTACGTGACTTTGGCTCCCTGGTAGAGCAAGCCAGGGGCATGGAGCTAGAGATGCAACTTGGGGAGGAGTCGTTGGGTACAGGGGGTACCATGGTTTCCGAGGGTTTTGGTGGCAGTCAGAAGAAAAACTTCGGAGGAGGAAGTGGGTCATCACTGAAGCCAGTTTCCAAGAAGTTCAAGGGCCCGTAGAATTCCTTCAAGTCTAGGTTCACCAAGCCCTAGGTATCCTCTACTTATCGATCATCAGCAAGTGCCCCTATGATGCGACCGGTCCCAGGGCAAGGTATGAAATGCTTCAAGTGTGGAAATGAACATCGTGCTTCGGAGTGTTCTTGGTCAGGAGCTTGCCGCCATTGTGGTCAGGAGGGCCACAAGGCATTGGTTTGTAAGCGGAATCCCGCCAGTATCATCAAGTGGGAGCTAGTTCAAGCATCCTCTTCAGTGCCAGCTGCTTCTTCTCGAGGATCAGTGCAGATGCTAGCAGCTACTCGTACGCAGCCTTGGATGCAGCCTCAGTCCTACTACCCTGCTCCTGGGGGGATGGCACCAGGGTATTTTTGGTTGCCTTCCCCCGCGGCATTGTTCCCAGTTGGAGCGCCTTCAGCACCTCCAGCAGCTGCGGCACCACCATACCCGGGCGTTGGGGCTCCAGCTGCCCCAGCATCAGTCTCCTAAGCCATGCCGACTGCTGAGTCGGTGGGTCGTCCCGATGTGGTGACAGGTATGCTTTTGGTGGATTCAGTGGAGGCTTTTGTTTTGTTTGACTCTGGGGCTATTTTCTCCTTTGTATCTTTAGAGTTTGTTAGCCGGGCAAATTTGAGTATGTAGCAAATAGCTCAGTCTGTTCTAGTTAATTCGCCCGGGGGAATTCTTTCAAGTTCCACAGTCTGTCCAGGTTGTGTGCTCTCTATAGATGGGGAGGACTTCATTGCAAATTTGATGGTTATGAAGATGGAGCCGTTTGATATTATTTTGGGAATGGATTGGTTGCATAATTACCATGCGGTCATATCATATTTTTGGAAGACAGTAACTTTGCAAGCTCCATTTGGGCAGGAAATAGTTTTTCAGGGTAGTGCCCCTTCCTATTCACTCAGTGTGCTGGCTAGTTTGTATCCTGGCAGTAGAGCAGCAAAGAGTGGATTTCTGTTGTCCCTAGTGGAAAAGTCAAGTTCCTCCTTGATTGCAGAAAGTATTCCGGTGGTTCGGGAATTCCTGGATGCATTTCTAGCAAAGTTGCTAGGGATGCCTCCACCACGTCCAGTGGAGTTCAAGATTGATTTAGTACCGGGTGCACGACCGGTTTCTATGACCCCGTATCGTTTGGCTCGTCCTTTTCAGGAAGAACTAAAGAAGCAGTTGGATGATCTAAGAGCGAAAGACCTTATTCGACCCAGTGTGTCCCCGTGGGGAGCTCCTGTGCTATTTACTAAGAAGAAGGATGGAAGTTGGCGCATGTGCATTGATTACCGTGCCCTCAACCAGCTGACTATCAAGAATAAGTACCCTTTACCCCGCATTGAAGATTTGTTTGATCAGTTGAGAGGGGCTAAGGTATTCTCAAAGATTGATCTCCAGTCGGGATACAATCAAATTCCTGTCCGACAGGAGCATATTGAAAAGACGGCATTCTCCACAAGGTATGGGCATTTTGAATTTAAAGTTATGTCTTTTGGACTAACGAACGCCCCTGCTGCTTTCATGGAGACAATGAACAGGATGTTGCATGAGTATCTGGATGATTTTGTAGTAGTCTTTATTGATGATATTTTGATTTACTCAAAGACTGAAGCAGATCATGGGCGACATCTGAGGCTTGTATTGGAAACATTAAGGAAGCACAAGTTCTTTGCTAAGTTAAAAAAATGCGAGTTATGGGTGTCTCAAGTGGGATTCTTGGGGCATATCATCAGCGATAAGGGGATATCAGTTGATCCAAGTAAGGTTTCCACAGTGGTAGAATGGGAAAGGCCGACCAATGTCAAAGAGGTGAGAAGCTTTCTTGGGATGGCAGGTTATTACCGGTGATTTGTACAGGTTTTTCCATCATTGCCAAGCCTTTATCAAGGCTCACTCAGAAGGACGTGAAGTTTCAGTGGGATGGCGATTGTGAGCGCAGTTTTCAGACTTCGAAAAAAAAGTTGGTGACCGCTCCTGTTCTCACTGTTCCTGAACCAGGGAAGCATTTTACGGTTTACTCCATGCTTCTCGAGTTGGATTGGGTTGTGTCCTCATGCAAGATGGTAAGGTTATAGCTTATGCATCGAGACAACTGAAGAAACATGAGCAGAATTATCCAACCCACTATTTAGAGTTGGCCGCCGTAGTGTTTGCATTGAAACTTTGGAGACACTACTTGTATGGTGAGACTTGTGATGTATTCACAGATCACAAGAGTCTTAAGTATATTTTTACTTAGAAGGAATTGAATTTGAGGCAGCGCAGGTGGCTGGAGCTGATCAAAGATTATGACCTCACAATTCAGTACCATCTAGGCAAGGCCAATGTGGTGGCCGATGCTCTTAGTCGCAAGGCAACGCTTGCTACTCTGGATTGCCTTATTGCTGATTTCGACAGTATGGGGATATCTTATTGCTATGCGGGCACGGCATGGGCGAAGACACAGTTGATCTTAGAGTCAGCCATTCCAGAGCGTGTGCGGAAAGCACAGCAGTATGATCAGTTATTGTAGAGGGTCAGGAAGCGTATGGATATGGGCAAGGAAGGAGACTACAGTTTGGATGGGTCTGGCACATTGCGATTTAAGGGTCTTCTTTGTGTGCCACAGAAAGTGGAGGTTAAAGGTGATATTTTGAGGGAGGCACATCGCACCCCATATACTGTTCATCCAGGTGAGACAAAGATGTACCGTGATTTGAAGCAGAACTTCTGGTGGAAAGAAATGAAAGTAGATATAGCTAATTATGTAGACTCTTGTGGTGTTTGTCAGCAAGTGAAGGCAAAACATAAACGACCTGCAGGGTTATTGCAGCCATTAGAGGTCCCTCAATGGCCTTGGGAAGATATTTCTATGGACTTTGTGGTAGCGTTGCCTCGATCACCGCGAGGCAAGGATGCGGTTTGGGTGGTAGTGGATCGATTCAGCAAATCAGCGCACTTCATTCCTATCCGCACGACCAGTTCAGCAAGCAACTTGGCTCCTATCTATGTGCGTGAGATTGTGAGGCTTCATGGTGTACCAAAGACCATTATTTCTGACAGAGATGCCAAGTTTGTTTCCATGTTCTGGGAGAGTTTGCAGAGTGCGTTGGGCACCCAACTCCGCCTGAGTACGACATTTCATCCACAAACAGATGGACAGACAGAGCGCACCATTCAGACCTTGGAGGACGTGTTGCGGTCCTGTGTGTTGTCTTGGAAGGGTAGTTGGGAAGACCAGCTGCCTTTAGCGGAGTTCGCTTATAATAACAGTTACCATTCAAGTATTAAAGCTGCACCATTCGAAGTGTTGTATGGGCGTAAATGCAGGTTACCCCTTTGCTGGGAAGCGGTGGGTGAGAAGGCAGTCTTGGGCCCGGATTGGGTCCAAAAGACAGTGGAACGAGTGGCCTTGGTGAGACAGAATCTGTTGGCCGCCCAGAGCAGGGAGAAAAGTTATGCAGATGTGAGAAGGAGGGATCTAGAATTTGGGCTGGGGGATCAGGTGCTTTTGAGAGTATCTCCCACCAAGGGTGTGGTGAGGTTCGGTACCAAAGGGAAGCTTAGCCCGAGGTACGTCGGGCCTTTCACGATCTTGGCACGGGTCGGGAAGTTGACATACCGCTTGGATCTTCCAGAGTCAATGCGCGGGGTGCATAACGTGTTTCACGTGTCTATGTTGAGGAAATACCTGGCGAGGTCTTCAAATTTTTACAAAAATACTTTTTAGCATTGAAATTGATTTTTTTTAAAAAATCCAAAAAACACAGAAAATCTAAATAAAAGAAAAATGCTTTAAAATAATTAATTTGAAATAGGATTTTATAGAAATTCAAAATACCCTTTATTTAATAATATTTTTATGTTTTACTTAAACTAGTTTTCAAAAGAAAATCATTTTAAAAGCTAAAAACTAGCAAATAAAATCTCCAAAATTTAGGCAACCAAAGAACACTTGATTTTATTTTATGTTAAATTAATTTTTAATTTTTTTATTGAGAATTTTGAAATAAATAGCTAGGCTATTAGAAACTACCACCCTTAAAAAGAATCTCATCCCCGAGATTCGCACGGGCTAGCAAAGAAATAGGTTTGGATCTTACTCTGTGTAGCTTGAGCTGAGATCTGATTCAGAAGTCCTTTCACAACTTTTGTGGCCTTCTATTTGCTGTCTGAATGTTGTTAGTAGTTGGTGCTTCAGCTTGATGCTTCCAAAGAATAGGAGAGAGGAGACTCAAGGCAAAGGGGAACAGTGGACATTTTGCGCAACCCAAAATAAAACATCAACCTAGCAAAACCTTAATTAAGCAAATAACAAGCAATAGTTATGGCTGCCGACAAAAGAGGAAACTGACAGCTCATAACTTCATCTACTGTCTAGCTTAACAACTTATCCTAGAGAGGTAAGGGTTGTCTTGGTGTCGTTCTTCCTGGCTCTCGAGGTATTAAGCGTGATCCTTCAAGGTAAAGATTGAAGTGGCAGCAGAGTCGATGAATTCCAACCGTTGTCGTCTATAGTTGTTTTGAGCAAGGGAAGATTTAGAAATAGGTTTTCAAGTAATGACATAAAGATAAGGGAGAATTGGGAGATGAGAGCAAAAAAATATTAAGAGGTAAGCGAAGCCTAGATTAAGAGGTAAGAATAAGCAAAACATTTTAAAAATTATTGGTTATTTAAAATAAACCCTTAAAGTTCAACCATTCTATTCTATCTACGATCACGTCTTAGAGTCATCATAGCTCTGATACCATCTCTGTTGGATCCTGGAGCAACAACTTCGAAACCCTCTCTGTTAATCGCACTAGGGCATCACGGGCACTCGGGGAGATGAATTGGCAGAGGGGAAATGAGCGGTGAGGCTAGGGGATCCTCGAGGAGGGGTTTTTATAGGGCACGGGGAGGGGAATGGCCGTTGATTTCTTGCCGGAGTTTAATGGCACTGGTGATAGAATGGGCAATTAAGCGGGGTTAAGAAGGGAGAAACGGGCGGCGTGAATGGGGAGTGGCCGGAGAAGGTTAATGTGCAAAGCTCCGAAGGTAAACAAGTGAAAATGGAAGCTTTCAATACTCAGCTAATGGCGGTGGAGTGAGGGTGTTGACGGTGAGGGAAGAGGGTCCTGCCCGTCGGATGGAGGGGAAGGGGTTAAGTGGAAGGGGACGGCCGAGACTAGATCGGGCGGCAGAGGATTAAATCCAAGCCGTTGGCTAAGGAATGAAGGGTTAAGTGAGAGTGGGCAGCTGGGATTAGATCATTTGAGGTGGATTGAATCCGAGCTTGACACGTGTCAGTCCGAGGAGAGAGGTTGAGGATTAAATTCGATTTAGATTTTCAGAACATTCAAAAACACATAGAAAATAGAAAATAAAGTCTAACAATTCCAAAACAATTCACAGAAATTCCTGTGGATATTTTAGACTTAAGAAAAATATTTCCAACTTAATGTTGGTCTTCTAATTTTTACAAAAATACCTTTTAGCTTTGAAATTGATTTTTAAAAAATCTAGAAAAACACTGAAATCCAAATAAAAGCCAAATGCTTTAAAATAATTAATTTGAACTAGGATTTTATAGAAATTCAAAATACACTTTATTTAATAATATTTTCATCTTTTACTTAAACTAGTTTTCAAAAGAAAATCCTTTTAAAAGCTGAAAACTTGCAAATAAAATCTCCAAAATTTAGGCAAAAAAAGAGCACTTGATTTTATTTAAATTAAATTAATTTTTAATTTTTTGCTAAGAATTTTGAAATAAACAGTTGGGTTGTTACATCGATGAAGATCCACTCCCTGCCATGTGCTGCTCCTTCTACGAGTCAATCATCATCGTGCTCTGATACCAGATGTTGGTATGACCCCTCAAAGTCATTTACGACCATGCAATGTCTAATGGATACAACCACTCAATATTGGCTAATACCACTTGTGATGGTTATGACCACTTGTGCATGTGCTCGTAGGCTTCAACTAGATAGCACGTGGTCGAGCGCTTTGAGTAGTTTGACTTTTACTCGAGACATCAAACGTTGTGTACGTGATCGGAAGTCGTACCTTCAAGTACTTCAGCTACTCATGACCTTTGAGTACCCTGAGCTCTCATAAACTTCCCCCCATTGATCCTCCTCCATTCCCTCTCTCAAACCGAGCTCGACTCAAGCTCTCGTGTGGCCGTGCCCTCTTCGACCGCATCCACCCCTCATGTTTCAGCCTCTCCAATGGATCTATTCCCAAACTACCTGTGTTACAATGTGTTCCCAAGCCTCTTCATCCCTCCCTCCATGTTAATTGGAATTTCATGTGTGAAGCCCACCAGAATGCCATTCTCCCTCCACTCCGGCCGACTTATGCCACCATCGTCCCCAGAACTCCTCTCTCTTGGAGCTACACCTTGATGCCTTGACCTTCCCCGACCATCGCCCGAAGTACTTCGTCACCCGAGCATCACCTTCACAGTGCCCTCACCACGTCCCGCTTGGCTCGTGTCACTAGCCCACCTCGGTTCCTCCCCAGCCACGCCATCAATGCTGATGAGTTCTTCATGACCCCCTCATGCTCCTGCTCCCCCTAATTTTCTCCCTCTCCAACCATCGCTGCCTTGCTTCTTCCGCATGCCTGGCCACCATTTCTCACCGTCGGTTGGCCCCTGCCTAGTCCTAAGCCAAGGTGACACCTCCCCTAACTCCGTCATCCTACCAGCATCCTATTTTTTCTGATGTGTAAGAGCCCAGATTATACAATCTGGATTCCTCTGTGATTCCACCGCACTATTCCCTGGATCAGTAGATAGTGCTCACATATTACAGTTCTGAATATCAAAGTACATATCAAGCGGAAGCGTAAATATAATAGTAGACTTACTCATGGGCCAATTAGGCCAAAATCATTAAATTGCAGCAGCGGAAGATCGAAGCACGTAAGTGGGACCTTCAGGACATGCCCACAAGCAGCCAACTGGAGGTTCGCGACCTAGCCCTTAACGACTTCATCTTCTCTTCCATCATAACCAAAAGTATTGCTGAAGCTCAGTAATCTGATTCCTGCTTCTGGATTTGTTATGAGAGCGAGTGTGAGCACACTAACCACCGTGCTTCGCGAGCCAATACACAGAATGCAAATAAATAGTATGCATGACTTATCAAAGGAGAGGCTCGGGTTATTTTATATGCCAAACATCGCTTTTTAGAAGCATTATTATTATTAAATCATAGTGTTATTAAATCTACCTAAACTCCACATGGCGATTGCCATAATTGACTTAATCCACCAAAGACACTCTTTTCCTTACTGATTGCTGTCTAAGACTCCAAACAGCGGGTGTCATCATTACTTAATCCACCGAATATACTCTTTCCAAATTGATTGCTTTCTAAGACTCCAAACAACGAGTGACATCATTTATACAATCCACCAATCATACACTTTCTATATTGATTGCTGTCTAAAACTCCAAACAGCGAGTGACATCATTTAATTAATCCACTGATCATATACTTTATTTATTAACTGCTGTCTAAAACTCCAAACAGCGGATAACATCTACTATACAATCCACCAATCAATTGTTTCCTAAATCCCCAAACAGCGAGTATCATAATTTATATAATCCACCGATCAATTGTTGCCTAAAACTCCAAACAGCTAGTGACATCATCTATCTGATATTATTTGATTAATCCACCGAACACACACTTTCTATATTGAGTGCTGTCTAAAACTCCAAACAGCGAATATCATCAATTATACAATCCACCAATATCTTTTGTATTCCAAAATTCCTATCAACCCATTCTTTTTGCTATTGATCCACAACCACAATTTGCTCTTACAATAATCAACCTTATTTTCCATTATCTATTTCTGGCTAATCCATTAGTATTCCTTCACCAAGAATATCATTGATCAAGTTTATACTCCAATTACCATATCTCCAAACTCCCAACAATTCAATTGACTCATCTAGTAATCGATCAAATCCTATTAATCCCATTATCACCAATATCTCCCAAAATTTGATCCAGCAATTACCTTTGCACTCCTTAATTCTCCAAAAATCATTCAAATCATCTATCTAGCCTATCTATTCATTTAGACTCCACCAAATTATTTTTCTCGGAGTCCACAATATCGTTCCCTTTTTATAATCGACCTGAATCCACCAACAACTTCATGTATTTACCACAAACATCCATCTTCTTTTCTTACGACTCTATTTATTCTTCCTGACATATTTATTTTGTGAGAAGTATTATCATTATTTAAAAATATAATACATAGAAATGTCATGCGACCTAGCAGTTTTGACCAAAACATAATGTGTAAGAGAATGCAATAATAATAGCGATCCAGATTCCATCCACCGTTACATGGCATCCGCACCATATAGCATCTTTCAGCGTTATAGCCGCTTAACTTACCACTGGGACAACACCCAGGACAATTCAAATCAGGGCTTTCCACTGCCCTCCACTTTTTCATTTCCACCCACAAGGTTGTTTTTGAAACAGAACTATATCTGGTTAAGTTCCCATATCCGCCCTTGACCGTGGGAATGGCTATTCGAGTAGTTTTGACTCTGCAGAGTTGGCACACTTTACCCACAAGAGACAGTTTACTCGTTGCCCCACACGATTCCTTAGTCGTGCAGTTGAGCTAACCATCACAGTAACCGTTCAAAGTACCTCGCCCCTTCCATCATCTCACCCTATGGGCCGTTCCCACTTGCGGTGGGTCCCATACCTTGTGCGGGATGTTCTCCTTCTGAACGCCTAGCAGATGACTACCACACTGCTAGCATGCCACAGCAGAACCTCACCCTCCGCGGATGTCCCATTCAAGCCTGCCACACAGACAACCGCTTGCACTACCTCACCTCCTCCACCGGTGATGATGACTTTCAGGGTCCGGTAAATCTACTAGGCCAAGTTGTACTTTACAGACTTGTGGTTGTACTTGTTTTACACAGGAGGTCATGACAAGATTCAGTCCTTAGGGTTATCTGGGCGGTTCTACCACAAACCACACTCTCGTGCACACCTGCACCATACCCCCAAACCATCCGCCCATATATATAAGCAATTTGAGGTTTTTGCCCATGGTGTTAAGCGGCATGGGTGAGAGGTGGAAGATGACCTTTGAAAGGTGGGTCCCGGTCCCACCGCTTACCAAGAGAGAGAACAATGAGAGAATACGACAAATGGAATAGAGGGAGGTAGTTTCGACCGGGAGTCAGTGAGCGAGCTGTTCATGGGCTGAAAGTGGCACTGTATTGGTTCGAGGCTATTGTGTTTGGACCAAAATGGTTTTTGAATTTCTAAATTATTTTATAATTGAATAAATTCTAAAATTAAGTTTCAATTTTTAAAACTAGCAAACCAACTTCAAAAATTATGAAAATTTTTGGGAGATTCCTTACACCACCTTGTGCTTAGAAAATTATATTTAGGATTTGTGCAGCTTTAATTTAAAATTGCCTCCAAAATTCAAAGACTGTTGCCTTTAATAGGAAACTATTATAAATAAATAGCTATAAATGCAGAAAATCTCATAAATGCATAATTTAATATTTAAAGATAATTTATAGATAATTTAAAGTATTGGGATGTTATAATACCTACCTTGTTAGAAGGAATCTAGACCACAAGATTCAGACGGTTCAAGAAAAAGATACAAAAACTCGGCACAAAGGCTATCTTCATTCTCCCAAGTTGCTTCATCCTCAGTGTGATTAGTCCATTATACCTTGCACATCTTGATGGTATTGTTCTAACTATGACATTCAGCTTCCTCCAAAATCCGAATAGGGTGCTCTCGATACGTGAGATCTTGTTGTACGTCAATCTTTTCCATCAGAGTTTGCTCATTAGGGACTTGCAAGCACTTCTTGAGTTGAGACATATGGAAAACATTGTGCACCTCTAAAATTTTGTGTGGCAGCTCCAATCGGTATGCCACTTCCCTTTTCCTTGCAATTATCCGGTATGGTCTTACGTACCTCAGTGCCAACTTTCCTCAGATGCAAAGGCAGTTTGTGCCTCTAAGGGGTGAGACTTTAAGATACATATAGTCATTTGGCTTGAAACTCAAATCCCTATTATGGTGATTAGAATAGCTCTTCTATCTTGATTGTGCTTCCTTCAATTGGGTCCTAATCAATTGCACTTGTTCTTCTGCTTCCTTGATCGATGCCAGTTCAAACACTTGTCTTTCCTCAGTCTCAGACCAGTTGAGAGGGGTCCTACACTTCCTCCCATACAAGGCTTCAAAAGGTGACATTTGTAGGCTTGCTTGATAAATGTTGTTGTGTGAAATTTTAGTGTAAAACAAACATTTCTCCGAATTTTTCCCATAGGACAACACATATGCTCTAAGCATATTTTCCAAAATTTGATTGACTTGCTCAATTTGACCTTCGGTCTGATCTTGAGCTAAAAATATCCTAATCTCATGTCAATCTTGGAGAAAACTTTAGAAATGCATAATTTAATATTTTAAACATAATTTATAGAGAATTTCAATTATTAGGCTATTATAACAAGTTAGCTTAAATGAAGGTTGTATTTCTTGTTGGTTCCTTAATGTATGCCTCTCATGCTAAACAAGTCAAACATGCTAATGATGAAATTATTCAACTCAAGTCTAGCAAATTTTCTGTATGCTTAGGACATGGAAACATAAATGCTAGTGCTTTATCTTGCACTAAATGTGTTTTGCAAGACTTAAAGCTTAAAAGTGCCATGGGTAAAATTGCTGAATTTACTAATGAGATGCTTCACTGTAGGACTCTCTATTGCTCAAATTGTCTTGAGTTAACTACTATGATTAAAACATTAAATTTAACTCTGAATGAGTTTGCCTCTAAAGAAAAATTTGATGCATCTAGTGCATCTAAGAATGTGATCCTATTGCATCCATTGCATGCGTATTTTGTGCTGAGGTCGGTTAGGATCTAGATTATGTGCATGAGTCATTTAGAGTTATGTTTAATCAGTAGCTTAGTAAAATTAAGACTACATCCTATGTCTCCTACGAGTCTCTTAGGCATGAGGTAGCTATTCATAAGGAGAAATAAGCTACAGTGGTGAAGAATATTGAGTATAGTTCATGTGTTAGCCTAGCTAAGGAAAATGATCCTAGACCAATCTAAAGTGAGTGTCAAGAATAGAGGTCTAGGTTTCAATGCCTTAGAGTATTTCAAGAAAAATCCACCTAAGGTAGTGAGAGTTCTGAATAGTAGCTTGTTTGAGTCAGAGACTGAACCTAGCAAGATTGTCTTTATGTCTACTCACTTTGCACAATCTCCCTCTTGTGCAGTGGGTACTTCTTCTTCAGCAGGTCAGAATCCTTATCGAGTCAAGTATCATTGCACCTACTGTGATAGGAATGACCACCTAGTTCAGTTCTGCTTCAGGTGAGTCAGACAAGAGAAGAGGCATAGAGAGAGATCCTTGAGAGCTAGACAAGTGCCTATAGCCCAGAGTGTCCCTAGAGCTAGCTTCAAGTCTAGATTTGTTGATGATTTGTTTGATGGCTTTAGGATGGCATCTCGTCCAGGCATAGGTTACCATGGGAGCAGGATAGGTCCATAAGTGCCTACCTGATAGGGTGAGCACCAGGCTTTTATTAGAACTAGGTGAGTTCAGGGGGAGTTTGGGTAGAGCCGTGTCGGGGTGTGTTGCCATGGTGTCCATGCTTTGCCTCATTCTACATGATCATTAGCTTATGCTTCTACTAGTTCTACTTCTACTCTTCGAGTGTCTCAGTGGAGCTCAAGTATTTTCTTACTAACCCTTCGGGATCCAAGATTTGGGCATCTTGTTCTTCTCATGTGTAGGTACTGGGGACACGGCATAAAGAGTCTATACATGGAAGGTCAACTGGCAAATAACATTAGAGTCTTGAACAAAAAGTAGCGGAAGTCTAATAGCAAAAGTATCCAGTGATTTACCATCATGAACCACAGGCAACTGACTAGAGTCAAACCCTAGAAAGACCCTTTGTCGAATTCCCCAGTGCCAGGGGCGAAATACACATCTTCATTCTCTGATCAACAATAATTTAAGCAAGATTGAGTACATTTTGTACTCAGCAAGACTTGTAGTATATCGCAAAATTTTACATATATGCATGGCTATCAAGGGATGAGACTCTATACTAAGTTATTTTCAGCATAAAGCAGATTTCATTTTGCAATATGAACAAGTACTAATTTGCAAAACGGAATTGAAAAGAGTATTTGACATGTAATGAAGTAACATTTGCATAATTTCCATAACAATAGCTCAAATCCATTCATAGCCTTCCCTGGATATGCACACAGCCATTCGTAGCCCTTCTTGGTTGTGAACATCGCACAAATCCCACCCATGGGTATGGCACACAATTAGACGTTCATGCCATTTCATATGTTTAGTGAAACAGTTTTGAAAAGAAAAACTATACCCTTCATGGCTACATCCAAGCTTGCACATGATCATGAGCATGGCTATTTAAATAGTTTTTAACACTCTGCATAGGTTGTACAGATTTACCCATACGAGATAATCAATTTTATTGTCAGCAACTGCATGGTTCCTTCGGCTCGTGACAAAAGTTGATTATCTTATAGCCTTTAGATCATCTAGTCCTAACATGGTACTAGCCTAATGAATGGACAGACCCTCATGTGAGCTGATTGACAGACCCTCACTTAAGTGTGTCCTTCCCCATGTGAGCTAATTGACAGACCCTCACTTAAGTGTGTCCTTCCCCTAAGTGAGCATTCACCATTGTATTAGCAAACTTTGGTCCCAACAACTTGAAAAAGAGAGCCCCTGCGAGCAAACCTAACTGGTGTGCCCTTACTACATCTGTGCCTACCACAATGTAAGGCTAGACCTAGACAACTTAATCAGCTAAATGCTAGAGCCCATATAGCATATGTGGTCGTACGGTGTGACTTAGATGTGCGGCAATAACGTTCGGTCCTTAGTTGACCCAAGCGAGAATCTTCCTCTATCTACATGTGAGGTTCCTCATTACATTTGGTAGATTATCATATAACTTGCCCGCATAAAAAAACTAGATTTTCATTTTGTTTTATACCAAACTAACAGAGGTTGCCCCACTAGTCCAACATATTGAAACCATCATGCTCACATGTAAACTTGTTCAAAAGATCAAACTTAGCAGAAACTAGTGCTTGGGTAAGCATTTAGACCATATATCAATGTAGTATTTCCAATTTGATAGTATATATTGCCTAAACAATGTCCTAGAGATTACAACTATGAGGATATCAAAATTTTCAGGGAGGTCCAATCCCTACGAGTGGTGTGACAACCAATATCCATAATTTAGCAGTTTTAATGGAACATACACACATGCATAATAGATTTGCAAACAATATATGATAATTGAAATACTAGGATCAACATGGTCAAAGGGGGTGCTTGCCTTGCTCTTGTTGCTCAGTGAATATTTCCAATGCGTTCTCAGCGTTGTCTGGCGCAGAGTCATCTATTCGACGAAAATCTAGATAAATACAAATAAGAGCCAAATAAACAGAAATGATACTAAAATATTCTTGTACAATCAAGAAGATCATGATTTTAGAAGAATTTAGAAACAAAGATCACTAAATTTGGAGTTTGTATGCAAAAGTTATAAGCATTTGAGTTTTGGCTTAGTTTGTGTTAGACCATATGGATGGTCATGAGTTTAGTGATAATAAATAATTGACATATGGAATTTGTGTTGTGAAAGTTTTGGTCGATCGCAGTGAAAGGTTTGGGGTCCGAGTGGTTGTGATTATTATCCGAGTGGCTTTGATCAGCATCCAAATAGTTTCGGACCAGTTTGAGTGTTTTCAATCGGCGTCCAAGTGTTTCAGACTAGTCCGAGTGTTTTCAATTTGGTCCAAGTAGTATCAGATGTCGTTTGAGTGGCATCAGAAGATCAGACGATGTTCGAGCGGTATTAAAGACACGAATTGTCTCGCTCAGGATTTGAGCGGTACGGTCGAAAGATTTGGAGTACGAAGCAGTTGAAGCTGCAGGATTTTGAGTACGTACTGCTTACATAGAGCCGGCACTACCGTTCTTCGACCACGATGGTCTTTTCAGCTCTAAATGGGTACTGCAGCTTACGACTACCGACTAAGCTACTACGACCACACAAGTCTCCGGACTACCGACCAATTACTGTAGGTTTCGGCTACCGACCGGGTACTATAGCTTACGACTATGGTCAGTGCTCAAAGATTACAACTCCATCCGTGGTCGAAGATTTCGACAACGGCAGTGGTCGAAGATCTCAACTACGTTTGCGGTCGAAGAATTCGACAACAGCAGCGGTCAAAGATGAGACCTAGAGAGTATTTGGATGAGTTCTTTGCTCACTTTCATAATATCCTTAGCAACTTGTGTGCAGTCAGTGTGATATTTCTCAACTATGAAAATGGATGCCAAGTGCTTGGAACCGTGGACATGTTAATTTGGGGGATAAAGGTCACTTCCATCAATGACACCACTGTTATGTGTGAGCTCACCTTAGATAAGCTTTATTAAAGGTTGAAGACTCATGAGACTAACTTGTTCTATCGTATGAATAAGTCACAGTCGGTAGCTGTTATGACTAATCCCGTGAAGAGTCCCTCTTCTCCTTATGAATTTTCCTTGTCTACATTGCATGCATTGAGTGATGACTAGTTAGAGTAGCTCTCCGAAAATGATCTAGCCCTTCTATTCATCAAATTCACCAAAGCATATCACAATGTGAGAAATAGGAACAGAGATGAACCACATTCGAGCCAGGTGCCTCAAGATCATGAACAACGAGGAGGAGACCCATGAACATCCTCAAGCTCAGGATGGCAAGCCCAAGAAGCCAGGCCATTTAGGAAGATGAAGGCATGGAAGGTCATGGGGCGAGTCTGTGCCTTCCGCACGAAGGTCCTCTAGACTCTGCCTATGCGGAGGTCCTCCGAACTCCACCGTACTAATGTCACTGGCCAGCATGAATCACGAGGAAAATCTAGTGGATCAAAATTCGAGTACTCTAACCATGAGCAAATACTTGAGTACTCCTTAGCAAATTCCATTTTGTTATTGGAGGGAGAACGAAGTATGAAATAAGTGATTAACTCCTTAATTGTTCTATATGAGTAAATGAAAACGACGTCTAAAGCACAAGAGCGTAGTAAGCTCTAAAGCACAAGAGCGTAGTAAGCTATAGACATAACTAGAGCAACAACTCAGCTATTTAAACGCAGGAAGGGTGCTTGATCACCGGCAAATCAAGTGAGTCGTCCAGAGCAACGTAGTAAAATGTCGATCTTACTGCTATTTCTGTTGCTAGCAGGAACAGTTACTGCAGATGCTTCCAGCGCTGCTGAGGGCGCCACCGGCTGCCCGGACAGCTGCGGCGGTATGGCCATCCGCTACCCGTTCGGCATCGGCGTCGGCTGCTACCGCAAGGGCTTCGAGATAATCTGCGACGGCGGCGCGCCGTTTCTCGCCGGCAGCACGAAGCCCATCCCGGTCAGTCAACTTTCCATCAAAACGGCGGAGGCCCGAGTGATTTTGCCCGTCGGGTGGGAGTGCTTCAACTCCTCCGACGAGGTGCAGGGCTGGAGCAGTGGCGACGTGCAGTTCAACAAGGACGGCGTGTACCGCATCTCCAACACCCACAACCACCTCGTCGTCCTCGGCTGCAACACCCTGGGCTACATCCGGAGCCAGCGAAGCGAGGGCAACGACTACAACTACGGCTCCTACACCGGCTGCATGTGCTTCTGCAATAACTCCGGGAGCGCGGTGAGCGGCGCTTGCTCCGGCAACGGCTGCTGCCACGTCGACATCCCGCCAGGCCTCGCTGACAACTCGGTGTACTTCCGGGCCTACACACACAAAACCAGGCTGGACTTCAGCCCCTGCGACTACGCCTTCCTGGTGGAGAAGGAGAACTACACCTTCCAGACCGCTGACCTCAGGATGGACGTGAACCGGACGATGCCGGTTTGGCTGGACTGGGCTATCCGCGACAACCTCACGTGCGACGAGGCGAGGAAGAAGGCGCAGGGGTACGCGTACGCCTGCGTGAGCTCCAACAGCGACTGCCGCGACTCTAGCAATGGACCTGGATACGTCTGCAACTGCAGCACGGGCTACGAGGGCAACCCCTATGTGGCCAATGGTTGTACCGGTAAGTACGTGCGTCCTGCTAGTGCATGCATCATTTCTCTTCTCTACTATTATATAAAAAGTTGGTAGTCAGAGCGTTCTCCTCTCCTCTCTTTACAGACATCTGATTTGATCTGAACCATTTATCTCTCTTCTCCTCTCTCTCTCTCTTTCTAAGGATACAACCGCCCAACCCCTCCATTTTCCCCATCTTCTCGCGCATTCCGGCCACCCTTCTCTCTCTGTTGCTTTCTCTCCAACATTTAATGTGTGAAGTTGGCCAGACAGGAAGTTTTATCTCACTATTTTTATGACTTCGTTGCAATGTACGAGTCCCTAACTAGTTTTAAGAAATAATTGACGAACTAGACAACATGAGACATCAATAACAAAGAGAATCTCTTAAGAGCAAGTTTAATAAGGCTGACTGTGCTAGCTACAAGGGAATCCATATCAGCATAGTCCTATGTGGAGGGGAGAGAAAAGGAGAGAGAGAGCCAAGCCGACTCCCATGCAAGAGTCAGGCTATAGCACAGGAAAAGAGGCATTATACATGCATGTACCCATAGAACTAATTGCTATAACCATGCATGTATTAAATTATCAATACCCATGTATGTATTAAATGATTGAGAGCTCTTGTGGAGACAACTTATAGCGAGTTTATTGTATGAGTTGACTGCATCATTATCTTTTGATGACATGAAAATGTATTGGAGGTAGCAGCTATCTGTACTATTAAACTTGCTCTAAGAGAAAAAATCTACTAGCGCATGAACACGAAAATCATTATACCCATATTGGCGTGGACTGGCGCCCCTCTAAGCTCAAGTCGGCAGACCGACACGAATTCCGATCAAAAGTCAAAACACACCAAAGTTTTTGTCAGGCGACTGGTAAAAACATGTATGCTACTTGTCAATGTTGAGGTAGTTTGTTTGATATTCCCCTCCTTTTCCTTGGAAAGGGTATCGTACGTTCTTTAACATGATCATTCTCCAGGCACTCAAACCGTGACCTTTAGCTACAGGACACTTAGTGCTGCACCAGCTAGATAGATTAGTAGGTGTGAAAACGAGTTAAATATAGACTGATATTGGTCAAACCATATCCTAATCCAT
Organism: Dendrocalamus latiflorus; assembly: GCA_017311315.1. Taxonomy (NCBI): domain Eukaryota; kingdom Viridiplantae; phylum Streptophyta; class Magnoliopsida; order Poales; family Poaceae; genus Dendrocalamus; species Dendrocalamus latiflorus. The sequence goes on from CM029678.1 coordinate 20,768,233, forward strand.
GTTTTTAGAGAACAGTGTTTCCATTTGCGGCGTCGGATCGGACGGAATCTCCCATTTACACCACTACTAAGCTATCAAATCTACCACCAGTTGGCCGTATTTTCCTTCTGTTGTATCTACTACTATAAAAGAGTTTATACTAGACGGCTACATCATAGATGGTTTTACAAGCGTGATCATGTACCGTCTGTGATATGTAACTATGACAAACGGTTCATACAAATAACCGTCTGAGATATTTTTAAAGACGGTTATTAATACAAACCGTCTGTGATAATATAAAATATTCACAGACAATTATTGATGCAAACTGTCTGTGATAATGCTAGATATCACTGGCGGTTCGTATTAATAACCATCTGTGAAAGTTCACAGATGGTTATTAATACAAACCGTCTGTGATAGTTTCATATCACAGACGGTTTATAGTTGGAACCATCTGGGATACGCCACGTTATTAAATAGCCAGCGTAAGTGATCTTGACGGATCTATCTTCATTGCGCTGCATTGAAGGAGGCGTTCAGTTTTGGGGAGTTTGGTGAAAACATACCACTTGTAGATCTAGCTTGTAGATCGATTTGTCTTGGTGATTAGATGTTAGTATTTGCTTCTAATAACTTAAATGCTTTGTAATAGGGAGAGATGATAGCTAGGTTTAGAGAGATATGATAGTTTACTCCAATTTAAGAATGGCTCAGTACTCCTAATTTAGTGCAATATATTCTTGTTTGATATATACACACACATGCATGCATATTGCTTCATAAATACGTGGCTAGCTGCTTAATGTAGATAGGGACAATTTATTATTAGGTGAATGACAATTATGTGTGTCATAAAGGTAGTTATAACATCGTAGAGGGAGACAATAATATGTCAGTTGTGGACTATGCTTTCATTGAAGATAGGTCGTATGATGACAATCTGGATCAGATGCTACGTGATGCAGAAAGACACTGAGTGCTACACCAGCTATAGATTAGTAGGTGTAGATAGATTAGTCGGTGTGAAAACGGGTCAGATATAGATAGATATTGGTCAAACCATATCCTAACCCATGTTTTTGGGGAAGAGTGTCTCCATGCGCGGCGTCGGATCGGACGGGAATGTCCCATTTTCACCCCTACTAAGCTACCAAATCTACCACGAGTTGGCAGTATTTTCCGTCTGTTGTATCTCACACGAATATTCTTGATGATCACCATTAATTTCAATAGCATGCTTTCTTCTGCATTTTTATAAGACGGTATGCATGTTCAGTTAGCTTGTTTTGATGGGTATAGTTGATAAATAATGCAGATATCAACGAGTGTGAGAGTCAGGACGTGTACCCTTGCGATGGCGTCTGCCGGAACAAGCCAGGCTCATACGAATGCAAATGCCCCAAGGGTTCCCACAGTGCTGATCCATTCAAAGATCCCTGCAACCCAAATTTTCCACTCGCAGCGCAGATTGCCGTAGGTATGTATATATGTGCCTTGCATATCTTCGCTTGGCGCTCACTTAATTGGCATATAGAATTATAGATCATAAATGTAAGTTTTACAATGGGAAGAGTGTCTCTATGCACACGGCATAAAATGGAAATCACACGCAAATTATAAGTATAGTTAGATAGAGAAATAATTTTGACAGATTATATATATAGAGTTACTTAGAATATTGATTTATTCAACTACATAGATGATGACATTTTTATTCAATTTCTGCAGCTATTTCGATTTTCAACCCAGCATCAACAATATTAAGATATTAAATAATTATATATGGTAACATTTTGTTTCAATTACTATAGTTATTTCAATTAGCATCACCATTTTGTGTCAATACCTATCTAATATTTAGCAACTCGTTCATAATTTAGCTGTCCTAGTAGATGAATACAACATTAAAAAATATACTAGCTAGCTATAACTGAGAACATGACTTAGTGTTTTAAGTAATTGGTTGCAGTGAAGTATTAACATACCGGTTGATATACACTAATGATGTGACAAATTTAAGAGGGTTCCATAGAAACTACATATCTTTAGCCTCTTGCTATCCAGTGCAAAAGTTAACATTTAAGACGATATTAAAACAGCTCATTGCAGTACATGCCACTGGGAAGCTTCAGAACTTAGCCTCGTTTTCGAAACTATAACCTATAAGCTATTATTTTTAGATAACTAGCCACCACCAAGAATTGTTCTCATAAAAATAATCACCAACTCTAATGATTGTCTCATAAAACAACCACAACAATATTTTTTTCAAACATTTTTGTATTTGTTTGACAGATTAGTCAGTAGAAAATTTAGTGGTACTCTTTATATTGTTTGTTGTGTTATATAGGTGCAATAGGTGGTCTTTTCATCATAGCAATTACAGTTTTTGTCACGCTTCTTCACAAAGAGAAAACAAAGATGAAAGAATTTTTCGAAAAGAATGGCGGTCCTGTATTGGAAAAGGTTAACAACATTAAGCTATTCAAAAAGGATGATCTCAAGCCAATTTTAAAAACTAGCAATATTATTGGAAAAGGTGGCTTTGGTGAGGTTTACAAGGGTCATCTTGGAGAAAGTAATCAGCTCGTTGCAGTGAAGAAGCCCATTAATGTTAATTTGGCACAAAAGGACCAATTTGTAAACGAAATCATCATTCAATCTCGAGTCATTCATAAGAACATTGTCAAGCTCATAGGCTGTTGCCTAGAAGTTGATATCCCAATTTTGGTCTATGAGTTTGTGCCTAAAGGTAGCCTCGATGACATTCTCCATGGCAGCAGCAGGGTGCCTCTCGATTTGGATCTACGTCTGAATATTGCTGCAGAATCAGCAGACGGTCTAGCTTATATGCATTCAAAAACCACTACTACAATCCTGCATGGTGATGTTAAACCAGCTAACATACTTTTAAATGATGACTTTCTACCAAAGATCTCTGATTTTGGTATATCGAGGTTGATTGCCATGGATAATCAACACACCAAATCTGTCATTGGTGACATGAGTTATATGGATCCAGTATATCTGCAGACGGGACTATTAACCAACAAGAGTGATGTCTACAGTTTTGGAGTTGTGCTCCTGGAGCTCATTACAAGGAAGAAGGCCTCATATTCTGACAACAACAGCTTACTCAGGAATTTTCTTGATTCTTACACAAAGGGGAAGACAGCAATTGAGCTCATTGACAAGGAAATTGCACTGACAAAAAATCTGGAGCTTCTTGATAGTCTGGCTGGGATGGTTGTGCAATGTCTAAATCTCGACGTCGCTCAAAGACCAGAGATGACAGATGTAGCAGAGCGTCTTCGCGACATGCTGAAGAGATCTCAGAGTAAATAGAATGATCATGTCATTTGCTCGCGAGTTGATGCAAGTTCCAATGTGAAAACGTGTGTGTGGAATAAGATAGGAATGATCATGTACTACATATATGGTTATGTTTTGTCATACTAAGGCCAGTCTTAGTAGGGGTTTTATGGAGTTTTATGGGCATTAAATACGCTGATATGGCACTGTATTGATGAAGAGAGAGATGATAAAAGTTTCATGGGAGTAGAGAGAGTTTCATGGGGATGAAACTCTTCTGCACTGTTTCCAAAATATGGGTGTGTTGGAAACTGGGATATGAAACCTCCACTGAGACTGGCCTAAGACCAAATCTCCTCAAGTAGAACTAGACAGGTTTCCCTAGTGATTTCCCTTGTGATCATGTACTATATATATGCTTATGTTTTCTTGTGCTCTTAAGGCAAAATCTCCTCGAGTAGAAGTAGAGGAGGTTACCCTTGGCCCGAATAAATGTTTTTGTATGTGTGTTTTGTTGTAAGTTGCAACTCATCGAGTATATATATAAACCTTTTCTATTCATAAATAAATGCATCAATCATATCCCTATGTTCTTCTACCATTAAAAAAATCTCTATTTTCCTATAATAGTGTTAATTTATTGCAAAACAAGTACATAAGGAAGAACTGAGTCTAGAACATTGTTTTTCAGGAGTTTCAAATTGTGCCATTACCATTTTGTATGCCACTAGTTTCCCAAATTACACTAGTACAAAAGAGGTTATACTGGATGGCTATATCACAAACGGTTCATACGGAACCATCTGTGCTTAAACTATCACAGACGGTTTATACTAACAACCATCTTAACATTGCTCCTAGCGATAGCGTGTGGTCTTCGACGAAAGTGCATTTGATCTTGATAAACTCGTCGAAATTCGAGAAAACCTCTCCCAATTCTTGCTAGCAGAGGTCATAACCAAGACTGGAGAATTCCACCCCGGCAATGGTGATTAGATGTTGAAACATTGGATTCAATTGTAATCACTCAATTCTGCTTAATCAAACAATTCATTCAATTTCTTTCATTTGTGAGATTTGTGTAACGATTGTCATGCTATATATGTGATTTACTTGTGTTGTTTCATTTATCTATGTTATTTATATAATAATTATCCTGTGGTATATATACGTGATTTTGCTTATTTTCAGAGGGTATAACTAGATTATCTTGAGGCTAGCCGAAAAAAGCAAACAACTTTGCTGTTGAAATAGCTTTCACAAACAGTACGATGTTCCAAACCGTCTATGATACCGAACCGTCTGGGATACACACACACACACGCTATTATCACTGACATATAAACATAGACAGTTCAGAAACTATCTGTGGTGACGGTTTTGAACCGTATGTGATAACATTGTCTGTAGTAGTGGTACTTAAATGCATTTTTAACTTTTTTGGTAAAAGAAATAATTGCCCCTAATACATTTCTTCTCCCATCTCATGACAAAAAAATGGCAGAAGAACCCACTGACTAGAGCTCCTTCGTACCGTCAAGCTTGTCAAACACACTAAGATAGTTGTGTTTCCATTGATATTTAGTATTCCCATTAGTGCTAGTCTTTCCACTAGATGTAGTGCCTCGTGAACATGTTCTCACTTATGTATTTGTATATAAATAGAAGATCAATAGAAGGCAAATGTGTACCCGTTGCAAACCATTCTTTTGATATTTTTTGACATGGTATCAGAGTATACTCTTCCTATACAATGACAACCTTTGCAAATACGTCTGCTAGCCTAGGTTTGTCAATCTTAGGATCGCTTGGCACTCAAGCTGTCGGCCTAACATCCACCAGTCACCCATCTTTTGGCAATCTTATCAATGTGAAGTTGTGTCATAACACCTACCTACTATGGAAGTCACAAGTTCTTCCTATCCTTCACGACACACGGTGGCTTAGTCTCTAGAAGGAACTGATCTGGCACCGCCCTAGTTGATTGCAGCATCGACAGAAGATGGAGCCACGTAGGTTCCTAATCCTGCATATATCATCTGGCTCCATCAAGATTAGAAGTTCTTGAACTTGCTGCTATCCACCCCCTCGCCAAACTGTTGGGATAGGTGTTATTTCTGTCATCATCGGCTATAGTCTGGAATACCCTTGAGCGCAGGTTTGCGACTCAAACTAGGGTGCATTTTATGCAAATCCGACGATAGTTGGCTATGCTCCAAAAGCGGGACATGACGATGATCGACTACTTCAACAAAGCCAAGAGCCTTACCAATAGATTCGATGCCACCGGCAAACCACTCAAAGAGAAAGAGGTAATCATTTATCTTCTTACCAACGTTGACCACTCCTACGACGTGCTGGTGACATCCATCACTACCCGGATGGAGCTAATCTCCCTCACTGATCTCTACTCACACATACTGGACTATGAGATGTCCCATGAGTAAAGCAACCTCATGTTCCAGCCCTCCACGAACATAGTGCTTTAGGGCAATCACAGAGGGTGTGGACGAGATGGTGGTGGTGGATGTGGACGCAGCCGAGGTGGTGGCCATAGATAGTGCCAGTATTAGGGGACCAATTATAGCAATCATCATAGCTGTAACAAAGGGTCTGACAATCGGCCTGTCTGCCAATTGTGTCGAAAGATCGGCCATGTAACTTTTAAATTCTACAAGCATTTCGATCATACATTCTAGTAGGAAGAGCGCACGATAGCAAACGTCACCACAAGATTTTGACGTGCTCTGGTACACTGATCATATCACTGGAGAATTGAATAAATTGACGATGCATAAGTGGTATTTTGGCAAAGGCCAGGTTCACAGCAAATGGTTCAGGTATGCCAATTGCTCATTTTGGTTCTTTTAAAATTTATGCTTCACATAAACCCTTATTATCTCAAAAGTAAAGCTGATGTTTATCGCATATTGCACCTTGTAAATAAAAAATCCTACATATGTAAACCAACTAAGGAGGCGAATACTAGAAGTTGAATTTATTTTTTCAACAAGTTAGAATCACTCATCATGTTTCCTGTCCATACACTTATCAACAAAATGGCTTGGCTGAGAGAACATATCGTCATATCATAGAAGTTGGCTTGTCCTTACTCGCCCATGCCTCCATGCCCATTCGTTTTTGGGACGAGATATTCCAAACAACATGTTTCTCGATAAATCGCCTCCCTAGCAAAACGATACAGTACTCAACTCCACTAGATCGTCTTTTTGAAATATCTCCATACTTCTCCTTTCTTAGAACTTTTGGGTGTGCATGTTGGCCCTGTATCTATCTATATAATGATTAGAGACTCTAATTTTGGTCTAAATGGTGTGTTTTTGGTTATAGCTTTATTCATAAAGGCTACAAATGTTTGCATATTTCTTCGAGTAGGATTTATATTTTCCATGATACAGTGTTTAAGGTGCAACAATTTTCTTTTGTTGATGAAAAATCACCATCTGAGAGACCATGTGGTTGTGACCCCATGTGAGTGATGAGTAATTGACTTCGGTTTAGGATAGTCGAGTTTGGTTTGTGCGGTCGGACCATGTCGTTGCGTGGTGCAACGGGCTCGGTCGGATTTGGTCAAACTTGGTCGTATGGGCTTAGGATATATATTCTGGTGATTCGACAGGTTTGGACTTCATCATGCGTAGGTATGTTTATTTGGTGTTGATTATGCTTACATGTGTCGAGCGGTGCTATTTGACGTGTTTCTTGTTTGTGATGACTGCAGGACGTCGAGGCGGAGTCGTGGCGAGGCACGGAGGACCGGACTAGGCACAGGTGGTGCCGAGGTCAGAACGGTCAAGGTGTGCCGAAGACGGCGTGAACTCGAGGTGGTTGCGAGTCGTGCACGACAAGGAGCGCGGAAGCTTCCCGGAAGGTGCAGGAGGGGCGAAATGGTGATTTCGCGAGGCTGCACAAGCGGGAGTGGGCTCTGTTCGGGCTTAGCGGGCGTAACGGGTTGGAGACCCGTTAGCCCAGGACTATATATAGGAGGGAGTGGCTGCATGCTCCCTCATGGATTGTGGAGTGAGTTAGGGTTTTCTTGAGTCAAAAGAGGCTTTGGGAGTTGGTTTTGTCTTTGCTCTTTAGTGGTTGAGGGCAGTAGGTAGTGGTCTCCCGTAGCTCCTCTCTGTGGGTGTTCATCCCTCTCCAAGCATGTAGTGAGTAGGTGAGTTCTTGGCTTGGGGAGAGGGAGAGATTGGAGTGATGAGCATGTAATCACCTCCTGTTCTAATGTCCATGCGTATCGGGACTCCTCTGTAATCCTCTTTTGGATTGGAATGGAAATCTGAAATTTCTCTCTCGTGCTCCTGTTTTGCCTTCGTTTCTTTCTGTGCTTGTTTCTTGAGGTTTTTGATTTCTTGTTGCCTCTTGCTGTGAAGGTGCAAAATGGGTTGCTCAGTGATGGGAGTAGGCCTCAAGATCATTTGATCGAGTTTTCCCAAGAGCAAGTTGATTGAATCAAAGAATCTCATTTTCAGTCTTCTCTGTTCTTGTTTTACCTTTCCTAGGGTTTTGATGTTTTTGTGTTTCCCTTTGCAAGATGGCATGAAATTTGTCACGTAGAGTCCAGAGGCTATCTATTTGCTATCCTCAAAGTGTCATGGCCAAAGGATCAAAGGTTTGGGAGTAATTTGAGTTTTAGTGTAGTTTCTGCAAGTTTTCAGATTTTTAGCATAATCTGAAATTCTTGTGTTTTGGAGGGATTTCCTTGATTCCCAAAGGCTTCTCCCTATTTAGTTTGTTGTTGTGTTGCTCTGGGACAAAAAGAATGGGAGAAATCCACTTTGTTCCTTGATTTTTGAAGATCTGAAAATATATTCGAGTTTCAGGATTTTCAGAGTCTTCTCGGGTTGCCTGATTTCTTCGTGCGGTACTACCACCCCTCAAAATGTACTACCGCTCAAAGGTACTACCGCTCGGCTCAGCGGTACTACCGCCCAGAGGTACTACCGCTCGTTTCAGCGGTACTACCGCTTGCAGTCCGACCTGCTCTGAAATTATTTTTCTTGACTGTTTCTTTCTCGATCTGTTTTATTCTTGTTGCTATGACTTCCAGTAAGTGCATATCATCTATCTTCATAGCTTCCATAGCTATTGGAGAAAAAGCATAAGTGTGGATACTTGAGGGAAGAATTTAATTTTTGATGGCTCCATTCACCCCTCCTCTGTCGCCATTTCGGTCCAACAATTGGTATAAGAGCCGGTTAGCTCTTCTTCACAGATCTTAACCAGTCTCTAGAGCCATGGCGACGGACAAGTACTCCACCAAGCCGCCCGTTTTCTGATGGAGTTCCAGCGAAGGAATGATTCCCGATCTTTCGATGAGAGTGGAGATAACTCGATTTGGTGGAAGTTCGACGTTGTGCTGCCTGACTACAACGACCACAGGGTTGCTACGCCTTAGCGACAGTTACACCGAAACCAATTTGTTGCTGTTCTTGCCGTGCTAAGAACAACCTTGAACCTGCTAGCAATCGAGAACAAAGCAAGAACAAGATGAACAAGCAGAAACTCACAGATTCTACTCAAAAAGATGAGACTGAAATACAAAGGTGGGGTTCTGAAACAAGTAAAACGGGTGGTCTAGCCAACACACGCATTTACAAGGAAGTAGCAAAAGCTAAACTTGCATCTAATCAAAACCCACCTCCTCCCTGGCGGCTAAAGCTGGTTTAAATAGGGGAGAAACAGCCAGGGACGTGGGAAACCCTAACTTGGATGCTCCCATAATGGGCTCTACTAGAAATAAGGCCCAGAACTCCGATTGGAAGTCCAAACGTTCTTCTGCAATTTCTCGGCAGCTCCCCTGGAATCTGATGGTGATTTTGGATCCATTAGACAGTAGACATCAAGATCTTTCCAACGAGTACTCATAAGCCTCCAACGCCCTCCGGAATCAAAAGTTATGACCCAATCAAGATGGCGCTTCCTGTAGGTTCGAACGTTCAGTCCGAACGTTTGGTCCGATCTTCTTCTTGTGTGCTCCCATATCCATGTGATTGTTATCTTGATTGCTTCTACATTTAGCCGGCTCAACCCCCAAGTTCCTAAGCATAAGAAAATCATCACAAGACGTTAGTAGCACCCAATTCAGAGAACTTGTTGGGACAGCAAGAAACGACTTTACCTGATAATTAAGTTGTCGTGCGCGAGCTCGAGTCAAAGGTCCTTGCTGTGTACTAGGCATGGCCATATCAATGGTAGAGATGTCCTCATCATCCTCCCCTTCTTGCATTTGAGTCGTCCTCGACTCAAGTTCATCCTCTTCTCCCAAATAGGGCTTCAAATCTGCAATATTAAATGTGGGACTAACCTCAAAATCTGCAGGCAGCTCAAGCTTGTATGCATTATCATTAATCCGTTCTAGCACTTTGAAGGGGCCATCAGCTCTTGGTAGTAACTTAGATTTTCTCAGTTCAGGAAACCTATTTTTTCTTAAATGTAGCCAAACCAAATCACCTGGTTCAAAAATGACATGTTTCTTTCCTTTACTACCAGCAAGCTTATACTTAGCATTCATGCGCTCTATGTTTTCTTTTGTGGTTTCATGCATTTTTAACATCAGTTCAGCACGTTGTTTAGCATCAAAATTCAATCTCTCTGAAGATGGGAGAGGGAGCAAGTCAATAGGTGCATGAGGTATAAAACCATAAACAATCTCAAATGGACACTTCTTAGTAGTAGAATGCTGTGAGCGGTTATAAGCAAACTCAACATGAGGCAAACATTCTTCCCACATTTTGATGTTTTTTTTCAAAACAGCCCTAAGCATGGTAGACAAAGTTCTATTCACAACCTCTGTTGTCCATCAGTTTGGGGATGACAAGTAGTGGAAAATAAAAGTTTAGTTCCCAACTTAGCCCACAAAGTTCTCCAAAAAAGACTAAGGAATTTTGCATCACGATCAAAAACTATGGTATTTGGCACACCATGCAATCGAACAATTTCACGAAAGAATAAATCAGCAACATGGGTAGCATCATCGGTCTTATGACATGGTATGAAATGTGCCATCTTAGAAAATCTATCCACCACAACAAAGACGCTATCCCTCCCCTTCTTGGTTCTAGGCAATCCTAAAACAAAGTCCATAGAAATATCCTCCCAAGGTGCACCAGGAACAGGTAGAGGCATATAGAAACCATGAGGGTTAAGTCGTGACTTAGCTTTTTGGCATGTCGTGCAGCGAGAAACGAATCGCTCCACATCTCTCCTCATCTTTGGCCAAAAGAAATGGCCAGCAAGGATGTCCTCCGTCTTCTTTACACCAAAGTGTCCCATCAGCCCGCCTCCATGAGCTTCCTGCAACAATAACATACGCACGGAGCTAGCGGGAATGCATAGCTTGTTAGCTCTAAACACAAACCCGTCAGTGAGAACGAATTTGTTCCATGTTTTTCCCTCCTTGCAATGCAGCAATACCTCTTTGAAATCATCATCATGAGCATACCGTTCTTTAATTGTTTCCAATCCAAATATTTTGAAGTCAAGTTGGGAGAGCATGGTGTGACGCCTAGACAAGGCATCAGCAATGATATTTTCCTTCCCTTTTTTGTGTTTGATGACATAAGGAAAAGACTCGATAAATTCAACCCACTTGGCGTGCCTACGATTTAGTTTTGCTTGACTTCGGATGTGTTTCAAGGACTCATGATCAGAATGTATAACAAACTCTTTGGGCCATAAATAATGCTGCCATGTTTCTAAAGTTCGAACTAGAGCAAGTAATTCCTTATCATAGGTAGAATAGTTCAAACTAGGCCCACTCAACGTCTCACTGAAATATGCCACAGGTTTTCCTTCTTGTAACAGCACACCACCCAAACCAATCCCACTAGCATCACATTCAAGCTCAAAGGTCTTATCAAAATCAGGAAGCTGGAGCAAAGGAGCATGTGTTAACTTATCTTTCAGCGTGTCGAAGGCATTCTTTTGTGCTGGAGCCCAAGTAAATGCCACCCCCTTTTTGGTAAGTTCATGTAACGGTGCAGCAAGGGTGCTGAAGTCCTTCACAAAACGACGGTAGAACCCAGCAAGACCGAGGAAACTTCGCACTTGTGTAACCGTCGTGGGAACCGGCCAGCTGTGTATTGCTTCAACCTTGGCTTGATCAACTTCAATTCCCTGCGGGGTCACAACATATCCAAGAAAAGAGACTCGGTCCGTGCAGAAGGTGCACTTCTCAAGGTTACCATATAAACGGGCATCACGTAGGGCATTGAAAACAGCACGCAAATGTTCAAGATGTTTCTCTAGTGATCTGCTATATATTAGTATGTCATCAAAGTATACCACCACAAATTTGCCAATGAAAGTTCGTAAAACTTCATTCATTAATCTCATGAAAGTGCTAGGTGCATTAGTGAGACCAAAAGGCATGACTAGCCATTCATATAAACCGAACTTAGTTTTGAAAGCTGTTTTCCATTCATCTCCTAACTTCATGCGAATCTGGTGGTATCCACTACGCAAATCAATCTTAGAGAACAAAATGGAGCCACTTAGTTCATCAAGCATATCATCTAACCTAGGGATGGGATGACGATATCTGATGGTAATGTTATTAATCGCTCGACAATCTACACACATGCGCCATGATCCATCCTTCTTAGGAACTACGAGCACCGGAACAGCACAAGGGCTAAGGGACTCACGTACATAACCTTTGTCAAGCAATTCTTGCACTTGGCGCTGTATCTCCTTAGTTTCTTCAGGGTTGGTCCTGTATGGCGCACGGTTTGGCAAGGAAGCCCCGGGAATGAGGTCAATCTGGTGTTCAATCCCTTGAATTGGTGGCAGCCCAGGTGGTACCTCCTTTGGGAACACATCAGCATACTCCTGCAAAAGGTTAAAGACAACAGGAGGCAAAGAAGATGGCGTATCTTTAAGTGGGAACAAGGTTTCTTTGCAGACCAAAGCACAGCAAACAGTAGTGGTATCATCAATCTCTTCCAGATCAGATTTAGTAGCAATGAAACATGATCCTTTCAACTTGATCTCATTTTTATTATCATGGACAGATTTGGTGTTCTTCTTTTTATGTTTCACATGTTCATGTGCCACAATCTGATTTTCACTCTTAGCTTGCTCCTGACTTTTGAGTTTGCTAACTCTAGCAAGTTCATCTTTCAAAATGGCTTCAGGAGTCATAGGATGCAACACAATTTTTTTACCATTATGCACAAATGAGTACTGATTTGATTTGCCAAAATGCATGGAATCTTTATCATGCTGCCATGGTCTACCTAATAACATCGAACATGCTTGCATAGGCACAACATCGCAGTCAACAGAATCATGATAAGAACCGATGGTAAAGTTAACTCTTACCAACCGTTTTACCTTTACCTTGCCGCTGCTATTAAGCCATTGAATGTAATAAGGCTGCGGGTGTGGTTGTGTGTCCAATGCAAGCTTCTCCACCATTTCAGCGCTTGCCAAGTTGTTACAGCTTCCTCCATCAATGATCACACGGCAGGAACGCTCCTTGATCACACACTTGGTTTGAAACAAAATGTGGCGCTGATTTTGTTCAACCCTCTCCATTTGTGCGCTTAGCACTCGCTGCACCACAAGGCTCTCATAGCGCTCTGCATCTTCTGGCCCAATGTGCTCTTCATCTTGATTGTTCACATCATCTTTCCCTACATTGTTAGCCGCAAGCAAAGCATATGTTTCCTCATCAAAATCACTAGCAGAAGAGTACTCACCATCTGGTCGTACAATTAGCACACGTGCGCTCGGGCAGTCCTTGCGTATATGTCCATAGCCTTTGCACCGTAGGCATTGAATGTCCCTGGTTCGACCCGAGGATGCAACTGATGATGAACTCTTAGTAGGTGTAGCTATTGCCCCCTTTGTTGCCTCAGTTGTCCAAGGTGCTGAATTTGATGTAGAGGGATGCGGTTTGCTGCTCGAGGAAGATGGTGCAGCTGTTCGAGTGGATGGTACAGCAGCGGTTGAAGGTGTCCAAGCACTAGCACGTCCTGCAGAAATATTAGTTCTCTTGCTGGCTCTTCGTCCCTGCACTTCCCTTTCAGCTTTACTAGCAAGATGAAATAAATGAGTGACTGAATTGTATTCTTTGTAAGCTAAAATGTCCTGAATATCCCGGTTCAGCCCACCCATAAATCTTGCCATAGCAGCGTCCTCATTCTCTTCTAAGCCACAGCGAAGCATTCCTATTTGTAGCTCTTGATAATACTCTTCTACAGATTTAGTGCCCTGCCTCAATTGCTGCAATTTATTTAGCAAATCACGGGCATGATAGGAAGGAACAATTTTGGCCCGCATGACCCGTTTCAAAGCATCCCAAGTTTGAGGAGTATCATTTGGTCTCTTACGACGGTACTCGCTCCACCAAACAGAAGCAAAATCAGTAAACTCACTAGTGGCAGCCCTGACACGTTTCTCCTCAGGAAAATCATGGCAAATAAATTTTTGATCAACAACTAATTCCCAAGTAAGGTATGCATCAGGATTATACTTTCCATCGAAAGAGGGCATGCTAAACTTGATCTTGCCTAAAGAATCATCAACATCACATACCTCTCGCCGTGGTAGGCGGGTACCCGTACCTCGGCGGCTGCGTCGTGGTTGTCTTCGTGAAGGATCATTTACTTCATCATCGAGTTCGGTGTCCGCAGAATATTTGTCTTCATCCTCTCCCACAGCGCTGCCCATGGTGTAGCGGCTGTTGTTGTTGCGCTGATCCGAGCCATCACGACCAACTTGTTCCATCCTCTCCAACCGATCCAAGATTCCTGTAAGAGAATTGTTAACGGCTCCAAGGGAGCTCTCTAATGCGGTTAGCTTGGAGTTGGTGTCAATCTGGGCCGACTCCAATTGACCAAGGCGGTCATTGGTGACCCAAACATCCTCATCAAGGCCTTCGGTGTGCAGCTTTACTTTACGTTCAAAATGTTGTATCAAGGCCTTCGTCCGTGGTGAATGGGGGGGTGTGTCACCCGTACCTTCTGACATGGTAAGTACTCCACAAGAAAATCGCAAGAAAATTTATGGTCTTTCAGATAGTAGAACTAGGTGACAACAAATTCCAATTCTCTCAGACCTGTACAACCAAGCTCTTACTTGTTCTTACCACGCTATGCAGGGGGTGTTGGCAACCAGCAAGAACAGCAACAATTGGTGGCAACAAGCACAACCTGTGACGTGGTAGATAAATTTGTGGAGCTATAGGTGGCTGCAAGATAAATCAAGGTACAGCTGGAACCACGTTAGTCAATGCAAGTTGAATAATCGCTCAACAACGGTATTGTGCTGGTCCTAGGCTAAAACCATGCTAGAGACGCGAGCCTAAACACAAGCATTGTCACGCATCAAAAATTCCCAAAGAACAAACGAGGAGCAGCAACGAGAACCCCTTCTTCTTTCCTCTCCTTTTTTTGCCTCTTTTCTTTTTTTTTCTTTTTTTTGCACAACTAGCACCAATCTGAGACTTTTCACATGGATTTAACAAAGATATTACCAGCACACACCCCTTTTTTAACCGGGGAATATGGGGGGATGTTTATTTGCGGAGATGGAAAAGATGGCAACAGCGGATCTGGTGGTGAAAGTGGAGACTAAAATGTGAATAGAACCCGAAACTCTAAAGGATTAGACAACTAGAACCAGCAACTCAACCGAAGGTGCAACTGAAAACTCAACAAGCAAGACTAAGTGGAACAAGCGAAGGCTCAACTTGTTTTCTTGGAAAATTTCGGTTCTAACCTTTTTTTTTGGAATTTTCTGGACTGTAGGTAAATGCAAAGAAATAATAAATCTCTCACCGAGCAACCTTGAGCTCTGATACCACTTGATGGAGTTCCAGCGAAGGAATGATTCCCGATCTTTCGATGAGAGTGGAGATAACTCGATTTGGTGGAAGTTCGACGTTGTGCTGCCCGACTACAACGACCACAGGGTTGCTGCGCCTTAGCGACAGTTACACCGAAACCAATTTGTTGCTGTTCTTGCCGTGCTAAGAACAACCTTGAACCTGCTAGCAATCGAGAACAAAGCAAGAACAAGATGAACAAGCAGAAACTCACATATTCTACTCAAAAAGATGAGACTGAAATACAAAGGTGGGGTTCTGAAACAAGTAAAACGGGTGGTCTAGCCAACACACGCGTTTACAAGGATGTAGCAAAAGCTAAACTTGCATCTAATCAAAACCCACCTCCTCCCTGGCGGCTAAAGCTGGTTTAAATAGGGGAGAAACAGCCAGGGACGTGGGAAACCCTAACTTGGATGCTCCCATAATGGGCTCTACTAGAAATAAGGCCCAGAACTCCGGTTGGAAGTCCAAACGTTATTCTGCAATTTCTCGGCAGCTCCCCTGGAATCTGATGGTGATATTGGATCCATTAGACAGTAGACATCGAGATCTTTCCAACGAGTACTCATAAGCCTCCAACGCCCTCCGGAATCAAAAGTTATGGCCCAATCAAGATGGCGCTTCCTGTAGGTCCGAACGTTCAGTCCGAACGTTTGGTCCGAACGTTTGGTCCGATCTTCTTCTTGTGTGCTCCCATATCCATGTGATTGTTATCTTGATTGCTTCTACATTTAGCCGGCTCAACCCCCAAGTTCCTAAGCATAAGAAAATCATCACAAGACGTTAGTAGCACCCAATTCAGAGAACTTGTTGGGACAGCAAGAAACGACTTTACCTGATAATTAAGTTGTCGTGCGCGAGCTCGAGTCAAAGGTCCTTGTTGTGTACTAGGCATGGCTATATCAATGGTAGAGATGTCCTCATCATTTTCGATGGCATCGATTACCCCTTCTGGAAGAGCCGAATGGAGACATACATCCAGGCTCAGGGGTACGCCATCTGACGCAAGGTCAAGGTCCGGTTTGTTGTTTCTGCCGATGAGAACATCAATGCTGGAAATATGCATGATGTTGAGGCAAACGCTAAGGCAAGGAACATCATAATCCAGGGCCTGAGTCATAGCGAGTTTGACCGCATATCTCATCTTTCATCCTCCTTCGATATTTGGGAGACCCTTAATGCTTACCATGAGGGCACCACCCAAATAAAGACGGTGCGACAGGACCAGTTCAAGAGAGATTACAACAAGTTTGAAATGCTCGCTGGCGAGTCCCTTGATGAGTGTTTTGCACGTTTTCACAAGATTCTGAGCAACCTCTGAGCGGTCGGTCTCACATACCCCGACTCGGATAATGCTCGACAGATGCTCGCTGCACTCGACCTTCGTGTTTGGGAGATGAAGGTGACTACCATCAAGGACACCATGGACCTTTCAACTTTGACTCTTGATGCGCTGTACTCGCGACTCAAGACTCACGAGATTGACATTGTCTCTCGCAAGTCGAAGTCATAGTCGATGGCTCTAGTCACCGATCCCAATTCAGCTTCTGGTCCTTCTTCTGATTCTCTTTGCGGTTTCTCTCTTGCTGCTCTCTGTGACGTAACTGATGATCAGTTAGAGCAGCTTGCAGATGAGTAGTTAGCCCTCCTCGCGCGGAGATTTTCCCATGCGTACAAGAGGAGGAGGGACGGGAAGAGAGGAGGTCCCGTGATTTGCTTCGAGTGTGGTGGCCCCAACCACATTCGGGCAAACTGCCCCAAGCTGGAGAAGGGCAAGAACGACTACGACGGTTCGGGCAAGAACGACTACACCGACAAGAACCGCAACAAGAAGCCCCCAGCTCCTGCACAAGGCAAGAAGAAGTTCCGCAACCTTGGCAAAGCCAAGAAGCTCTTCCACCGCGTCCTCACCGTGTTCAACGACCTCGACCTTAGCGAGGTGGAGGGATGGAGCGACGACGACGGGACGGGTGACCAAGACCCCAAGGGCGGGGACGACTTCTCCGGCATGTGCTTCATGGCCCTTGAGGGCGAACTGAGCGACAGCGAGCTGTACTCCGACTCCAACGAGGTATGCCCCACCTACGACCAGCTCAATCATGCTTTTATTAAGCTAGGTGGATTTCATGCTAGAGCTAGGGCTAGGTGTACTGAGTTAGAGAAGGAAGTAGATAGACTATCACGGGAGCTTACTTCACTTACATCTGCTCCCTCCCGTGATGATTGTGATACATGCTTTGCTCTGTTGGATGACATGGAGAAACTAAGGACCTTGCATGATAGTGTGTCCTCTGAGCTAGACATGATTAAGGTGGAGAATGTTAGTCTTCTTGCTGAGCTTGAGATGAGTAGAGTAGTGCCTATTTCATCAACTGTTGTTGAGACTACATCTTGCACCTCATGTGAGGATAACGACAATGCTTTT